>ML793308.1:214895-224982 GCA_009831015.1 Picea engelmannii | reverse complement strand
AAGCTCAAAACACACAATAACATCTTGAGTTAGGGAGTGTTAAATTCCATTTGCAACATATTGTCCTGGGACGCCCTTCTAACACAAGGGTCAAGCACTAGGTCGCATTGGTGTTGGCAGAGTTACTAACCCTGCTTTGTTGACATCGGTGTAGGGATTGCACGTATTACGGGGATCACTCCGAGGTATACCCACAATTATGAGTGGAAGCCTTTGAGTTGATTTCGGGCTAGATACCCTGCCCTTGCATGTGGATCAGACTGATGACTGTTCCCCCAGGCTTTACTGTTGTTTGTGGTGACCTTAGTGGCCTATCACTCTAGGTTCTTACCCAAGGTGACTGTGGAGGGGAAAGTCTTCACGGTACCTGGAATTGACGTTGATCAAACTCACTCGGGCTCCTTGGAGGGTATACCCACGATTATGTGTGGGAGCTTGCACCAGGGTGTAAGTCCGTTAAGCAGGTCGTCAACGTAACTTTTCCACAATAGCCCCGCCCCTTCTCATCTCGTTGTTACGACGTTGGATTTCATCACCAACTAGTGGCTTCGATATTAGAAGGTATTGTTTTCTTGGTGATTGCTTTCTAGATTTTCTTTACTAGTGCGTGTTGTTTGTTTCTCGAAGTTGACCATAGGAATTTATTCGCGGAGCTTGTTACTCATTTACAATTTCTCCCCCACGACGTTCACGTAGAATGCAAGGTTTATCTCCAGAACATCTGGACGATTCTCAACCCTTGCCTACTAGTACACCTGAGGGATCTCCTCGTCAGAGTGAAGTCCCAGTTGTTACTTCACCACACGTGGACACAAGTGAAGTCCAAGACGTTTCTACACCACCTCCACAGGTAGCACGAACTGACTCTCTAGAAGATTTTCGAATTACCAATACTAGAGAGGACTATCGCATTTGTCTTGGTGAACGACCTGTTGTGCGATTAAATTCTTCTGACGAAGCCGTTGTTACATCTTCCGAATCAACCGTTGGGCCTTCTCATGGTGTAGTAGGCCAAGATCCTTTTTGGTCAGGTGATTTTCGACGAGTCATTTTTGGTACTGAGGCACCTACCATCTACGAGATTAACCCTCCGGTGTCTCCTCAGACAGAAACTACACCAGAGACTACTACTTATTATTTTGTTCTTCCTCCCGAGATGGCCCATCTCGCGAATACTACGAGTGTCCAAACTGGAATTACTGCAGCTACTCTTGCTCCTATCAATACCCAGCGAATGCCTGAGGTTAACCCAAATTTACCTCCTGGTTACCATGCGCTGAATGCTTTGTTGAATGCTTCCAATCCAACACCTCCGCAAACCCCAACCGGTTCTCCAGGTGGTCCTCCTTTTCCTGGGTATGATGTTCCTCGTTTTATTCCGACACTCCCACCGTTTCATTCTGGAAATCCTAATCCTAGTGGCATTATTTCGACTGTTGCAACAAACCCGCAAATTCCTGTTGGTGGACAGGGTGGTACGGTCCCTTTTCCTTTTCCCGGACACAACACAGTTACTACGCAACCTACGGTTGGCACACAACTTCCGGGTGGAACTGTACCTACAATAGGGGGACCAACTTCACCTCTTGGACAAAACATACCTTCTGAATTGGCCCAGTATTGGAATCAGCTTCTACAAAACTTTCCTCAAAATGCTGGGGGGCAACAAACTGTCCCTACTATGGGCCAACCATATCTGGGTATAACTAATCCTATTTGGGGTCAGAGTCACACCACTCAGCCTCAGGTCCCCACCCAAACTCAAGGTTACAATCCTTGGGGCTACTATCCTATCTGGCCACAACCGAATCAGCCAGGGTCTTCCCTCTACAGGCAGACTGCATACGGTCCTACTGGTTTGCCGACAGGGCTTCCACCCCAAAGTCACCAGTACCCACAAGTGAATTGGCAGTTGCCTTTTCTTGCTACTTTGGACTTGCCAGATTTGACTAGGATTCTGAATGATCCTATTCGTCACTCCCCCCAATGGCCTGCTATTCCTGCCAAGCTTCTGTCGGATATTCCGAAATTCGATGGCAAGGCAGGGGAGGATCCGAATAATCATGTGATGACTTTTCATCTGTGGTGTTCATCCAACTCTTTGATGTATGACTTCATTTGCCTATGTCTTTTTCAAAGAACTCTTACTGGTTCCGCTGCGAAGTGGTACATTGAATTGCCACAAGGTTTTATCTCCGATTTTAACACCCTGGCTATGGCCTTTCTTACACATTACCAATTACTGATCCGTTATGATACTGGGATTGAGATTTTAACTTCTTTTAAACAAAATAAAGGCACTCACATCTCGGATCATATACATGAGTGGAGACGGAGACGTCGTCTCATCAAACTTGAACTCCCTGATCAATTACTGGCCGAATGGTTCACGAAATCCTTTTTGAACGAGATTGGTAAAGACATCGCCATGGGTGGTGTTGTTATGGAGGAGCAGGCTATAAGTCGTGCCCAATATCTTGATCTCGTTTATTCGCAAACGGGAACACTGTACGATTTGCTACCTGAACTACCCCGTCCCGGTACTTCCAGCGCTTCAACTACTCCAGTTGCCTCACATGCAGCTGATGGTGTGATTGGTACTACCCATACCCACTCACATTCTGTTTCGAATACAACCCCTAAATCTACATCTTCTAATGTTCAAAATGCTTCGTCTCCTGCCACTCCCGCCGGTAAAACCTCCGAGGTAAACGTTGTTCAATCTACCCCAACCGGTAAAGATAAATCTAAAAAGGGGAGAGGCAAGAATAAGGAGGGCAAGAATAATAATCCAACACAACAAACTAAAAATGATCCTGTTGAAGAGCAGGATAAGCGCAAACTGCGGTACCCTTGCCTTATCTGTGGTGACGATCACTATACAAAGGATTGTCCTCGACGTGCCGAAGTTACTAAGTTCCTTCAAGGAACGCCAAAACCACCTACACCGGCAGTCTTGTCCCAACCCTTCCCGTCTCAGCAACAGGCCTCGTTGGTCATCCATGACCAACCATCTACTTCTACGACATCATATGTTTTGATGTGCACTGGTGATTCTAAGAAGAACGGCATTGCGATCGCAACTAGAGCCAAAGATTATTCTCCATCTAAGGAGAAGGTTGACGATTTACCTCCTGTTTTGGTACAAACCTCTCCACTGACTCCACCTACCAACGGTCCTCTTCATCTCGAACGACCGAGCCCTGATACAGTCCTACGACCCCCTAAGGGTGTTGTTCGCAAGTCGGCTTTCAATCCTCATGCTCGTGTGGCCCAGAACTACAGTATTGTGGAAGATCTGGCCCAAACACCTTCAACGATGTCTGCCCTTGAAGTCCTTCAGTCTTGTCCTGCACAACGAAGGGCTCTGTTGAAAGCTATAGGTGGAATTGATCCTACAGATTCGAATTTGATAGTCTTTGACTTGGAATATCATATTCCAAGGTTACCTCCTCATCTTGCGTTTCAGATACAAGTTGTTGTCGCCGACAAGAACATTTGTCAAACTGTTATAGACGAGGGTGCCTCTACGTGCGTAATGTCTCTTGCTTGTCTGAAAGCCATTGGCTCTCCTCCTTTAAATGAATCAAAAAATACTCTGAAATCTTTTAATGGCTCTAGTTTTAAGCCTTACGGTGTTCTTTCATCATTGCCTGTCACTCTAGAAGGTAAGACAGTCCAAGTTGAAGTGGAAGTTTTCGATGCTCCCTTAGATTATAATCTTCTTCTTGGTCGTAGTTGGGTAGATTCTATGCGCGCTGTTGTGTAAACACTTTTCCGTGTCGTACGTTTTCCTCACCAGGGAAAATTTGTTACGGTTGATCAACTTGCCTTCTTTAATTCCGATACTCGTATTGGCAATGTGCCGTTTATAGCTAAAACCCCGCCGGGTTACGAGAATGTCGATGTCGGCCTTTTAAAGGACTCTTCGTTAATGGGCACTTTCCCCATTCCACCGCCACCCGATATTCCACGCCCGTCAGTTGCTTCTATTAATATGATCTCCGCTGTACCTCATGAGCTCCCTGTGTCTTTTGACCCTTGGATAGTCCCTGATCCAGGAGATCATACTCATTTCGGTGACGTCATGTCGTTAAGTCCGGTTGAGTCTGTTTATCAAGCCATTCAATCGGCAACCCTTTCTACACCTTCTCTTGATGAGTTTTCCCTCGATCCTTTCCGTGTTGTTTTCCCCACTGACGAGATGATCATGTCTGTCATGGAAGACACCCCTTGGGACGATGGGCATCATCGTTCCATACTCTTTCTGGAACAACACACTCTCGAGAACTACCAACGGATTTCGACTCCGTCAACCATTGTTGTCATATCGACCGTTCCCGTATCTACACATGAGGTGTTTGCCGAAGGGAACCTCGGTAATATATATCCCATGATTCCCATTGATATATCAGTTAAACCTGGGATAGTTGAAAATGTTCATATTGGAGCTTCGTGTTCTCCTGAAGAAATTGTCACTTATACTTCCCTGTTTAAATAATTTCGTGATATCTTTTCCTGGAGTTACGAAGAGATGCTAGGTATCGACCCTGCTATTGTTGTCCATGAAATTAAGACGTACCCCGGAGCTAAACCATTCCAGCAGCGCCTCTGTCCTGTCCATCCACGGAAAGCGGCAGCTATCAAACTCGAAGTTGAAAAACTTCTTAAAGCCGGTTTTATTTATCTCGTGGCTTTGACAGAATGGGTTTCCAACCCTGTACCAATTGATAAGAAAGGTGGTAGTATACGTGTTTGTGTTGATTATCGGGATATTAACAAAGCCTGTCCGAAAGACAACTTTCCAACCCCTTTCGTCGACCAGATTGTCGATGACTGTGCCGACAGTGAAATCTTTTCTCTCATGGATGGAGATCCGGCTATAATCAAATTAACATCGCTCCTAAGGACCAACATAAAACTGCTTTTATTTGTCCTTGGGGTACTTTCGCCTACAGAAAACTTCCCTTCGGTCTTAAGAACGCGGGCGCGACGTTTCAACGTGCTATGTCTTATGCATTTCACGATATAAAGCATATCGTTCAACCTTATTTGGACGATTTTTCGGCTCATTCTTTACGCCGAGTCGATCACCCTAATCATCTTCGAGCAATTTTCGTTCGTTGTCGGTTCTATCGCATTCATCTAAATCCTCATAAATGCGTCTTTTGCGTAGAGTCTGGCCGCCTTCTCGGTTTCATTGTTTCACGTCAAGGGATCCGGGTAGATCCTATTGAGGTTGAGGCGATTCTTAATCTTCTTCCTCCTTCTTCACTGCGCCAGTTACAAAGTTTGCAGGGGAAAGCAAACTTTCTTCGTCGTTTCATCCCTAATTACGCCGAGATTACTCATGGTTTTACACGTCTTCTAAAGAAAGGTTCAGAGTTTGTCTAGGATAAAGTTGCCAACAACGCTTTTGAATCTTTGAAGTTGTCGCTCACAAAAGCTCCACTTCTTTTCCCTCTTGATTATAGTCGGGATTACTTTCTTTATCTTGCGGCTTCCGAGTATACTATCGGCATGGTTCTCATTCAGGAGGATGATGCACACGATGAACATGTTATATATTACTTGACTCGAACTCTTACTTCCACTGAAATCAATACCAACATGTTGAAAAACTGGCTTTGGCTGCTGTTCAAGCAGTTCAACGTTTTCGCCATTATATTCTCTCCAGGAAAACTACAGTGATTTCACATTGTAACCCCATGCAACATATTTTGACACGTCAATTGCTGGGGGGAAAGTACTCCAAGTGGATTTTCATTCTCCAGGAGTTCGACTTGGAATTCGATCGCGCCACGTCGAAGAAATCCTTAGTTTTTGCTGAGTTAATTTGTGATTTTCCCCACTTTGCCACGAAAAATGTAGCAGTCGATTCATTACCTGATGAACCGCTTTTCCTTATCAACACTGATGATATTTGGTATGGAGATATCATTATATATCTCCAAACCCAGAATTTTCGTCCTGCTTTGTCTAGTGTTGAACGACGTCGCGTCCGTTATCAAGCTCGCCAATACATTATCCTTGGAGATACTCTTTACCGTCGAGGCATTGACTCTGTTTTTTGACGTTGCCTAACTTTTGACGAAGCCAAGAAAGCTTTGAATGACTGCCATTCTGGAGCATGTGGTGGTCATATGTCCGGGTATGCTACTGCCCAGAAAATCTTACGTGCAGGATATTTTTGGCCTTCCTTGTTCAATGACTGCATTGTTGCTGTTCAGAAGTGCCATGCCTGCCAGACCTACAATCAAAAAATTCGGTCGCATCCTGCTCCCCTTCATCCTGTGGTCTTAGTTGGTCCTTTTGAAAAATGGGGCATTGATTTCATGACATGTCACCCTCACTCGGCCGGGGGGCATGGTTACATTATTTTAGCTATTTATTACTTTACAAAGTGGGTCGAGGCGATGCCAACATTCGATAATACTGGGAAGACTGCAGCGTTATTTCTTTTCAACCATGTCATAGCTCATTTTGGTGTTCCTCAGGCTATCGTTACCGATCACGGTAGTCATTTTAGGAATTATATGATGTCTGAACTTACGGAGAAGTTGGGTCTTTGTCATGATAGCTCAACACCCTATTATCCGCAAGCTAATGACCAGGTCAAAGCAATCAATAAGGTTCTTATAACTATGATTCGACGGATGATAGGAATACATAAAACCAGCTAGCACACGATGTTGTTTTCGACATTGTGGGCATATCAGACATCTGTTAAATCCGCTACAGGATTTACGCCCTTTC
This sequence comes from Picea engelmannii, assembly GCA_009831015.1. Taxonomy (NCBI): domain Eukaryota; kingdom Viridiplantae; phylum Streptophyta; class Pinopsida; order Pinales; family Pinaceae; genus Picea; species Picea engelmannii. Next base: position 218,226 of record ML793308.1, on the reverse strand, counting down.
GATTAGTTTATGTCATGGAAGCCATTCTGCCAATAGAATGTGAGATACCTTCTTTGAAGCTAGCTTTCGAACTCTTACCCAATACTTCTGCTGAAGAGGAACGTCTGTTGTATCTAATGCGATTAGACGAGACTCGACGTAACGCTACTCTAGTAATAGAAGCCCAAAAGAAATGCGTCAAGGCACAGTATGACAAGCATGTCAAGCCTTGCGTTTTCTCTGAAGGTGATCTTGTTCTTCTGTATGAACAAGATAAAGATGTCTTAGGAGCTGGGAAATTCGAACCAATGTGGCGTGGTCCTTATATTGTTCGCAGAGTGTTGGAAAAAGGAGCGTATGAGCTGGTTGATTATGATGGTATACCTTTGAGAGAACCCAGGAATGGGTTATACTTGAAGAAGTATTATGCATGAGTCATTTGTGCACAAGTACTTGTATTTTATGTATCATACTGTGTGTGTGTTACTTTAATTTGCTTTTGACGTTATCTGGTCTCTGTCCTTACGCGACGTTGTGTTTGATTGCCAGATGTTGGAGTATTCGCTACCTCATATTGGCTTCGTTGATGGTGCTAGTCGTAGTACTCAAAACTTAGCCTCAGCTGCATGGGCAATCTATGCCCCAACAAACGAGCTCATATCTTTACGAGGTGTATGTCTTGGCCGAGCAACCAACAACATCGCAGAGTATAGCGCCGTTATTGAATTATTGGTTGATGTTATCTCTCTCGGAATTCGTCATTTGGTTGTGTGACTTGACTCGCAGCTTGTAGTACTACAGCTAAGTAATGTCTACTCTATTCGAAGTCCTACTTTATTACGAGTGTATTTGTGAATTCGCCTCTTGGAACGATATTTTGATCACATTGAATATCAACATATTCCTAGACGTCCTAATACATTAACAGATGCATTGCCAAATTATGTACTGGACAGACATTTGAACAATTTATAAATCAAACACATTACAATTCACACAATGTAAAGTAAACCGGTAGAAGTCGTTTGTATATATATAACGATCAAAAGAGTTTGTTTTTACAAAAAAGTTTGTCCGAAGACCAAAATCTCAAAAATGGAAGCTTATAGCTTCTACAATGTGACATCATGGATGACGTTCACGGTAACATACTACTGCCCTAGCTACCCTACGGAGCAGTCGACCCATAGCAGCTGATACTCCTACAGTGTGACGTTGATCGCGTCGCGGAATCTCTTCCAGAGTCATATCTGGAATGTCTGTTGTTAGGCCTTCTAAATTCTGTTCCACCACCATGTAATCTTCAGCATATTGTGAAACTGCTACTGTTGCTTCCCCTCGCCTCTGGATAGGAGAACTGCCAGCAGGTCTATGTGGTCTAACATCTGTTATCAACAAACATATTGATTTAGTCTTCAGATAAATACATAAAACAAAAACATTTAAATATGATTAAAATTCAAAAACATTTAAAATGAGAAAACGTGTGTACTTCTTACCGAGGTCTCCCCACTGAGCATCCTCAGGAAGTGCCAGATCCGGATCTCCTCGGAAATCCAACTCGGCATAGGCATAGTCATTGACCATCAGCATCTGTTTTTGCAACCAGTCAAAGAAAATATCATCATATTTGATGATTGGTCCTGCCACGTGCCGGGCCATGAGCCGACACCACCTCAACATCCGTGGATCTCTCAGACCAGGTAGATTCCACTCAACCTGCAGTTGGAATACAGGGACCCTCTCAAGGAAGAAGGACACTAGTAAAGATCCATATCCAAATTGTTTTAAATCACCACGTCTGCACTTGGTTAGTTGTTTTTTGATATTGCGCAATACTGCATCAACCCAGTTAAATACTCGGGGCTCAGTACACTCGATGGTGTACTGGAAATAGCTCTGCAATGCCATATGGGGAGTGGCACTTCCGGCCATCCGAGCAATCGTGAAGAGAATAGTGCGGAGAGTCAAGTCAGTTACTCCCCAGATTGCCACTTTCCCTTTCTTTCTTTCAGCCTCGGGTACACAATATTGGTTGCAGTATTCACTCATTTTCAAACCGCATGCTCTGCTGCCGGTCAGACTGACATAGGACCCACGCCTGGATAATCCGGTCAAGAAATATATGTCCTCGATGTCAATAGATAATGTGTGAGCTCCTACAATGAAAACTTGCTGGTCCGGATCCCACATTCGGACTAGATACTCCAATAATCGGACTTGGGCTCTCATGCCCCGGATACAGAAGTATTTTAAGAGACCACAATCTCTTAATGCAGCTATGGTGGGAGGGTGATTCTCGGCATTTGCGTTATCCTCCTCATGTTATCGTTCTCGCCACTCAAGTACCATGTTGGTGGCTATTTACCTGCATAAGAAACATATAAAGATGATTAATGATCTTTTTCATGAAATGAATTTTTTCTGTTGGCTAAACGTTTCAAAAAAATTTGAGTTCTGCACTGCTCGCAGGTGACATATTATGTACATTGTGAACTTCTCGCAGGCGTCTTAAGGCCCACCTGCGAGAACGAGTCATTCTCGCAGGTCCCGTATGGGCCACCTGCGAGAATGCCTCCACGCATATATGGTCCAAAAAAGGACTTAAAACGGGATTTTTAACCAATGAAATCATAATTTTAAACCATGAAAAGATCAAGATTGAAGAACTTACCAAGATGCTGCTGACGACTCGTCAAATGATCACTCGTAGCTCCCGGAAATCGACACCGAATGCAGAGGGTAAAATGAGGGTTTTTGGAACTCAATGGTAAACATGTGAAATGATATGGTAAATTTAGTTATTTACTCATTTTAATTACTTTTTTACTATATCCAATTTGTTTTTTTTTTTTGTTTATTTATTATTTAAACCTAATCACTAATGTGAAAATGAGTGAAATGGCTTGCAGGTATGAAACATTGATGATTACGAAAAGGATCTGGACCTATTTTTCTCCGTTATGGTGTGATTTTGATTGTTTTCTATGGTTTTTACATAAAACCTCGAGCGCCTTTTGTCCGTTCTTGCACTTGTAAAAAACATAAGAACGTGATCGAGCGTCGTTTTATCACTTTTTCGGGCTCACTGTGGTTATACGAAAAAGGAACCCCCCTGGAGTTTTCTTTAAGCTCTTTTCAGACTCTCTAAACATGAAAAGATTGCCGAGCGATCTTGCTATTTTCACGCTCGCTAAAGTATTTGAAGCACGCGTCCTTCGAGCGATAGTTTAACCCTTTTTCGGTCTCGTTGGACTACTGTACGAAAAAGGAACTGAGAGAGTTCTCTTTTAAGTGTTTTTCCAAACTCTATAATCTTGAAAAACCTTCGAGTTTACTATCTCTGGACTCG
>ML793308.1:172360-186552 GCA_009831015.1 Picea engelmannii | reverse complement strand
TCGAGATTAACCTCAACACAAATACGAGCGCAGGTAAACTGATCCCCCTTCGGCTCCGCACTGTCCAGGAAACGCCCAAGCTTATTTCCAATGTCCTCCAGAGAGCTTAACCCCCAAAGATGCAAGGGGAGGTGAGGCAGCCTGACCCATACAGGGGCTGCTGTGATCTCGGCTCCGGGGTTGAAGTCAAGAGTCTAGGGGGCTAAGAACAACCCTCTCGACCCCATGAAATAGGGTCCAGATCTGAAAACTAGATCACGGTCCACTTTCCTCGCGAAGCTGAAGACAAAAAAACCCCTGACTACTGCGCACAGAGAAACTTCTCCTTGTATCAGCATCTTCCAACGTTCATCCATCCATGCCTCCACGGTTTTGGGGCTTGGCCACAACCCCGTAAAATTTCCGATGAGGGCATTTTCTGCTAGAAGGAGGGCAAGCTTGCAAGGGTCCTCTGGAGATAGCTCCAGAGAAGGGATCTCCTCCATCTTCTTAACAAACTTAGACGAGAGAGAAGGCTTGGATTTAGGTCCTGCTGAGCGGACTAACGTTTTGAAAGCTTCCAAAGGATCTTTTTCTAACTCGGCATTCGGGATTGGGGCCATCGTAGAAGACGACGACCACCAACAAGCAAGAGGCGGAGCAAGTCGCAGAGGCCACACGCATGCCAAACCCTGGTCGCTGCTTCAGTTGAAGACTCGCCCCTACACTCAATCCAGATGCATGCCCCACTGAAACGCTTTGATCCGCGGCCCTGTAAACCCTGGTCGCTGCTAGATGCGTCCCTGCAAACAAACAAGCTCGGAGGCGGCTAGGGTTTAGGCCCTAGCCGCGTTGCTTCCGTTTTGTTTCAGCCGACACTTCAAAATCATTGCAAGATTTGTTTTTAGTAGTGTTACTCATGTAGGAAAATTTATTTCTGATAATTCAATTTATTTAAGGTTAGATTTACAAGACGTTGAAGATTTATTTTTGTTTTCAGGCTCTAATTTTGTTGCAAATTTATTTGTGATAAGTTAGTTTATTTTAGGCTAGATTTACAATAATCTGAAGATCTATTTTTGTTTCAGACTCTAATTTTATTACAATTTTATACTGTAAATATATGTGATTGTAAAGAAATTAGACAGTTCAGTTTGGAAAACCTTCACGGTGTATGCTATTTCTTTCATCTATTGATGTTTTAAAATTTAATAGCCATTGCTAGAAGATGTTGTATAAAGGCCTAAATAGTCTTTAGAATGTTTAAATAAGTCCGTATAAAATAAATATACCTAAATAAGGCCTAATAACATCTTAGGCCTTTTAGTCTCTGATTAGAAAAGATCCAATTAAATGCCTTAAACACCCCTAAAATGATTTTAAATGGCCATAATTAAGCCTTAATTAAATGACAACATTGATTTCAGGCTAATTGGCCTTAATTACGTAAAAAGTGGTTTCTTTTCTAAGGGGTGTCTATAGACCTAGTATGGCCTCTTACAAGGTTATAAATATGACATTTTCTCCTCTCCTGAGTCATCTTTCAAAGGTGATTTCTATTTATATGTAAAATAAATGCCCATTTTTTCTACGAATCTTCTTCCCTTTTCAATACATGTTATTTTCTTGCATATGTTCACTTTGGGCATATCAAGAGAGTATTAGAGTCAGCTCAAACCCGGATCTAAAAATAAAATATGGCTACTGGTACAGAGTAGTAAGGTGGCAAATTAAGAGGAAGTTGCTAAATGGGAAAGAGTTATTAGCAATTTGTAGCAAAGAATGCATTCATAATGAGATGGATTAAGATATCGTATATGAGAAACAAAGAGCAAATTAAGTGAAAGTGGTTTGATAGCCCAAGAATAGTTTCTTTTCTCTCACCCCTTGTTATAACCGGTGCCTTTGGTAGTTGCCCATTTGTTCATAAGAATTTGGAAGAAATTGGCACTTAAGGGATAGGTCTAGGGCCAAAAATTGTACTCATTTTGGTTGAGGAAACTATTTCTTTCATAGATGCAGATAATAGCTGATATGTTGTTTTCCCTCTTACATTTCAAGCTTGAACTTGCAAAAACAAATTGACCTTAGTTGAGGATAGCATCTGGAATTGCTTGAGGTGCAATCAAATAGTTTTTGAATGTGAATAGAGGTACATTTTTCAATTCAAATTTGAATATCATATGGAGAAAATCAATGTTATTGCAATCCAATATCAATGTTATTGCAATCCAATAGGTTGTAGAACAAGTTCTCAATGTCCTTGCAAAGAAATTGTCTAAATACGGCTGAGGGTAATACCAATCAAATTGCATAGATGTTTGGGAAGTTGTTCTTCAATGCATACCTTATATTCTACATAGTTATAAATCTCAATATCTATACCTCCTTCAAAGAGACATTCATAATATCTATTTTTCCTGCTTGCCTTATACAAAGTTGTATTGGCTATTTTACTAACTTACCTTATACAAACCATTTCCCTTCCTAATCTAGTCATAACCTTTTGTTTCATGCATTTTTCCTGCTTGCCTTATACAAAGTTGTATTGGCTATTTTACTAACTTACCTTATACAAACCATTTCCCTTCTTAATCTAGTCATAACCTTTTGTTTCATGCATTGATATCTTGACCATGATAATTTTGGAGTGTCTATTAATATTATTAATTTTATTATCTACTAAATATAGACAGATTTTATTTTTACAAAGCAAAAGAAATCTTGGTACTGATTTTCTAGATTTACTCAATCATCAAAGATTAGTGGTTCCATAAGCTAGGTAATAAAAATAATAATATGTATTATTGAATCTCTTCTCACACTTATTATTTGAAATGGAATTTTTAGCTCCAACATTTTCTTAAGGAGATACCTAAAGAAATTTTAGTGTTGGTACTTTTAATAAACTATGATTTATATTGTGTTACCTATTATTATCCCAATTGTTGTTTAAAATAGCGATGGACTATTAGAAATTATAGTCTTTATAACCTATAGAAAATAAAGCTAACTATAAAGATGAATTGCGAGTCTAAATACATTGAGTAAAGAGGAGGAATATATGATTGCAATAGGAACCTATGATTGGTCAAAGTGTACACATGTCAACACCCTAGGTGGCCATGTCACTTACTAAGTAGAATTCTACCTTTTTTCTTTAGTATATATGTAGAGGCCCTCTCTTTAGCTATGTAGAGGTTGGCAAGTCCTTTGCTCCCCATACCTCTTAATGTTTGTGAAGATTAGAGTGTGGAGGAATCTCCAACTTGTTTGAGCCTTCTTGTATTGAAATATCCACATGTTGGTGGCTCATGCCCCCTTCTACTTTGCATACTTTTAAACTTTAATATGCGTGGGGCATAGAGAAACAAGCTTTGCATGGAGTGAAAAAGTTACTCCTACTATTGCACGACCAAAGCTTCACTTTCCTTTTAATTTGTGCCTTCTACCTTGGTTTATTTCTTTCAAGTTTTGATGGCTTAGTCCTTATGTGGTGCATGGAACATGGACTTCGGAACATCAAGCTCCCCTCCTCTAAGCCATGCCTTTGTGTAGCTTAAATATTTTCATCACCTTTTCCTTTCACATTTTTCTAAAGGTTTATATGGACTTTTCTAAGGAATCATTGTAGGTTCCAATAAGGCTTCTAAAACATGTTTTAAGCATGAAAATTCACAAAGATCATTGAGCACCAAATAAAAAAGAGAAATAACAAGTTATCCTTTTTTATTATTCAAGGATCCATTGGAATCATACCTCTCCATTGAGAGGATTTTGGTCCCCAAAATATTTGAGGATGTGGGATGAAGTATCATATGTCCCTACCCAATGTGACATGACATTCCTTGACAATGTGTGATGATGTGTATACTTGACATTCCTAAGCCCTCAAGTGATTCTTGTATTGGTTAACTCATTCCCTCCAATGAACACTCCTACATCATTTGTACATAATAATAAAGTACCTATCTTACCCGTGGGAAATATTGTCAGTTCATCGATATTTGGTGGTGGAAACCCTACCAACATTGGTATGCCAATTAATGGAAAAAAAACACCCCCTATAGGCATGCCTATTGGTAGTGCAAATTCCCCTTTGGGTATTCTAGTCGATGATGGAAATGATCGTATTGAAATGCCAATTATTGGCACAAGTACATAGAAATTGTCATTGGAGCCAGAATCTCCCTCAAACTAGGAATACCTATTAGTAGCGGGTTCATCCCTAATAGTGGTTTCCAATTTAGTAGTATTTTCATCCCTCATGACAAAATCCAAAATTGCCATCTCATTTTAAGCTTAAAAAAAATTATATCTTCAACCCTCATGTATTTTCATTTGCATTTCTAACTTTGCTCATTTGGGCACAATAATTTTCTGCCTTATATTTTGGTTTTATATTGTAGGAAAGTGTGCAATAACAATGTGTAGGGATGTATTAGCCTTTTTCCTAATGCTCAATCTTTTATGAAGTGACCAACATCAAGTAAAGTGTCCCTAGAATTGACAACATATAGAGTATCAAGAACATTGGTCCATTGTATAGTGTTGGGGTTCCATATCCCAAGAAGATGTCATGCAATCATTCTGGAAAAATACAAGCATTGTTCATCAACATCTAGTTATTCATAAATGTTTGTGTATGTGATTACAACCTCAATGCTTCCATATTGAACAATAATGTTTTATGGATTGCAAACTGAAGCATTTGGCCCTAGTGCAAGTCTCAATTGATGAATGTGTGTCACCCAATACTTCCAATTGAGCATGTTTGGCATGTCAAGGCAATGAAAGGCATGTCAAGGCAAGGCATGGCATGTCAAGGAAAGGCATGTCAATGCAAGACATGACATGTCAATGCAAGGCAAGGCATGTCAAGGAAAGGCAAGGAATGGCAAGGAAATGAATGTCAAGGCAAGGCATGGCATGTCAAGGCAATACATTGCAAGGAAAGTCATGGTAAGACATGACAACACATGGAAAAACATGGCATGCCAAGGAAAGGTAAGACATGTCAAGGCAAGGCATAGCAAGGCAAGACATGTCAAGGAAAGGCATGGCCAGGATAGGCATGGCATGTCAAGACAAGGCATATAATGACATGTCAAGCAAGGAAAGACATGTCAAGGAAAGGCATGGAAAGGCATGTCAAGGCAAGGCAAGGAAATGTCTATCAATGCAAGGCAAGACATGTCAGTGGGGCATGGCAAGGCAAGGCAAGACATGTCAAGGCAAGGAATGTCAATGGAAGACATGGCATGTCAATGCAAGGCATGGCATGTCAAGGCAAGACAAGGTCTGTCAAGGAAAGTAATGTTAATTCAAGGTAAGGCATGTCAGGGAAAGGCATGACAAGACAAGGCATGTCAAGGCAAGGCAAGACAAGGCATGGCAAGGAATGTCAAAGCAAGGAATGTGAAGGCAAGGAAAGGAAAGGAATTGCAAGGCAAGTCATGGTAAGGAATGACAACGCATGGCAAAGCATGACAAGGAAAGGAAAGACATGTCAAGGAAAGGTATGGCATGTCAAGCCAAGGCAAGGAAAGGCATTACATGTCAAGGCAAGGCATAACATGTCAAGGAAAGGCTAGGCATATCATTTTTTTATGATCATGTCAAGGCAATGGCATGCCAATTCAAGGCAAGGCATGTCAAAGAAAGGTATTTCAAGGCAAGGAATTAAGGCATGGCATCTCAAGGCAAGGCAAGACATGTCAAGGAAAGGCATGGCTTGTCAAGTCAAGGCATGACAAGGAAAGGCATGGCTTGTCAAGTCAAGGCATGACAAGGCTAGGCATGGCATGTCAAGGAAAGGCACAACAAGGCTAGGCATGGCATGTCAAGACAAGGCATGACATGTCAAGGCAAGGCAAGGCATGGAATGTCAAGGCAAGGCATGTCAAGGCAAGGCTAGGCATATCATTTTTTTATGATCTTTATTAACGTTTATTAGAATTGTTGAATGTTTTACATCATTGGAATGACATCTTAGCTGTAACTTATTTGATATTTTATTATCATATGTGCACTTTGGTATGATGTAATATGATTATCATTTCATTTCATATGTTGTAATATTAGATATATAAAAGAGAAATTAATTATTGCATGAAATAAATATTAACTTTTCATTCTAAATGTTTTTTTTGCAGAACAAGGATCTTCTAGAAGATTCATATCATCCTAAACAAATAGATCCAGATCATGATGTTGGGTCCGATGATGATATGGCAAATGATGCTCATGATGATATAGATACAGATGAAAGCGATGCAATTGTCGATGCAGATGATGATGATGACGATCATGATGATCATGATCACGATGGTGATGATGATGTTGAGGGAGTTGTTGGAAGCAGTCAATGACATTCATGATCATATAGACTGCATCATGGATAATTTTTGATATATTGTTATAATGCCTCTTTTCATGGTTACTATCATATGTATCATTTTCATGGCCTCCAGTACCATATTATTGAGTTGTATCATTTTGACATGTTTCATGTTGACTTATATTGTTTGGACATGACGTATCGTATTGACTTGTATCATTTTGTCTTACATAATTTATCATTTTTATTTATATCATTTGTACATGATGTATCATTTTGACTTATGTCGACTGTTGGAAATGTATCATTTTCAGATGATATTGATCTACTGACATATATATTTGACTTTCACTTGTTTTAGTTTATATATGATGATGATCTTATCAATATTGACTCGTCAATTTTTATATATTGAAAGTGGTTGATGATTTTTGGATGCATATTTATTATGTATGATGGTTTTGATTTACTGTTCATGATAGATGTTGTCAAATTCATTTAAATTATAGATATTTGACTCACTTGTTTTAATTATAGATGATGATCATGTTATAATAATTATCTTGTTATTGTATATATACTGGATGTTGCAGATTCTATTTTGATGGAGATTTAATAAGTATAATGATGTTAATTTGTATGGATGTACATTTCCCTAAAAAAATATTAATAAATGTTATCCTATAAAATATGTCAAATGCATTTATATGACTTACTATATAACCATATAAGTTATTTAAGATACATGATATATTTAACTAATTAAATTGAAATAAAACATATTAAATTAATAATTTTCAGCAAAACAAGAAGCATTGTTGGAAGCAAGAAAGGAAGCAACAATGGAAGCCAAATTGGAAGCCACACCAGAAGAAAAACTGGAAGCAAAAATGGAACCCAAACCAAAAGCAAAACGGGAAGAAAAACTAGATGTAAAACTGGAAGCAAAATTGAAAGCCATATCAGAAGAAAAATTTGAAGCCAAAATGGAAGGCATATCAGAAGAAAAACTGGAAGCAACACTTGGTGCTATTCCTGGCGCGAAACTGGAAGAAAAATTTGAATCAGAAGCAAAACTGGACGTAAAACGAGAAGCCAAAACATACGCAAAAATGGAAGCAAAATTGGAAGGCATATCAGAAGCAAAACTGGAAGCAACACTGGGCGTTATTTCTCGCGCTAAACCTGTTGCTAAACTTGGCGCTATTCTTGGCACTATTCCTAGTGCTAAATGTGGAGCTATTCCTGGTGCTAATACTGGCGCTATTCCTGGTGCTAAACTCGACACTATTCCTAGCGCCAATCCTGACGCTAATCCTGGCGCTAAATCTGACGTTATTCCTGGCGTTAGTTTTTTGGTGCTAATTCCGGTGCTAAATCTGACACAATCATAAAAAGTATGTATTGCCCCCAATTTTGCGCCAGAAAAGGTGTATGATTCATGGAGTAAAATACATTAAATTCTGGCATTATTTTAGGCGCTAATTGGGTGTTCTATTGTAGTGAAGTTCTCTCTAGTTACCATTAAAAGTATATGGTGTTCTCCTATAACGATGGTATTTTGGGAGGAATGCCCTTAAGCAGTCATGCACTAGATTTTGTAGGTGGTTGGATCATATAACCTTTATAGAAGGTCCACAACATTTACATCTATGATATTCTTTTGTTACAAGACCTACAATGTTATTGTATATGGAACACATTAGTTCCAAAGAAGAAAGTTGCAACAAATTAAGTATGCCAAATAATGTTATAGATATAAAAAAAATCAACCAACATGCTTACCGAAGAAAATTCCTAGTCCTAGATCATTGTGCATGGTGTATGTACATATGCCATACAATGTAAAATACCTTTCCACTAGGATGGATCTTGATACATCATATACCCATATCCCTTCCTAGGATTTCTTTAATTCATCGATTAATGGTTGGAGGTAGACATCCATTCTCTGCACTTTTCATCTATTGGGGACTATAAGATCCAACACAATATGTTCATTCTTCATGGAAAACCATGAGGGGATATAATCGTTAATCCCCACCATTGGCCAAACAATGATAATTGGTGTTTTAGAGGGAATATGAGTTAAACCCATCTTTGGGTATGATCAATTGAATGCTATGTATTTCATTCTTGAATTTATTAGGCCACGTATCTTCTATATGCTTCGTGGCTATTAAATCCACTAGGATTCACATAACTCTTGGCTCACTTCTATTCAAGGCATGTCACCTCTACAATGCAATTGGTTATTTGCAATGAAATATAATTTTAATCCTTGGGAGTATAGGCATGTGCCTCAATATCTTATGAGGAGGACCATGTTCCTTACCCTTTTCTTTTATTTCTAATACCTATCATGCCCACATTATCAACATATCTCTTTGCCTATGTATTTTCCTTTGTATAGAATACAATCATTCAAATAAGTGTGATAGGATATGTACTCAACACCCAACCTTTTTAGTAGTTGTTTTTTCCTTTTTGTAGTTATCCGGGAGGATATTATCACTTGGAAGTACCTTATCTTTGAGTAACCTAAAATTAGTAGGCAATATAAATGTAAATTGTCATTAAACACACACAAAATCCCTTTTTGTTGTTCATTGTGTGCCAATATTCATTAATTTAAAGAGGACTTAATGCTTAGTTATCTTGTATTGCAAGAAACATGTGTCTAACATACCTTACATTGCTTTCAATTTGTATAGTAACAATGTTGCCCCTAGTTGATGCAAGAGAATTCCCATAAAAAAATTCATCTTTTCAAGGAGACCTAGGAGGGTCTTGAGATTTACTAAGGGAGTGGATTCCCTAAATTTAAATTTATTGCAATTTCTATGTTTTTTATGAATTCTAGAAGAGTCTAGATAATGATGGGTTATTTGACTAAGTGTTTTATCATGAGAACGAGTTTGTATTGTTAGAAAATTCTGAGGCTTAACATATATTTTAGGGATGGATGAGGATATTGCGGATCAGAGAAATCCTTTGTAGATTTTGAGGACTCTGAATAGGATCTCAACTAATTTACAATTCATATTACACCTTTAAAGTCTGTAAGTCTATGGGAATTTAGAGGTTGGATTGGATAGGAAGAAGATGTGAGTGGAAAGGACAAATATGGCTAAAAGGAAAACAAAGACAATAATGTAATCATGTCCAATCAATGAGGAATCTAGCCTCAATAGAGTGTATTGAAGAGCTTGTGTGTGAGAGGAGTGTCAGAAAGAGGATTTGGAGAACGTTTCCTGTATACAGGATGTGAGAGAAAATTGAGACCTTAATAACACTTTATGTGATTTCAGAGAATATTGTGTTGATTTCTGTAATCAAAACTGATGTGTATGAAATTGAGCTTTAATTTTGTTTTGTTTCATTGTTTTCCTCTCTCCTTCTTGTGAGAAATATAGATATCAGATGAAATTGACATTATGAGCATATCAGGTCTCATTGAGTGTTAGTATCTCTCCTATATCATTCATTGCAGTTTTATAGGTCGAAATCAAAGCCAAATTCCTCTCTTCAACAATGAAATTATTGTCATCATCACTCTTTGAATGAGAGTAAATGTGGACCGTCGTATCGTAGATCTACTACACATGAGACGTAGGATTGATTTAAAGGTTGATCATTGATCAATTCTAAGATCAACGATTCAGGTTGATTTCACACGTCAAAAGTGATCGAAGGATAATCAAAGGATTGTCGCCCGAAAAGTGGTTTGGGTTAGAAACCACTGTGACAAGTGTTAACAATTGTATGACACCATATTTTTATAGAGTGGGTTTACAAACCATTTTTTCATCACCCATAACACTGCAAAGTAATACCACGTGGTAAACGTTGTAGACCACCAGTTGTTAGCCTGAGGACTTGGCACATGTCACATGGAGGATTGAGTTTAGCACCAAACCAAACTAGAGCAGAGGATAGATAAAGGAATTAGCACTAGATCGAAAGGCACTTAAGGTAAACCTGCTCAAAATTTCATTTGAGGATTGTTACAAAATAGAGAACATTGAATTATATAAGTGGAGGATCTTGGGCTTGATAAAAAGGTGTTTTAGAGTAGTCCAAAAAAACTTGGAGCTACAAACAAAGTTGTTACATAAATCTATGTTTTAAGAGAAGATGACCAGTAAAGTCATCAATTATGGTGTTAGAGCGCAATTGTGTTCTTTGGAAAAGGAATTAGATTTCCTTTGAATCAAAACTACAGAGTTGGTATGCTCTTTGGAAGTCTTAACAGGTTTAAATAGAGGTATTATGAAGTAAAGGTCCAAAGGAGATCTAGAATATGATAACTGAGAGAAGATTTACTCTCTGGAAACTGTGTAGATTTTTGGGTTTTCAATGATATTATGGATAGAGAGCATGAAACTTTCCTCAAGTATTGGTAGCTTGTTGGTATGGTGGTAGAGTTGTGGTGGATCAACATAGTACCAAACATAGAACTGGATGAAGAAGGATTTTCTGACAGAAGGTGAATTAGAGGCCTAATCATAATGGAATTCTTACAAATTGAAGACTATTCTAGCCACAAAAAAAATATGGAAGGAATTTTGGAAGAAAATATCATAGAATAGATCTTACAGTTAATGAATTTTATGATAAATCTAGTTAAGAGGCATTTATGATTGCATATAGAAACAATGAACGAATTGGTAGCTACCATTACAGCTAGAGGATCTGTGATAATAATGGGTGAAGTTACTAAGAAAGGGGAGAAGCTTGTGGCAGAAGAACCCCACAACATGAATAAGTTGTGATAATTTTTTGAAGAAGAAGAGGACCAATGAAGTTTTCAAGAGGGAGTGAGTGGAGTGCAGAAGCCTACAACTTTTGAAGTTGAGGAGTAGGAGTGCTCAGAAGGTTCAGGAGGAAAGGACCTTTGATACCAAGAGGTTAAGCACATGAAGAAGCTTGAGGTGGTATTAGGTAGCAGGTGAGGAGACTTGCTACACAGAAGAGGCTTAGTGCAGCTCACAATGGGAAAGGACAATCTCACAAAGGAGGAGATGAAGATGACTACTGATAGTCATGACAGAGGTTCAAAGAGAAGCCAAAACACGAGTGAAGAAAATGCCAGAGAAATTGGTATAAAGACGATGAGTGATGAATAATTTGACAAGGAAATGGTTGAGTTAAAAGAACGACCCAATTATGTGAAAAGAATACTATATGAATATGAAGAAGGCCATAGATGTGTTTGGGTAATGAAGAAGAATGCTAGATGGCCTATTAAGGAATCGATTGCAAGGAAGCAGAGATACGAGCTAAAAGCTTGGTTGAAGAAGGAAGAAGAAATCAAGATAACTGAGTATGAGGAATAAGTTCACTATTGTGAACCTAAGCAAGGATCAATGATTGGAGATGATGGGGTGTGTGATAGATCTGATGAGATTCTCACAGATAAATGGGAGTTCAATCCGACAAAAGGATGAAGAGACTAATGTGAATCATAATGAAGACCTCATGAAGTGTGTGGAGAGTTCATTCTAGCAAAGCAAGATGATACCAGAAGTATCAATAGAGACTCAAGGGTCTCATGGTTTTGAAACTAATACTTTGTGTGTGTATGCAGGTCATGTAGATGGAAAATCATTAAAAACTGTCAAAAAGGTAGAGGACAATGCAGAATTGTCTTAAAGAGACAAGACAAGAAATATTTGCAAACTCCAAAGGAGAGAAAGGAGAACATAGAAAAAGGTAGTATTGTGATAGACTCAAAAGAGGATACAAGAAGATTGTCAGAAGATGATACGAATAGGCAAGAAAAAACAGAAGATGAGGTAACAAATT
The DNA here is from genome assembly GCA_009831015.1 of Picea engelmannii. Lineage (NCBI taxonomy): Eukaryota > Viridiplantae > Streptophyta > Pinopsida > Pinales > Pinaceae > Picea > Picea engelmannii. The sequence goes on along the minus strand of ML793308.1, from coordinate 174,425 downwards.
TGTCTTTTCAAATTGTATCTAATGAGTATGGGCATATGTTGACATGAGAATTTAATGAAGAGGAACAACAATCAGATGAAGAAACCATAAACCATGGTGAATAAATAATATTTATGGAAGAATGGCTAGTATGATCAAAGGTTGAAGAAGGCTAGAAATTTATTGAAGATATAGAACATAAAAACATGCTCGGTTACAATATTGTAATTGAGAAAGTTGAAGACCAGGAGAAGATTTCAGAACCAAGACATCATTCTAAAGAAAGTAAAAACATAATGAGTGGAATAATTTGGTTGAGAGGTACTTTCATAAATGAAGTATGTAGAACCATGAAAGGAAATGTACAACAACATGTAACCATGGAATTTAAAAGGCGAGAGGATAGCCAAGAGAAGGACAAGAGAAAGGAAGTAGCCATATGGTGTAGAAATATCAAAGAGATGGACAATGAAAAACATAATTTTTCAATATTTGGACATCATATTGAGTGACTTAAAACAAATATGGAATGTGGGAGACAACAAGTGGTACACACATTCATTCCCCTAATTGAGAAGGGACCTTCACAAGTAGATGGACATATTATTTTCTTTAGTGTATATGCAAGTGAGGGATTTGAATATCATGCTCAAGTTAAAAGGAAGGCATTTTCAAAGATTTTTGGAAGGTGATAGCAAGGTTGGAGAAATTTTGGCTCAACAACAAGGAGTAAATGATCATTTTCACATTATCATGAGCATGCAAAATTCTCTAGAAGAAGGATATGCAGAAACTGAAAGCGGAGAATCAATTCATGAGGAAAACCAAGAAAATACCAAGGAGCATGAAGGACAATACTTTTATGTAGTACTTAAAAAATTAGAAAATGAGTTGAATATTTTTGTAATGGAGATAGCCATACATGAAAAGGATATTAAAGAAAAGTACCATCAAGAAGTTGAAAAACCCCAGTTGAATGTTGTAGACAGTCTTGATCAACATAGTACAAATGTAGAAATGTCTCATGGAGATAGGGACAAGAAAACTTGGAAATTATGTCCAAAGATTGTAGAATATTCAAGAATTCCTAACAAGAAGGATGTACTCAAGACATCAAGAGAAGGAAATGAGATTTTAGTTTTTCAAACTAATGATTTGTTTTCAGATATTAAAGAGGTTGCAGACATAAAGAATAAGAAGAAATAGATGTTTGAAGCAGTCAATAAAATTGATATTTTTGCAGATAATTCTTTATGTGAGTATGTATGCACAAAGAAGGATACAAAACAAGGTGATATCTTGAAGGACAATAGTAAAAGTAACCAACAGGTTGCAGAAAAACAAGAAATTCTGGAAGAAGCTAATGCACATGGAATGGATGGCCAACAAGATGAAAAAATTGGATTATAAATCATGCTTATGATTGAAAATGGGCTCCAAGAGCCTACGGAACAAAATGTTTTATTTAATGTGTTCATTTTATGTGTAGATGCAGACAAAAGTGAGAATTTTGTAGATGGAAGTTTGATCCAGGATCTTTTCATTGTGACTTATAAAGAATTGTATTAAATGAGCATAAATTAAAGTGCACCATTAAAGAAGGGAAAAATTAAAAATGAAGAGACATAAGCATCAGATTTGAACAAAAAAAATTGATAACGGAGTTCGTCCCTAGTGGACTACGTCTCCGGGTCCTTCTCTCAAATGGGTAGGCTCTTTCATTAACTCAACAAAAGAATTTGGCAAATACATAAAAATACCACATTTTGAAATCAAGATGCAGAAATAATGCTCAGATCATAAAACAGACACCACCACTGAATTCGTGGCATCGAACTACCCAAAAATGATTGTTTCCAAGCTCCGAATTGACTCTGGCACTCCCATGCCCAAGAGGAATTTTGTCTCGGTTTCTGTGCCCTCTGCACTTGCAATTATGACAGTCCCGTCTCAAAATCCATGCCCGTAATCGTACGGTACGGTCGTGCCTCTCTCCCCTGGATCTGGGTAGATTTGATCTTTTTAAACAATAGAACTGGCGGATATACCAAGCAACACCAATAGGCGTGTTGGTTAGGGCGGAGTT
>ML793308.1:111936-146081 GCA_009831015.1 Picea engelmannii | reverse complement strand
GTGCTCTTTTCTTGCAGACTCTAGGTCAATTATCATTCTTTCTTGTCATGCATTCGCTGAATGGTTACATGGCTACAGTCACAAACCTGAGTCAACCAGTTTCCAAGTGGAGGTGTGGGGCAGTTCCATTCACTGTATGTCACCCTATCTTTCAGATTAGACACAGTAATATTTCCTTTTCTATAGATTGTTCTTTGTTAGCATAGTCCCGAAATAGGCTTCTCTCCTTCAAAATTTTCTAGAACTAATATTTTTTGTTATGCATTGTTCAATTGTCTTAGTCTATGATTGTTTTGGTGCATACAGGCCATGCTGACCGTTGACAAGCGACCTAAAGACTGTAATGCTGTTATACCTGGAGAGCTTGCTATCCATTCAGAAAAGATCAATCTTAAGGGAAAGCCAATTAGGTATGGCCACACTCCCTAGCCTTCTATCCCTTATTTTGGGAAAAATGCATTTGATATTTCACTACTAAACGATAAAAATGCAGATCAAGAATGATACATCATGATGCCAAAATACAGTCACATACTAGGTTCACCCTCTCTACATAAGCAAGGAGAGATAGTGTGTCCACTTTGGCTCCGATTAAGTGAAAGATTCACCAAGACTTTAAAGGTTTAATAATTAAGTGAAAGATTCGCCAAGATTTTACAAGATTTTATAATTCAGTGAAAGATTTGCCAAGTTTTTACAAGATTTTATAATTCAGTGAAAGATTCGCCAAGATTTTACAAGATTGTATAATCGACTAAAATATTCGCCAAAAAACTATATATACATATTATGTTATTGATAAAATAGCCTTCAATTTTTCTTATGTATCACGGGGATTCGCCCAATTATTATACATATAAATTTAGGGGGGGGTTCTTAAAATCACCACTGTTAGTGATATGAGCATCATTCCCTAGCTCATCTTACTATAATGCATTTAACAACATTCCATCCATGGCATGTGTATCTCATAAGGAACCATTCATACCAACCTCTATATCATTTCCTTCATCCATGACATGTGAAGAACCAATGTTATTGTAGATGTTTTGAATTGGTGACTCGAAACATGGTGGGAATTGAATAGGTGGTTGATTCAACCATACTTGGTATGATTCCTCTTTGAGTTTTTCTCATGTAGTAATATTTTCTCAGGTTGATATTATAGTGGGGTGGAATGGTAGATGGTAGACATGTTGCTCACCATCAAAATCCTAATTGCAAAAATATTGAACAATAAATCGATGATATTAGTAAAAACAATGCATTCAATATATTTAAACATTATACCAAACATTTATTTGAAGCATAGAAAAAAATTCAATACACGTGAAGCCAACCACATAAAATAAATGTCAAATTAAGAAACAAATTTACATTAATTCCATTAAAAATACGAAAATACAATTACTCAATGATATTTTCCTTATACCCCGAGGGGATGCCTGAAAGTAGTCCCAAGGCATGTGTCCTTTGACGAGTGATTGGTGGTCTATCAAAGTTATAGTTTATTAAAAATTCATCACCAAGAAACAAACTACATAATGCATGCAAAATAACAAATCTAGATGCCCTCATTTTCATAAAGAACTCTTTGGCAATCGAGTGTTCCTCAAATGAACAATTTGCACTAAACAATGAGCACCTATAGTGTGTATAAAACCTAAAATGTTTCCATGAGTGTGTGTATGACCATTCAAATATAACAAACTCTTCCTATTAGATTTTGTGGAAGAATAACCATTCATGCACATACTATATATCGAAAGGTTATGTTTGTATTTAACAATATTCAAGTAATCAAACCAACTATAAATAGGACTACAAAATGGAATAAGTGCTACTCATTGTTTGGGAGTAAAGAACGCATGGGAAATTATAAACATATCAATATTTATAACGTCTATTTTAGACTTGGAAATCATGAAATTATTACCACAAAAGTATAACTCAGTCCCAAGATTGAGTGAATGCAAGGAAGACAACCAAGAACCATACAAAATATAGTTGTAATAGGTTTGGTATTTAATTTATAGATGGATAGGAAGAGACAAATCATTGTTTCCCTCCAACAATTAAATCAACCTCGGTGTGTACCTGGACATTTTTTCTCTCAATTCATACAACTTTTTGGATCTCTGTAACACCCCGTTTCCCCCAATTTGTAATGAATCATAAAATAGGAATTACCATGCCAATGCATGAGGACAATGTAAATGTATTATTGTTTGAGTTGTCGATAACTAACTGTGGGGGTGAAGCCTTGAAAGTACTGGCCATGGTATCACTAGGGGAGATAAATTAGTTAATGAGGCAAGGACCGGTGGTTGAAATACCAACCACCCCCATGAATGGGAGCATGGTCTAGCCCCAGGAAGTCATCCTAAAGTACCACAGGGTATGATAGACCAGGCGGACCCGAGCTTCCTTCTGTTAGAAGGAAGGTGACAATTATACACACGGAGGAAACAAGAGAGGGAGACACCAGACACCAGACAAGGGCAGAAGCTCGCAAGGGAGAGGCGTGAATCTCTCCAGCGAATCATGAGCAGAAGGCTGCAAGCTTGATGCCAAAGAGCATCTGAGAAACCTTGCCGAGGCCACAATCGAGTGAGAAAGCTCCGAATTGCATAAAACAGGACCAGAACAGAAGCTGAAACAGAGAGAGAACCCTCGAGAACTGTGATAATTCCCTGGTGATATCATGGCTTGGCACGGGAGTGGCCAGAGTGATAAGAATGAATGCCTCTAAGCCTATGGTTGGGTGGAAGGACGAACACCCACAGTCAGTTGGTTGGTGGCAACCTGTAATAGATAAGCGATCTCCTGCCCTATGTAATTTAGTTGTAACTATGTATGAATTGGTTATACTGTGCATGCTTTTAGGAATGTGAATGAATGCTTAATGGATATACTGTATCCCTTCTATTTCTTCTTGTTTGTATAATTAGGCAAGTAAGGAATTATATGGTTCACACATGGCTTGTTCTAAAAAATTCTTGAGTTCTGTAGTGTCTTAAGCTAGAGCCACGAACTGTGAGCTCGTCGACCTTAGGCATAGTTTCATATACGAAGGTTTACTCGCCTAGTCGTTTTGAGTCCCTTGGAGGACGGAGATTGTTAAGCTCAGGAGAGGTAGTGCAGATATGCACAGGCTCTCTGCAAGGCAAATAGAACCCCATAACTCCCTTGTTGAAGGAGTGCAATAGTTGTGCTAAAGATCCCTCTAGGTGTTAAGTCCAGGAGAAAGAGTGCAAAGCTCTCAAGTCCTTCATAGTTGACGAAGCTCAGGAATGATAGAGAGTTTCAAATACCGAAAGAGAGTACCCTTTTGTCTGCTAGACGAACGGACGAGATCCTTTCGGGAATATCCCAGGCCCATCATGACCAATGGATCTAAAGGAGGAGTGCAGACATTAACGCCTCGATCCCTTCATCCTTCGCAAGTAGTGAAGAAATCGGGAACATAGAACCCAGGATCCATGAGGAGTAACAAAAACCCTTAGATTAGTTTCAAAGAAAGGATTTGGACCATCGAAGCCATGCCTAGACACTTAGAGGAAAGCACAGAAGAGATTTAGTCAGAGTCATTAGATCTAGTGCCAAGAGCTGACAAGCGTCAGATCTATAAGAGTAGCGCAAAAATTAACACTGCGTGCCAAGGGATCATTTCGGCATTTCGTTACCAGGGAAATGAGAGCGAAGACTCCCCCAGGATAGCGAAAGGAGATCGCCGATAAAATCCTGGCCGTCGATCTGTGAAGGATCTAGGTCGTCAGATCTAGCGCAGAGGAACAATAGTCGTCAGATTCGAGAGAAGGTGCGCGAGGTTTAACCCTCGTATAAGCAGGAGTGGGGATCCGCTAAAGTCCCGATACCATCAGGACCGTCCATCTAAGGGGACATGTGGTGAGTATTCGATGTTCGGAGGAATCAACAAAATCATTGAGACCGTCTATTCTGGAGGACAGGTGTCGGAGATCTAGACCCATCGAGGATTTGGGCACCAGGAAATTAGAGGGGAATAATTCCCCAAAATCGCGAAGGGATATTTCCCGAAAGAATAAGGAGCGTTCATCTCAGAGGACGCGTGGCAGCGATCCGAAAGTCATCGGGGATTTGGCACTGGGAGAACGAGGGTGAAGACCAGAGAAAAATCACAAAAGGATATTTCGCAAAGGATCAGGATTGTCCATCGGAGAGGATAGGTGGCGAGTGGTCGGTGTTTCGTGGATCGAGAGAATAGAGGAGAGAGTCTTTCGACTCCCTCATACGCGAAATTGCGATTGGATCCAGACCGTTTATCAAGGGGAGGTTTGGACCGTTGATTTGGTTCATCAGAGAATTGGGGTTCGAGAGTTGGAGAACCTTGTGACTCGGAGTCAAGAGTTGCGAACTCTCGGGTCGCGAAGTCCCGAAATCATTGGAAGATGGGACCCAGTCCTTAGGGAAGGGTCACATCAGCGCATAGAAGTGAGGGCTAGAATGTGCTAGGGTCCAGGTGGAAAACAAAGTTTCAGACTTCAGGGATTCTAGGGACGAGAGGTTGAAGTTGGGTCGCGATTCCCCGAGTCACGAAAGCCGAAGTGATCAGAGGAGTGGCCCCAGGTCACAGGATAGGGCCACATGGTGAAGGCTTAAAGGAGGATCCAAGGAGTTCGTTAACCCCTTTCGGGGTTTGTCATTTCGACATATCGAAGGACATGAACTGGGTCTCTTAGACATTTGGATCCAAGGTATCTCGAAATGCGGTGAGTCCTTCGTGGGTTAGCCGGTGGTCAGAGGGCTGTGGTCACATGAATGAGAGCCAAGGGAGGAACTAAACTCCATTCCATAGTTCGACATTTCAGAGGAGAAGAGTCGGGGTTCTTTGCATTTAAATCCCCAAAGTCCCGATTTGCGAAAGACGTCCTTTGGGCGTAGCCCGGGGTCATAGTGTCAATGATCACATGGAGGTGAAGGCCACGCTTGGTTCTTGAGTTGTACACGACGAGTTTTCAATGAAAGGACCGGTGGATTAGTTTAGTGAAGGTTCCGACAGGAAGAGCTAGCTTGCGCCAGGACCTCGTAGGAACTCGGGGATTCTGTCCCTCGAGAAAAAGGAAAAAAATTTATTTTTGCCATAGTGGGTGTGTGAAAAAATGGTATCAGAGCATGGTTACAACACTTGGCCTGCTTGGGCTCATACACAAGTCACAAAAAAGAGGTATCGTTATCTGCATTACTCTTTAAGGAGAAGTATTGCAGAATTGAACCTGTGATTTTGGGAATTCTTGTTGAATTTCAGCAGAGGAATTTCTTTAACCCCTTTGTTAAAATGGTAACTTCTCTTATCGGAGTAGGGATATGCTAATTGATAGTGATAATAAATCTTGAATGTGAATAGTTGAAGATAGCAGGGAAATTTTGTATGCTGACTGTGCATATAGAGCGCAAGGAGTGCATATAGAAACAAGCTTGTGTTAAAGTTTGAAAGCTCCGAAGGTTGAACACAGAGGTTGATTCAATAAGAGTTGATGCCAAGTTCGTGGCTGGAAGTCATTGAAAATCTGAACAGACGGTGGAATTCTCGGAGGGAGGAATACTGAAATTCTGTGAACCGTTACATCTAGTTGATAAACAGAGAAGATAAGGTTGATAACCTCTCATCACTCACAAGCTCAGGAGGAATAGTATCCGTTAGATTGGAATCAACGAGAGCCGTTGATCTAGAGATTCAAGGTTTCGTCTATTGGGAAAATAGAAGCGTAGACTTTCCAAAGTCGTGCCAGGTAAATCATCGATTCAATCAAGGCCATTGGTTAGCGGATGACCTGAACCGTAGATCCGGTGTAAAAGGATCTTCGGGAGTCGGAGGTTTAGAAGTCAACGGGTAGATTTTTGAGAACTCGCATGTCATGAAATCCTGACATCCAACCTGAGCTGTTGGATTGAGATAGGCGGTGGATCGTTGATCTAACGCATACACATTTCGGGATTCAAAATCGGGAATTAGGAGGTGAAGACTCTGCCAGAATCCCAAAAGGTGGAAAGCCAGGATTTAATCAGGACCGTTGATTGGCAGAGAGATCCGGACCGTGGGATCCAGGTTGTCGGACCCTCATGGATCAAAATTTTGGGGAAACGGTGGAGCGCTGTCCGTAGATTCACCGAAACACGGGATCCCGATGCGTGTCTAGGAGTTGACCCTAGGTTCTGAGTGAAGGGTCATGTGGATAAAAGAGCCGAGAAAACCTTAGCCTCGGGTTTTTGGGTTTTCAGATTTTGGGGATCGAGGAACCAGAGTTCCTTGCAACAGGAATCCCGAAATCACAAAATGCGAAGCGCCTTTTAGTTCGGACCGTGGTCACCGTCGGTGGTCGCGTGAGGAGAAGGCGTGAGCTAGTATGATGAATACTTAGTTGTGTTTATTTATACTTAAGTGCATGAGTTTAATGCACTGTGAAGATTCATAATAGGAAGCCTGATATTCATACCAGTAAGGTATGAATGATATGAAACATGCAAGTAATGCACATGTATGATGTAAGAGTATAAGTATACTAGATGTCCAATATGATTTCCTTGATGAGTGAAACGTGAGGCAAGAATTGCACTTTCCAAGATTGAATGAATACCATGGATGCATGGTTGACTCCGTTCTGAAGAGTCGTGAAGGTTTTGTATTGAATGATAGCTTAAGGGGGATGTGCTCCATCTCACCAGGAAAAGCCAATACACATAAATGAAAGAGTAAACGAGCAAGGATGCCATGTTGTCATGATAAGAGGCAAATGTTTATGCCTTTGAGGATCACATGGGAATGATTGTAAACAATCATGAGTTGATTGATTTTAAAAATAGAGATGTATGTAGGCTATGAAATATACCTATGGCAACTTCTTATTAACAAGTTGAAGCTAATTCAAACTTGAGACCATCACAGATAGTGATGGATATGCAACAAGGAAGTTGCATGCCGAAGGAGTTCCCGGTGGAGGAGCTGTATAAGGACTCTGTCAGAAGAACAGAGTCACAACCCTAATAATTGTTGAAGGTTGGACAATGGGCTGCAAGGCTTGTCTATATATAAGAATCCTGGATTACATTTTTAAAGTATCATGTAATGAATAGAAGACTAACAACTGAATATTGACCAATTCTGATAACTGAATGGTAGTGTGCAGGATGCAGATGTTCATGATCCATTATGAACAAAAGTTTGTTGTTAAAGCATGCTGCTATATTCCAAAAAAAAGTTAGGGCGAGACCTAACCAAGAATTCTCAGGGAAAAAGAGCAGGAAGACCATAGTAAGAAGTAGATTGCATAAGAAAAAGGAGGAACACTTTCCTCACCCTAAGAACCCTAAATTGTTTAGCAGATTCGTAGGATTAAAAGAACAGTCGTGGAAACCGGTATAGTTGCTAAAGGGAAAGTAAACCCCCTGAGTATGATTAAATGAATAAATGAGTACGTTTAACTTCTTAAGCTTGGTTGAGGCCATGATTAAGAAAAGGCAGTGAAACCTTAGAGATAACTTGTCTGGGCTGAAAAGTCCCAGGCGATGTAGAAAGAATTTGAAGAAGGGGAGAGCCCTCAATTCTTTCCTTGCTGCGTATTATGTTTTTCTATGGGATGAGAAAGCTAATACGTTGATGAACAAAAATGTTTTGACACCGTAGTAATGAGGGTTGTAATGCTGTGAAAATGATTGAGAACTATTGTGTTGCACTCACGAAAACATTAAGGACAGTGTGATGAAGTACATACATATATGTTGAGACGTGTCTGAAAATATTTTATTAATTTAATGCTATGGTAATTGCATTTTAATTTACATGACAACTAATGTGCTTATGGTGTATGTCATGTGTAGAAAGAAATAAGATTGGAACTGTCGAGAAAGACAGTTGCCAATGATGATAAACCTCAATCAGAGGATGACTATGAGAAGGTTCTTGTGGAACGATTATTGAAGGGACTTTAAAAGTCCCCATGGAGCACCACTGATGGGATAATATCAGAGAGAGAGTGCTAGCAGCCAAGAACCGATATAAATATATTTGTGCCTATGTGGCACAAGGTATGAAGGGATTTGGTAGGAACCCCTTCTGAAATATTTTATTGTCTTAGTGTTATGCATGAATTTTGAAAGGCAGTGGTATGCCTTGGATACCCAAGTAAGGTATGACTCAGGAAGGAGAACCTGAATGATGGAGGTATGAACCTCTGGTAGTAAACATTGTTTGTAACCCTTGGAAGAATTCATGAACTGATATGTCATGAATGAATTGACAATCAAGGAATGCGTAAAGGCATTCATGTGAAACTTTTGAGTTCATGTGTACTGATTTGGGATCGTGATTGACCTATAGCAGGTAGTATGGTCCTGCTATAAGAATGAAATAAAAACGAATAAGCCATATGCGGAAAAGGTTGGTTAAATTCCAACACCTCATGGCCAAGAACCGGTCATAAAGTGTGGCGAACTTGAATAACAATGCAAGAGTGCATTGGGTATGAATGTGGCCATGGATAGTGGCACATTTGTTAAAACCCTTTGAAATGTTGAATTACGTTTTGAAAAAATATATATATGTACATGGAAAATCTAACAATTTGTTTGGCTGATTGAAGAATGAATTGCAGGAAGCAAAGGGTCATGGATATGATAGTAAGGTAAGCCCATAGGAAAGACTGATTGCCTACTGAGCCAAACTGCAAGTAATGGTATTTCCTTTTGAGAAAGTGAATTTGATTGTTAGTATGCACCATTCTGAAATTGTTGTGATGAAGTTGAAAAGGTGCGATAAAAATGTATGTGCATGAGAACTAACAATTTGATTAGCTGAGGAATGATTGCAGGAAGAAGGAGTCTTGGATATGGCAATGCTGTAAGCCCAGAAGGAAGACCGATTTCTTGCTGAGCTAAAATGTTATGGGAAGGAAATTCCCATAATTATGAATCTGGTTCCTGTGTAGAACAAATATGAAAACAAATTGTTGATTAGGAAATCTGTAGGTGATATATTTGCAATAGAATTCTAAAAGTTAGAATTTATAATGATGTCTCACGAATCTTGTGTACTTGTGATACAGGTGAGAAGAAAAGATTTGTCTTGAAAGGACAGATGAAGGTTGTCACAGCTGAAAACAATGAACATGGCTACTGTTGAGCCATGAGAACCCCGTGATAAGTCATGATCGCCAGACATACATTGTGTTGAGGTAACACAAGTCGGAGGGATGCCTCGGTAGAGAAAGTCTAAGGGACGCCTCGACTTTAAGACTCGATAGAGTTTTCGAAATTCTCCCTGTGTGAGAAAACCTTGGCAGGGCAAGATGGATTGCCCGAAGGATTGTATAGCAGTGAAGGGGATGCCTGAGCCTGGGTCTGGAGGGTGAGTGACTGCAAGGAAGATGAAACCATGATAGCTCTTGTGAGATATTGAATTGGAATCATGCACCCAATGGGTATGTCAAGGAAATCGATAAGCTTGGATAACAAAACAACCATGTGGACACAGATCCACAAACTACACAGATAAGTATTGTGCTAGATTATGAAATTTTCCTTTTGAATTTTGAACAACAGTAAGATGTTTTCACACAAAATTGTGATTAATGTGCTTGTTGTCCAAGAATTATTGAAGGCAGGTGACGAAGACTAAGATTCTGAAAGAGGACCTGACCGAGGACGAAGGTCAAGACTTCTGAAGTGGTTGAATGAGAAAGGCATGACAAGTTTTTTTGAGAAAGAACACCGAGGACGATGTTCCTTTAAGGGGGAGGGAATTGTAACACCCTGTTTCCCCCAATTTGTAATGAATCATAAAATAGGAATTACCATGCTAATGCATGAGGACAATGTAAATGTATTATTGTTTGAGTTGCCAATAACTGACTGTGGGGGTGAAGCCTTGAAAGTACTGGCCATGATATCACTAGGGGAGAGAAATCAGTTAATGAAGCAAGGACCGATGGTTGAACTACCAACCACCCCCATGAATGATAGCATGGTATAGCTGCAGGAAGTCATCCTAAAGTACCACAGGGTCTGACAGACCAGGTAGACCCGAGCTTCCTTCTGACAGAAGGAAGGTTACAATTATACACACAGAGGCAACAAGAGAGGGAGACACCAGACACCAGACAAGGGCGGAAGCTCACAAGGGAGAGGTTCGAAGCTCTCCAGCGAATCAAGAACAGAAGGTCGCAAGATTGATGCTAAAGAGAATCTGAGAAACCTCACCAAGGCCACAACCGAGTGAGAAAGCTCCGAGTTGAAAAAAACAAGACCCGAACAGAAGCTGAAACAGAGAGAGAACCCTCGAGAACTGTGAGAATTCCCTGGTGATATCATGGCTTGGCATGGGGATGGCCAGAGTGCTAAGAATGAATGCCTCTGAGCCTATGGTCGGGTGGAAGGATGAACATCCATAGTCAGTTGGTTGGTGGCAACCTGTAATAGATAAGCGATCTCCTGCCCTGTGTAATTTAGTTGTAACTGTGTATGAATTGGTTATATTGTGCATGCTTTCAGGAATGTGAATGAATGCTTAATGGATATATTGTATCTCTTCTATTTCTGCTTGGTTGTATAATTAGGCAAGTGAGGAATTATATGGTTTGGACATGACTTGTTCTCATAAATTCTTGAGTTCTGTAGTGTCTTAAGCTAGAGCCACAAACTGTGAGCTCGTCGACCTTAGGCATAGTTTCATATACGAAGGTTTACTCACCTAGTCATTTTGAGTCCCCTGGAGGACAAAGATTGTTAAGATTAGGAGACGTAGTGAAGATATGCACAGGCTCTCTACGAGGCAAAAAGAACCCCATAACCCCCTTGTTGAAGGAGTGCAATAGTTGTGCTGAAGATCCCTCTAGGTGTTAAGTCTAAGAGAAAGAGCACAAAGCTCTCAAGTCCTTCATAGTTGATGAAGCTCAGGAAGGATAGCAAGTTTCAAATACCGAAAGAGAGTACCCTTTTGTCTGCTAGACGAACAGACGCGATCCTTTCGGGAATATCCCAGGCCTGTCAGGACCAATGGATCTAGAGGAGGAGCGCATACATTAATGCCTCGATCCCTTCAGCCTTCAAAAGTAGTGAAGAAATCGGGAACGTAGAACCCAAGATCCATGAGGAGTAACAACAACCCTTAGATTAGTTTCAAAGAAAGGATCTGGACCGTCAAAGCCATGCCTAGACACTCAGAGGAAAGCACATAAGATATTTAGTTAGAGTCATCAGATCTAGTGCCAAGAGCTAACAAGTGTCAGATCTGCAAGAGTAGCGCAGACCTTAACACTACGTGCCAAGGGATCATTTCAACATTTCGTTACCAAGGAAATGAGAGCGAAGACTCCCCCAGGATAGCAAAAGGAGATCACCGATAAATCCTGGCCGTTGATCTGTGAAGTATCTAGGTTGTCAGATCTAGCGCAAAGGAATGATAGTCATCAGATTCGAGAGAAGGTGCGTGAGGTTTAACCCTCGTATAAGCAGGAGTGGGGATCCGCTAAAGTCCCAAGACCATCATGACCGTCCATATAAGGGGACATGTGGTGATTAGTCAGTGTTCGGAGGAATCATCGAAAGCATCGAGACCGTCTATTCTGGAGGACAGGTGTCGGAGATCTAGACCCATCGGGGATTTGGGCACCAGGAAATTAGAGGGGAAGAATTCCCCAAAATCCCGAAAGGATATTTCCCAAAAGAATTGGGAGCGTTCATCTCAGAGGACACGTGGCAGTGATCTGGAAGTCATCGGGGATTTGGCACTGGGAGAACGAGGGTGAAGACCGGAGAAAACTCACGAAAGGAGATTTCGCGAAGGATCAGGACCGTCCATCGGAGAGGACAGGTGGCGAGTGGTCGGTGTTTCGTGGATCGGGAGAACAGAGGAGAGAGTCTTTTGACTCCCTCATACGTGAAATCGTGATTGGATCCAGACTGTTGATCAAGGGGAGGTTTGGACCGTTGATTTAGTTCATCAGAGAATTGGGGTTCGGGAGTTGGAGAACTTTGTGACCCAGAGTCGAGAGTTGCGAACTCCCAGGTCGCGAAGTCCCGAAATCATTGGAAGCTGGGACCCAGTCCTTAGGGAAGGGTCACATCAACGCATAGAAGTGAGGGATAGAACGTGCTAGGGTCCAGGTGGAAAATTTTTTTTCAGACTTCGGGGATTCTAGGGACGAGAGGTTGAAGTTGGGTCGCGATTCCCCGAATCGCGAAAGACGAAGTGCTCAGAGGAGTGGCCCTAGGTCATAGGATAGGGCCACGTGGTGAAGGCTTAAAGGAGGATCCAAGGAGTTCGTTAACCCCTTTCGGGGTTTGTCATTTCGACATATCGAAGGACATGAACTGGGTCTCTTAGACATTTGGATCCAAGGTATCTCGAAATGCGGTGAGTCCTTCGTGGGTTAGCCGGTGGTCAGAGGGCTGTGGTCACATCAACGAGAGGCAAGGGAGGAGCTAGACTCCATTCTAGAGTTCGACATTTCAGAGGAGAAGAGTCGGGGTGCTTTGCATTTAAATCCCCGAAGTCTCGATTTGCGAAAGATGTCCTTTGGGCGTAGGCCGGGGTCATAGTGCCGATGATCACATGGAGGTGAAGCCCATGCTTGGTGCTTGAGTTGTACACGACGGGTTTTCAATTAAAGGACCGGTGGATTGGTTTGGTGAAGGTTCCGACAGGAAGAGCTAGCCTGCGATAGGACCTCGTAGGAACTCGGGGATTCTGTCCCTCGAGAAAAAGGCGAAAAAATTATTTTTTCCATAGTGGGTGTGTGACAATATCCTAGTAGAGATGTTTTGGGTAGTATTGATATCATACTTTGACTCACTAGAACTCTTGGTTGACTCAATAGAAGGGAATGGGTTAGTCAATTTTGGACAAAAAATAGTTTATTTAGCTTCCAATTTAAAAAAAAAAAAAGCATATTGAAGTGTTCCTACATGTCTTTATATCATCTATTGGATATTTCAATGTAGTGGGAGGTGTCAAACTATCAACTTTGGGTAGTCAGTCATTAACATAATGGGAAAGTGAAACATGTTGAGGGTTCACCTTCAACCCTTTACATTGTGAACAACCACATACTATTGGGGTGTCATAAAATATATCCAATTCACAATGAAGTATGATTGGATTAGGATGGTTTCTTGAAGATTGCATGTTACAATTGGTAGGATAAAGTGGCTCTCCATTTTTGTTTACCATCTCCCTACATTATCTTGTTCCAAATAAGAGCTTGTGCATTTTGTGGAATATTTTGGGCATTTGAACTTGATTCTCAATCAAGATCCTACAAAATTCAATGCACAACTATTTAAATGATCATGCAAAGGTAGCATAAATTTAATAAAATAATCAAAATATAAATAAAATATGGACTTACTACAAACTACAAGGAGAACTTATGAACTTGAAACGATATGGAATGAGGAATTTGAAGAATTGGCCATTTGATATTATAACTTTTCCCCCTGCATTTGAGCCAAAACCACAATCAATACATGTATACATTCTTAAAATAAAGTATCAAAAGTATGTAACATTCTAACTGTAAATAGACTTTTGAAGGCATTTTTTATGTAGATGAATCGAGTTTAAGTATCATCTATATGATTTCAAATGATGCATTTCCACTCATGTGGTATGCATATTTCAAATGATAATATACATATGTAATTTGATTAAACAATTATGTTCCCTAAGTTTAATTGACATGTGAATCGAAATAATTCTCTTGGAATGGATGTTAAAAGGGATAGTACTATAACAAAAGGAACAACATCCCATACCATTAAATTTAAATTATGTTAATAATTGTGTATCATATGGAGTACTAGAATATGTGTGTTTACATTCTCAAAAGAAATTTCAGGAAACATGTAACCTTTTAACTTCAAACTAAAATTTGAAGGTATTTTTAAAGTAAGTGGTGTGACTGATTTATATTGGCATACTAATGCATATGTTTATAATTGACACACTTATGTGATTTATTTAATGCACATTGAAATAAACCTATGTTAAAATCTCTACAAAACTCTAATTTCAGAGGCTTTCACTTTTATTTTCATTTCACATTGTTACATCGATGCATTTATGTCAATATAGTGCATTGATGTGCTCAAATTTCACTGGTACACTGTAAGAAGAAATAAGTTTTATTTTAAATATACCATGCATGTGTAATCAATGCATCAAAATATCAAGCAAAAATATAAGTGGAATTTAATTTTGTAAAAGTGAGTTAAAACAAACCCTAATCCCTATTAGATTCTTTTTCCAAACACTAGAGGTGACTTATGTAAGAGAGATTTATCAAGAAAGATATTGGAGTGGGAAAAAAATTATGAAGAGATGAATTTGTAAGGGATGACTATGGGTCACATTGAAATTTGTAGAGGACAAAATTTAGGTATGTGACTTCATTCTCTTCATCTCAAATTTTCCCTCAATAGATTTTAAAAATCCCCAGAAGGAATTATTTATTCCTACAAATATTTATAGTGCACTTTCAAGAAAACAAAAGGGTTTTAGGGTCACCTTCAGTTTGCAAACCCGAGCTTTCTTATTTCTTCCCTTTTGTTTTATGTCACTGCAAACCCTAGCAGTAGGGTTTTATTCTCTCTACACTTTCACAATGAGATTTGATTTTTTGGGTTCTGGATACCTATTGGATTGGGACGACTCATTTAATTGGATCCAAAAACCTATCATTGTCAAAAAAAAATTAAAACACTTTAAAGTTTCATGATGCACACTATATAATAAAAATGTATCGATGTATTGTTTAACAGGGAGTACACTGCTTGGTGTTTCCATTTTTAAAAAATTGTTTTTGGTTTCACATTGCAAATTATACAATAACGACACATTGGTGTGTTTATTTATGTATACCACACCACTTGGCTATGTCTTATTTTAAAACCATTTTCAATTTTTGTGGTGCATACTATATAGTAATCATGCACCAGTGTGTATCATTGTATAATGTGCATTGATGCATATTACTATATAAAATACATTGGGAATAACCTAAAAACAACTTTATCCTAAAATTATTTACTTGGTTTTTAAAAAATATTTCATAGTTTGTATATTTCATTATGCATGGTTTTTATTGATAGAATGCCAGGGAAAAAATCATATAGCAAGGATCACAAGGGAAGAACAACTCAAAAAGAGAACATGGAAAATTATTTGAAGTTTTAATATAAATGTAATATATTTGAGTTATTTGTAGGTTTAAATGATGTGTATTGTTAATGTGTTTCAAGCAAAGAAAAAACTTGAAAATCTAAATAAGAATATACACAGTTTGAGTGGAAAAGAGGGTAGTTGATTTATAAAATGGTTACAAATATGAGGATTAAGTGAGTCAAAATGTAATCAACGTGAAGTTTTTCTTTGACTTTTTACTAATAATGTACTTATTAACAACCATAGCTAACATGTGTCAAACATTTGGTTTCACATATATTTAGTGTTGTGAAAGGATTGATAATGAGCAAACAAAAGACCCCTCTTAAGGAATAAATAAATAAATTATGAAGTATGTAGATGATGATGAATTGATCCTTAGCTCATATGGAGTCGTGCTAGAATTTAATGAGAGTGGGGGGGGGAGGTGATTTTATAAAACCATGAATGATATATTAGAAAGAATGTATCTCACTTATAGTACAAAACTCATTCTGATGAATCCAAGAACTAGATTATATTTAAACTACAACAACATTTCCACAACAATGGTCAATGAGACATATGAGACTTAAAATAGAAAAAAGTGTGCAATACAAAAAAGAATCATTTAAAAAGTATTATTGATCAACATATTTTTCTATAATATGTATATACGAGTCCAAAAAATTACTAAATTAATATTTTGCTATATTTACTTACAAATAAATATTAATAATTTTGTATTGGGCTTTACATGTTTTAAGAGGGTTAAGAAAATTCTAGTTAATGAATAATGTGCTATCTAAAACATGCCAACAAGGATGTCCAAAATTATGTACGAGGAGATGGTCAATGAAATGAGAATAATTGAATCACAAGAAGAGCTATCCTAACAACAATGTGAATAAAATGTATGTAATCATTGTTTTTTTGTGTAGTCAAAGAGTTCAATTAAACACATTTAGCACATAAGATATGATGACAAGGCATAAAATGGTTGATTACAAATCATGTGAGTACTTGCATTTTTCTTACTTAACATTTCATATTTGTTGTGATGTTTATATCTTAATTAACCTATCATTGTGCATGGATGTTTTCTAATAGGTGTTAATGTACAAAGAAGAGACATTTGAACATTTGATTGATATTGGATTAAGTATGGATTGTGGGTATATGTTGGAGTATCAAGGGTTAGTTGAACAATTTGTAAGTAGTTATGTTGTTTTACTTATATTATTTTATAATTAATGGAACAACAAGAAACCACTAATTATATCTATGTTTTTTCATGACATATGAAACTCACAAGAAACAAAGTATTGAGGGGATCTGGAAAAATATCCATTGAGAGATGGCACAAGGAATGGATTCAAAATAATGCGCAATGTTTAATATGAATAACCCATTGCTATAGTAAATTTTTCAATATATGAAATCATGCATATTATATTATAAATGTAAATATACACATTACACATTATTTATATATGTGTAGAAGGAACATGAAGAGATAGGAAAAAAAGAAAGCCAATAAAGAAAACATTTCAAATAACCCAAGTACAACATCCCCTACAAGTGTTGAAGAAATTAGGAATGAAAGAAAATCAAGCAACAACAATAGCTCAAGTGATAAATGATGATCACCGAAATTGAATGTTACAAGTTATATATTTTGGAATGATTGTCTGTGAAAAATAGACATTTTGTTTAATGTGGGCATATTGTCCCAATTGAATGATGACATATTACCAATAATTGTAACAAATATTTATTGATATTTTAATTATTGTGGACCTTTCTGTTGTCCCATTTTGTATTCTAAAGGCTTCCTTATTCGTATATAATAAAATGAGTTTCTTATTCTATTGTAGTCTCTAGTGTTGTATAATGCTACACCGATTAAAGATATGGATGATTTACATTATTACAATGAACAAATGTGTAATCAACTGGTATATTTGTTGAAATGATACAATACATCAATGCATTGATTATAGATAAATGCAACAATAAAAGATAAAAATCAATATATTTGGTTAACCCTAACCTTGAATGTCAAAAGTATCTCTATGTTTTGACTAGCATAAAGAAGAGAATCAATATTGCTAAAATAAAAACTAATTCTCATGAGATGCATAGTGAAACTGGGCATTGGACAATCCCCAAAACACCATGGAAAGAAATAATCTCTCGCCTTTGTGACACCAACAAGGTTGAATATGAAAATAACTTTCTCCTAGAATGCTCTGTGTATACCCAAACTAAATCCCAATTTCCAAATATTTTTCAAAATACCGACCTTCCTAACCTTCTAAGTCATCAAAACTTTAGTGATCTTGGAACGATTCTCTTAAGTCTTTTCAAGCATTGAAATAACATTTTATAGAAATCCAAGTAATCACTTGCTTTTCTTAAGGTCCAATAGACCAATTTTGGTCTCAATGGACATTATTGGGTATGTGTTATATTATTTGCAAAATCAACCCCACGTGCTTTGTTTCATTGGGCGCAGCGGGGAGGTTATAGAGGGCGCGACATCCCCCCTGTATGAGGGGTTGCAGGGGGTGGAGCCCCCCCAAAAAACAATTGGGTGGTTTTTGCATCCGTTATTAGTGGTTTTCAGCACACTATTTTTGCTTTTGGCGGTTTTGTGGTGCATGGGTGGATTTATGTCTTATCCCGTGGTTTTCTAATTATGGTTAAGGAATCAGGGTTGTAGTCTAATGTGGGCCAATGGATTATGGGTTTTGTATGTTGCAGGATCATATATATAGTGTATTGTAAACAATGAAGTTGTATGATGAATAAGAATTAGAGACGTGACTCTAAATAGGTTGTTGGTTTTCTCGGTTTTGGTTTCTAGGGTAAATATTTGCATATATGTGTGATTTACATTGTTTTCTTTTATTTTTTAAGAATCCCTATGTGTATTACATTACTGTGAAAGGTTTAAAGATTACATACATGCATGCATACATACATACATACATATCTACATACACACCTACATACATACATACATACATGCATACATACATAAATGCATGCATATATCCCAGATGGGGTGATAGGGAGATGAGAGACTCTGAATGGAATTCCATGGGAACACGTTCCCAACTCGCAGATAAGACAAATGGTAGGAAATTCAAGTGGCAAGAAATCTAGCAGAAATCTAGTAGATGGAAAGGATGAGGAGGTATGTGTGAGCCTTTATGGATAATTAAAGCAAGTTCAGGAGATCCCATCTGCCCACTCTGTCGTTTAATCATGAATCCAATCGGTAGAAAAAACCATTACTCCATTTTGAGGGATGTTCTTGCCATTATTTTTTATCCTGGCTCTGGGTGGTATTTTCATTTAATTTGAATTATGTTCATGGGTGGCACCACTTTGAATCCAAGGCTACTTGCTATGATAAAGGAGGAGGCCTCGCCCCCTCATCATAGAGGTTTTGCAATTAATATCTGTGTGAATTATTTCGTTCTCTAATATTCTTTAATCCCTCAGTTGGAATCTATCTCATTGTCAGTAGTAATGCTGCCTAGTCATGGATATAACCAAGGTCATTGTCGAGGCAGAAGGACCCATCCTAATCCCTCCACCTCCCATAACTCCAGTTTAAAGTCCAATAGTTCAAGAGTAATGATATAGGCCATAGTTGTTTCACGTTAGTATAGGGAAAAAGTCCCTCATCATATCTAGGAGGAGATAGAAAATGTGGAAGAAGAAATATGTCTGGATCGATGCAACATTCACGAATGAGAAATTGATGCTAACATTGGTGACTGGATTCATTATCTGAGAAGCTCCAGGGAAAGGGATACCAAGTACTAGAGGATGGTGTACTTTTATTGGCATATTAAAACCTTTGTGGGGAAGGTTATTTAGGACAAATAACAGGATGAGGAGGAGATCCTCATTCAAGTCATATAGGTTAAATAGAAACTCCAAGAGATAAATATTGCACTCTCAGCTTGTGCCTAGAAACCTATTTCTTTAGTTGAAGGTGACCCATGCCCAAACATTAGGAGTACCTTGCGAAGAAAGGTGGCCTCTCTCTAGCCTAACTTTCATTATGCCTAGAATTTTGAGTCTGTATAGCATCTTTTACAGGATATATGTGGATAAGTGTAAGAATACAATTAGGCACTTCGGTTGGTTTTACATTTTTATAGGTTTGTATGTAATTCAAAGCTTGACTCAAGATTTATGGACTCATAGTATCCTCCACTATTGTTGTTCTAGTTTCCCTAGTGGTAGGACAACAACTAGGTGGATGTTGTGTAAATATCCCTTACTCTATTAATATAAGTACAATGGTTTCCTGACATATCACAAATTAAAACATGCATATAGTTAATCACAAATTACGACTGTGTAATTAATTGAGAAGAGTATGTTGGTATTTAGCGTATTTTCCTTACGCCTTCTCCTAAATAATCCAAAATCCTTCCTCCAAGTGTAATCCATATTTTAAGAGACCACCAACATCTACTTCCCTTTCTCTATGAAAACGATGGTAATATAATGAATAAAAATATATTCGAGCAAGTTGTATCTCATCAAATATATGCTACATATTCTAATTTTCCAAATAACTTATCCCATTCATTACATAGCAAGAGAATTTGCAAAAAATCGTAATTTTTTAGTACTTTTTTTAGCTAACAGGATTAGCAACAATTTTAAATCCATCATCCCAACCAAATTTTTAATCCCCCTACCTAAACTTGATTTATAATAAATAACATGATGATCATTGATATGAACAACTCCACTAGCACCGTGAATATGCAATTACCCTTGACATGCCCCATCGAAATAAACACAAGAACCACTCTTATCAATCTATCCCTCAATTTGTTTCCTTTGTTGGTTAACCTTGGTAACCTACAAAAAGCCATCTAGAATTGACATATTGTTAACAACAAATTAGATGGGAGTAATCATTCTACCTTAAAAAATGTGTTAGTTTCATGCTAACCAAATACCCTTAGAAGATATAAATTGTAAAGATTTGAATGTTTTAACAACAAAAATATTATACCACTTGTGTAACCCTCCATCAATTGTTTTTCCACCCCTTCTCTCCCTTATTCCAATTAATCTCTCTAATTCCTTCCAAACCTACTTTGAATATGAACAAGACATTGGTAAATCATCAATGGTATTATTTCATTCCTTACAAAGTATGCACCAACCAATACCATGCATGCCCCGACTTTTTTATAACTTTTCCCAAGTAAGATCCTTATTGTTCAAGTCCAACCACATAAATATCTAATCCTTTAAATGTAATTTCAATTTCCATATTTCCCTCCACCACCAGACCCATTCCTCCCTACCTTCAATTACACATATGGTCTAATAACCTAATTTAGGAGTATAGACCCCACTTCCAAAGGATTTCCCCCAAACGAGAGAATTTTCATCATCCCTAATTCTAGCATCACTATATCTAAGAGCATGCATGTGTAGTTCTCATTCTTAAACATCTCTCCCTTCCAATCCTAATAATGTCATTGTGTTTTCATTCTTACCTCCAAATTGTGGTTAAGTAGGTACATGATACATGATGCAAACATAATAGACCCTTCCTATGAAGCACCTCGATCAATCCATTCGATAATTTGAAACCTTAATTGCATACAACCCAAGTATCAATTCCCATCCTCATATTTATCCCATTCTCAATCCTACATAATAGTCATTGGCCATCTATTAAGAATGCTAGATTCACAACCTTCTGAATCATTGAATAATTATGCCACTTTATGTTTAGATACTTGATCCACTCTTCCACGGAGTTTGGGGATATACATTTTTGAGTAATAACCTAATTACACAATCCCTTTCCTCCAATTAAACACCAAACACATTTGGTAGCCAAATATTTTCTAAAGGAGTGTATATTCTTCAGGCTCCACCCTCCCATATCGTTTGGCAAAGAAATAGATTACCATTTTACTAATATAGTTCATTTTTTCCCCTATAGATAGACCATAAAATATATAAATTAATTTCCTAATATTTTCTAGAATCCCCCTAGGAACAAACACTAAATACATCCAATAGATAGGAATAGCCTCCAAGACTGATTTGATTGAATAAGTCTACCTCCTTGAGAAATTTATTAGTTATACCAAAAAAACATTCTTTTTTCAACCCTAGTTATAAGCCAATACTGATACATCTTACCATAATTATTTGTCTTGAGGTAAAACCCTAAGTATTTCATACCCTCCTGAAAATCAATCTGATGATATGGAAATAACTGAGTTATAAATCTAGCGTCATCATTATCTAAATCGTAGAGGGATACTGCCATTTTTTGGATATTTACCAACATACCTATAGTAGTGCAATATAAAATAAAAAATTCTTGAGCTTCATTGCATCCCTCTTAGAGCCTTCACTAAATAAGAGTATGTCACCAAAAGCCAAGAGATGTGTTAAAAAAAATGCCTCCCCCAATTTTAATGCCATCAAAATTCCTAGTTCGTTTTTCATCAATAATTGATCTACTCTATCCTTCAACAACAATAAGAAATATTGATTGCAAGAGTGTACTTCCCTATCCGAGCCCTCTCTCTGACCTAAATAACTCCAAGGCCAACTCATTTATTAAAATTATAAAAGAAATAGAGGTCAAACAATACATAACCTAGTTTACTAAGTGGAGGTCAAAACCTAAGTGAATCATGATCATCTTTAAATACATACATCTTTCCCTATCATAAGATTTGGATAAATCCAACTTGATCACCATAGAAGGAAGTTTCTTAGTCTTTATTGTGTAGAGTCCCTCTTGGGCTACACCCATTGCTTCAAGTATCTACCCACTTGATAAAAATCCAAATTTCTCACTAGAGATGGATTCTAATAACAACCTCTTGACTCTCATTGTAATTACCTTTGTAATAATTTTATAAATATAGTTACATGAAGATATAGGCATGTATAATTCAAAATAATCTATATTATCACACTTTGGGATTAATGCTATGAAAGTGGTGTTGAATTCAATTAAAACCCTCATGTATGTTCTATAATCATTTATCACCTTCATTAATTCCTCTTCAATTATCTCACTAAACCTCAAGAAGAAATCTATGGGCAATCCATCTAACCCAAGCCTCTTGTCCTTTTGGAAATTGTGCATGACTAGTTGAAAATTATCCTTTGAAATATCTTCCAACAAAATCTAATTGTCTTTTCAGTTACAAATCTTGGGAAGAAAGAATTCACTTTCACCACTTCAACTATAGTCACTTGGCTCTCCTCTTTATAAATATTTTGGAAATGTTCCACACCTAGTCGATCATTCCCTTCAAATTGGTATTCCATAGACCCATCCATATTTGGAAGTTTCTATATAGTATTGAGATTCTCTCATTGATTAGAAAATTTGTGTATTATCATCTCCATTTCTCAACCATAGTGTTTTTCTTTTGAGCCTCTATGTTGCTTCCTTAGCTAGCAAAACACTATGTCTTTTCCATTCCAATAATTTTACCTAATTTTTATACCCCTCATCAAGAAAACGTGTCTATTGTCTCTGATACAACTCCTCTAACATAGCTTACACATTTAATAAATCATGATCATATTTTAGCCTTTTATGGTGATCCCATATAGTAGATAAATACTTAATTTGTTTTAGATTCCTCTCAAGCTATAATGCAATTGATTCCAATGAAGACTCATCATACAAGATCCATTTCTTCTTTACCATATTAACATACTCTTCCTCCATAATCAAATTTGGGATAAATTTAAAATGTCTAGGTGGCTTCTTCCCCAAGATTTTAATTTTCAAAAATACGGGTGAGTGATCAAATTCACCACTTGACCCAATCCACTGCTTGATTATAATCAAGTATTCAATAAAAGAATCACTTTCCTGTTTATTTTTCTATATGAGATAATATGAGATGATCTATGATCGATATGTTATTACAATGATGAGTGTTCCACATATAGAGAACATATGGTGACCATCCATGAAAGAATGTGTCCCTTGGATAATAAATAACTACTTATTTATTATATATATTTATACCTTGTATTATAAATACCATGTCATATATTATATGATATTATATATATGGAAGAATTTATTCTCGATGTTGTCCAAACATAAAAAATCCCTCTCAAAGAGGGAGACATTATTCATCATGCCAATGGTAGCTCAAATCATCCGTCACAGTCTCTGTGATCAAGCAACACACAACTGCTCCAAGTGATCTGGTAGTCTCCATGAAAATCAACCAATAGCATACAACTACTACAATTTCATCCAATAGAACACGACTGTGTTGATCCATAGTAGTACACAACTATTGTCCAGTGGTACAAAACCACTTCTAGTAGCACAAAACTATTGTCCAGTGACACACAGTCACTTCCAGTGGTACACAACCACTGTAGTAGCACACAACTATTTTCCAAAGACACACAGTTTCTGCCATAGTCTCATGACTATGCATGTGTCCCACAGTTTTCACACACTCAACAGAGTGTTATGTGAATACAAGGACCATTCTTCCTTATCAGGTCACCATCTGTGCCATAGGAGAATTTCATTCCTTGACCATTTTCTGCAACAAATCTCAGTCCATGACATATCAGCAATATGTCCAACCTGGACCATTCTACACAAGGAGAATGTCAGTCCAACAACACACTAACTATCCATAATGAAATAATATCAGCACTCCCTCTCAACCAAAGGAGTAATCTCCACAAGCCCCAACTTATCCCTGAAGTATACAAACTTCCCTTTGGACAAGGGATCCGTCATAATATCTTATATCTGCTCATTGGTGGAGATGTACTAGAGCTTCACTGCTCCCTTCTCTACCATGTCATAGTTGTAGCTGATATCAACAATAATTGAGAAATCTAATCCTACAAGGTGTGGCTAGTCCCTTAGGGCTGATCAAGATAAGTCATCTTGGACTACATTTAATATATATAGGTTTCCTCATGAAACCAATGTCTAAGACATATCGAGGTTCCCTCATGGAACCAATGTCTCACATGACATATCAAGGATTCCTCATGAAACCAATGTACTGGCTCCTTCATCTAACCATACGAGGCACGTCAGTATGAAGTCCACATTCCCTCCTACTAGTCCATATAGGAACCTCTGGGGAGAATGTCTCATGATGTTGCCTCAAACATCTCTAGGACACGTTGAGGTTCCCTCATGGAACCAATGTCCCCCAAGACATATCAAGGTTTCCTTGTGAAACCAATGTCTTGGTTCCTTCATCTAACCATATGAGGCAAGTCAGGATGAAGTCTACATTCCCCCTACTAGTACACACATGACCCTCCAAGGATAATGTCTCATGATTCTACCTCAAACATCTCTAGGACACATCGACGTTCCCTCATGGAACTAATGTCCCCCAAGACATATCGAGGTTTCCTTGTGAAACCAATGTCTTGGTTCCTTCATCTGACCATCTGAGGTGCATCATGATGAATTCTACATTACCCCCTACTAGTCCGCACAGGACCCTCTAGGGAGAATATCTCATGATACTTCCTCAAACATCTCTAGGACACATCTAGGTTATCTCATGGAACCAATGTCCCCCAAGACATATCGAGGTTTCCTCATGAAACCAATTTCTTGGTTCCTTCATCTAACCATCTGAGGCACATGAGGATGAAGTCTACATTCCTCCCTACTATTCCACACATGACCCTTCGAGGAGAATGTCTCATGATGTTGCCTCAAACATATCTAGGACACATCGAGGTTCCCTTATGGAACCAATGTCCCACAAGACATATCAATGTTTCCTCATGAAACCAATGTCTTGGTTCCTTCATCTGACCATCTAAGACACGTTAGGATGAAGTCTACATTCCCCCCCACTAGTCCACATAGGACCCTCTGGGGAGAATGTCTCATGATGCTGCCTCAAACATCTCTAGGAAACATCGAGGTTACCTCATGGAACTGATGTCCCCCAAGACATATCGAGGTTTCCTCGTGAAACCAATGTCTTGGTTCTTTCATCTGACCATCTGAGGCACGTCGGGATGAATTCCACATTCTCCCCTACTAATCCACACAGGACCCTCTTGGGAGAATGTCTCACGATGTTGCCTCAAACATCAACACTCCCTCTTAACTAGGGAGGTATCTTTCACGATTTCTTCTTCTGGTAGTCCACTAACTACTCTATAATCAACTAGTAGCACACAACTACTACCATTCCATTGGTATCTTAAATCATCGATCTCAGTATCCATGACTATGATGCGATCAAACAATAACACATAACTAATTCCATATGTTGCCAATGTGTCATTGATGTACAATGACAACAAACTTTCCAACTGGTCGATATCACTATCAAAAAGCCTTTTCACATCATCCCATGGGTTTCCTTTATCCATCCTCAACTTGTTTAGAAATTTTACAAAATGGGCAGTATGAACCTCTTGCACAATCCCTTAGGATCACTATTGCATGCATGTGACACTATCCACACACATGCATACCGGAGAAGTCACTTAAATAGAATAGTATTTCCAATAGATTGACATTCGCTTCATTTGAAAGCATATAATCATGCTCCATCTCTATAAATTTAACACCTCCATGGCATTTTCCATCAGCTAACGAAAATTGACCCACCAATTTTAGTTCTAAGCTATACCCATTGTATAGCTAGACTCCAGCTTCATAAATCCCATTTTGGGAGGTGCTCTGCCACTGTCTCAAAGATGGGTGAAATACTAGTGTGTCTTCCACCCAATGGTATGATTCATTAACTAGGGATTCATCCCACCATGCACCTCACATGTATGTGGATCTGGCTCTGGAAGAGAAGCCAACATTTATGTTGTTGCTTCCTCCTAAAACTCTTCCTCTTGAATTTACGACGCCCTCTTCGGATGTGAAGGATTGTGAGGGAGATGCATTGTCATCGATGTTCAAGAGGTTAACATAGAATCCCTCTTCTTGGATGACGATTGGCATTGTGTAACCAAGTCCACCCTGTTCCAGTAATAAAACCATAAAGTTCTAGGAAATTGTAGAGGGAAGCCTTCCATGCCACCACCCACTACAATGTAATCATATTCTTCTACTTCAGACATTAAGGTGGAATTGTAACAAAAGAACATATAGTTTGGATTTATGGCAGTGGCTACGATAGTGATAAATTGTATATTAGCTATCAGACACACAAACAAAAAGATCATTGTTGGAGTATAAATCATTTTGTGCAACATTGTAAATGAAAGGGTTCGTTTCATGAACAATTAGTTGTGAAGTTCACATTATTAGGCTCATATATGTCGTTTGTCGGAGGATTGTTAAAGTGGAAACTATCTGCTTGATATCCGAAAAAATCCATGACTACCATAGGTTCCTGGCAGCCATCGTCGACCTGTTCCAAAAGAAACCTCAATGTATATTTCTTTTCAGGATCTATTTCCACCATATGCAAAATAATACCTTCTTTTCCAGAAAGAATCTTGATGGATCTCTTCCCCTTGGGAATTTTGTAGTGATTTGGATTGATATATCTCACCTCCTTACTCAACTCCACAATTCACCCCGACAAAGAAGATGTTTCCACGTCCAAATTTTTCAGCAAAAGAACTCCCAGTGACTCATTGGAAAACATCCATGGCCCCTCTTCAAAATCTCCATTAATCACAACATTGTCTTAGAATTTATCTAAAGTAGAAAATTGTTTTCATGGGCCCTCCCGTGAGGGAGTCAAGCCCAGTCACACTCTGATACCATATTGATTTTTCCATATGAGATAATATAAGATGATCTATGATTGATATGTTATTACAATGATGAGTGTTCCATATATGAGTGTTTCATGAAAGGATGTGTCCCTTGGATAATAAATAACTACTTATTTATTATATATATTTATATATGACATGATGTTTATAATACGAGGCAACATACAACTACTACAATTCCATCCAATAGAACACGGCTGTGTTGATCCATAGTAGTACACAACTATTGTCCAGTGGTACACAACCACTGCTAGTAGCACACAACTATTGTCCAGTGACACACAATCACTTCCAGTGGTACACAACCACTGTAGTAGCACACAACTATTTTCCAGAGACACACAGTCTCCACCATAGTCTCATGACTATGCATGTGTCCCACAATTTTCACGCACTCAACAGAGTTTTATGTGACTACAAGGACCATTATTCCTTATCAGGTCACCATTTGTGCCATAAGAGAATTTCATTCCTTGACCATTTTCCGCAACAAATCTCAGTCCATGATATATCAACAATATGTCCAACCTGGACCATTCTCCACAAGGAGAATGTCATTCCAACAACACACTAACTATCCACAATGAAATAATATCATCACTCCCTCTCAACCAAAGGAGTAATCTCCACAAGCCCCAACTTATCCCTGAAGTATACAAAATTCCCTTTGGACAAGGGATTCGTCATAATATATTTTATCTGCTCATTAGTGGAGATGTACTAGAGCTTCACTGCTCCCTTCTATACCATGTCATAGATGTATTTGATATCAACAAGAATTGAGCTATATAATCCTACAAGGGGTGGCCAGTCCCTTAGGGCTGATCAAGCTAAGTCATCTTGGACAACATTTGACATATATAGGTTTCCTCTCGAAACCAATGTCTAAGACATATCGAGGTTCCCTCATGGAACCAATGTCTCACACAACATATCAAGGATTCCTCATGAAACCAATGTACTAGTTCCTTCATCTAACCATCCGAGGCATGCCAGGATGAATTCCACATTCCATCCTACTAGTTCATATAGGATCCTCTGGGGAGTCAATGTCTCGTGATGTTGCCTCAAACATCTCTAGGACAGAATGAGGTTCCCTCATGGAACCAATGTCCCCCAATACATATCAAGGTTTACTTGTGAAACCAATGTTTGGGTTCCTTCATCTAATCATATGAGGCATGTCAGGATGAAGTCTACAGTCCCCCTACTAGTACACACATGACCCTCCAAGGATAATGTCTCATGATGCTACATCAAACATCTCTAGGACACATCGAGGTTCCCTCATGGAACCAGTGTCCCCCAAGACATATCGAGGTTTCCTTGTGAAACCAATGTCTTAGTTCCTTCATCTGACCATCTAAGGCACATCATGATGAAGTCTACATTACCCCCTACTAGTCCACACAGGACCCTCTAGGGAGAATGTCTCATGATACTACCTCAAACATCTCTAGGACACATCTAGGTTCTCTCATGGAACCAATGTCCCCCAAGACATATCGAGGTTTCCTCGTGAAACCAATTTCTTGGTTCCTTCATCTAACCATCTGAGGCACATGAGGATGAAGTCTACATTCCCCCCTCCTATTCCACACATGACCCTTCAAGGAGAATGTCTCATGATGTTTCCTCAAACATATCTAGGACACATCGAGGTTCCCTTATGGAACCAATGTCCCACAAGACATATCGATAATTCCCCGTGAAACCAATGTCTTGGTTCCTTCATATGACCATCTAAGACACATTAGGATGAAGTCTACATTCCCCCAAACTAGTCCACATACGACCCTCTGGGGAGAATGTCTCATGATGTTTCCTCAAACATCCCTAGGAAACATCGAGGTTACCTCATGGAACTGATGTCCCCCAACACATATTGAGGTTTCCTCGTGAAACTAATGTCTTGGTTCTTTCATCTGACCATCTGAGGCACGTCATGATGAATTCCAAATTATCCCCTACTTATCCACACAGGAACCTCTAGGGATAATGTCTCACGATGTTGCCTCAAACATCAACACTCCCTCTTAACTAGGGAGGTATCTTTCACGATTTCTTCTTCTGGTAGTCCACTAACTACTATGTAATCAACTAGTAGCACACAAATACTACCATTCCATTGGTAGCTCAAATCATTGATCTCAGTATCCATGACTATGATGGGATCAAACAATAGCACATAATTAATTCCATATCTCACCAATCTATCATTGATGTACAATGACAACAAAATTTCCAACTGGTCGATATCACTGTCGACAAGCCTTTACACATCATCCCATGGGTTTCCTTTCTCCATTCTCAACTTGTTTATCAGTTTTACAAAATGGGCAGTATGAACCTCTTGCACAATCCCTTAGGACCACTATTTCATGTGTACGACACTATCCACACATATGCATACCGGAGAAGTCACTTAAATAGAATAGTATTTCCAATAGATTGACATTCGCCTCATTTGAAAGCATATAATCATGCTCCATCTCTCTAAGTTTAACACCTCCATGGCGTTTTCCATCAGCTAACGAAAGTTGACCCACCAATTTTAGTTCTAATCTATACCCATTGTATGGCCAGATTCCAGCTTCATAAATCCCATTTCTGGAGGTGCTCTGCCACTATCTCAAAGAAGGGTGAAATACCATTGTGTCTTCCACCCAACGGTATGATTCATTAACTAGGGATTCATCCCACCCTACACCTCGTATGTATGTGTATCTGGCTCTAGAAGAGAAGCCAACATTTATGTTTTTTCTTCCTCCTAAAACTCTTCCTCTTGAATTTACGACGCCCTCTTCGGATGTGAAGGATTGTGTGGGAGATTCATCATCATTGGTGTTCAAGAGGTTAACATAGAATCCCTCTTCTTGGACGACGATTGGCATTGTGTAACCAACCCCGCCCCGTTCCAGTAATAAAACCATAAAGTTCTAGGAAATCATAGAGGGAAGCCTTTCATGCCACCACCCACTACAATGTAATCATATTCTTCTACTTTAGACATTAAGGTGGCATTGTAACAGATGAACATATAGCTTGGATTTATGGCAGTGGTTGCGAGAGTGATAAATTGTATATTAGCTATCAGGCACACAAACAGAAAGATCATTGTTGGAGTATAAATCATTTTGTGCAACATTGTAAATGCAAGGGTTCGCTTCATGAACAATTAGTTGTGAAGTTCAAATTATTAGGCTCATATGTGTCATCTGTCGGAGGGTTGTTGAAGTGGAGACTATCTGCTTGATCTCCGTAAAAATCCATGACTGCCCTAGGTTCCTGGTAACCATCGTCGACTTGTTCCAAAAGAAACCTCAATATATATTTATTTTCGGGATATATTTCCACCATCTGCAAAATAATACCTTCTTTTCTAGAAAGAAGCTTGATGGTTGTCTTCCCCTTGGGAATTTTGTAGTGATTTGTATCAATATATCTCACCTTCTTACTCGACTCCACAATTCATCCCGACAAAGAAGATGTTTCCACGTCCAAATTTTTCAGCAAAAGAACTCCCAGTGACTCATTGGAAAACATCCACGGCCCCTCTTCGAACTCTCCATTAATCACAACATTGTCTTAGAATTTATCTGAAGTAGAAAATTGTTTTCATGGGCCCTCTCGTGAGGGAGTCAAGCCCAGTCCCGCTTTGATACCATGTTGATTTTTCCATATGAGATAATATAAGATGATCTATGATCGATATGTTATTACAATGATGAGTGTTCCATATATGAGTGTTTCATGAAAGGATGTGTCCCTTGGATAATAAATAACTACTTATTTATGTGTTGTCTACGACGACTGATCCTTTTGTTGCACACTTTCTCTCTCTCTTCCTTTAGCCTAGATATCTAGATGAAAGTCCTTCTACACCTATCTGAGATCTTCTTGGATCAAATTCCTTTGTGATCCAATCCTCTTGAGAAAAATCCATTTGCTCCTAATATTGATCCCCTTGAGTCAGAGTATTTCGTGACTCAAGCACTTGAGCAAAAGTCCTTCTTTTCTCCAAAGTGAATGGGATGACTCCACACTAGAAAATTCCTTCTTTGTTATCTCTGTGTGAAAATTATGGTTATCATTCTCAGTTTCCATGCTATTATAAGATTGAGTTATGACCTAAACCTAATCTCCAAAGTGATTGACAGTTGAGATTACTTCTCACCTCACTTGAGATCAATGGCCATTATTTAATTCACTAATGCTAATTAAATAATTTTTTTAAATAAAAATCAACTAACTAATAAAATCACTTTACTTTAATAATTCCTTTAATTTAAGTACAATATTAAGGTGGAAGGATTTCGACGACTTCCACATGTCTAGACACTTAGAATTGTACGGAAACACTTGTCTGATGCTACCAAACATCAACACTCCCTCTCAGTGAGGAAGGTATTTCTCAAATATCCACCTGGAGCTAGTTCTCCCTCCAACCTTGGCACAATTTCACAGACATCATCCTACTCACCAGTGTCCCTCCAAGCCTGCTAGTTAGTTGCTCCTTGAATATTGGAAGTCACATAATCGACGACGCTACATATCAATGCCACAAAGTTTGGAAAATTCATCGAATGACCGATCTCCTTAAAAGTTCTCCTAGAATCCTCTTGTTGTTTAGAATCCATCAATTTCATATCATACCAAGTTGGTCTCCTAAAAAAACTAGAAGGGGATAACTCCCTCTTCCCATCTGAAGGTTGACTCTCCACACTGAAATTTTGTGAACTCTTCTCACCCCTTGAAGCCTCCTTCTCCTCATTCTCTATCATTGACATCAATCCATAATCCATGATCCCCTTGGATACTCTTATAGGATTTATGTTTAACCTATATTTCCTTCCCTCTCTAACACCAATGTTCATTTTTGTGTCAGGGATAGATCCTTCTGAACGTATGAGTGCTTTTCCTCTCTGAAAATTCACAGCAACACCCATGTCCTCCAAAACTTAAACTGAGAGAAAATTGTTCATCAGTTCTGGTACATAAAGCACATCTTGGGCCTCTAACAAACCCCTTGACTCAAGTTGAAACATAATAGTTCCCTTCCCCTTCATTGTATACTTGGCATCATCACCAATCTCCACATGAGTCCCTAATTCCTCTGTTAGAATGTTGAATAGCTCCCATGCTTATATGAAATCTTTTGTCCATTGAGAAATATCCAACCCCTACAACCTAGCACCTTTGTTGTTATTGTACGATCTAGTACTTGCAACTACTTTACTGCCCAATTATGTCCTTACTACTAGATCTGTCTACTGCTCACAACATTGCTTCGATTGCTCCTGCGACTTCTGCAGCTGAGATTTGTTGCTCATATCTACCTAGATTTGTCCTTGTTACCATATTTGTTTGTCTCTACCCAACCAACTTATCTTCTCCTTTTGACTGAATAGATCTCTAGGTAAATTCCTCATTCACCCATTTCTAAGATCTTGTTCAGAAAAAATCCTTCTTTACTCTATCTATGAGTCATTGACTCCAATAGATTTGTCATCCTTTGATCTCTGGATTAAATTCCTTCTTCACCCATATGAGATCCTCTTGAGTCATTGTCCTTCATGGCTCAAGAACTTGAACAAAACTATATCTTTTCTCAAAGGTGGATGTCTTAGGAACATGAGAAAAAGTCCTTCTTTGCTACTATGTTCTTCTCTTGTGGCATAGATCTCTAGGTTATGATCCTTCACCTATCCAAGATCTCCTTTCTAGCTTCCCAACCTCCTACCATTTCTCAAGAAGCCACTCAACACAATGTTTTTGCTGCCCAGACTATGTTTCTTGCTCCACGGACCTACTGTTGAAACTGTCCCTATATTGACATGTACAACCTCTTCCTACGCTAATCGCACACCCTATATGTTGATACTCACATTGTTCTATGTGACCTGTATGTTGATACTTGTGCTATCCATGCATGACCTATATGTTGATACTCATGCTATATAAATAACCTATACCAGAATACCAACGTTGTCCTAGGTGGCCCAATCTGACAACAATATAGTTTTTTCCCTAAACATATGTCCTATGATTTCTTCTTGTTGGTTATCTATCTGAGATATGTCTTCCTCTCAAAGATATTGCTTTGATACCATGTTGAAATCCTTACTTTGGCACCTAGGTATCTTGTTATCTAGTGATTTCCTTGTTGCAAATCAGATTAGCATCTCACAAAACAAAAATACACTATTGGAATATTCAATTCAAATAAAGATAGTGGAAGCAATACTGGAAACCAAAAATCTCAACCACAATACACAAATATATTATTCCTATCAACTAAGCTTATCATTCAAATAAATTCAAAGATTACAAGGGATCCTTTACTGGGAAAATGGCCCAATTAGAAAAGAGAAAAAGTACATCAAAAAATAACTGGATGATCTATTGCCAAAACTTCCCAACACTTCTATTGTGTTGTTGTACAATCATGTACGACTACAACTCGACCTATACATTGATACTCGTGTTTTTTCGTGCAACCTGTAACAGAATACTCGTGCTATCTGCGTGGCATGTATGTTGAAACTCATACTATTTGTTTGACCTATACTATAATACCTGTGTTGTCGACGACTCATACTTTTGTTTCACACTTACTCTCTCTCTTCCTTTAGCCTAGATATCTAGATGAAAGTCCTTCTCCACCTATCCAATATCTCCTTGAATCAAAATCCTTTGTGATCCAATCCTCTTGAGAAAAAATCCTTCTTTGCTCCTAATATTGTCCCCTTGAGTCACAGTCATTCATGAGTGAAACACTTGAGAAAAAGTATTTCTTTGCTCCAAAGTAAATGGGATGACTCCACGCTAGAAAAAGTACTTCTTTGTTATCTCTGTGTGAAAAATATGGCTCGCCTTCACCCTTTCCATGTTATTATAAGATTGACTTATGTCCTAACCCTAATATCCAAAGTGATTGAAGGATGAGATTACTTCTCACCTCTCTTGACATAAATGGCTATTATTTAATTCACTAATGCTGATTAAAGCATTTATTTAAATAAAACTCAACTCACTAATAAAAACACTTTACTTTAATAATTTGTTTAATTAAAGTACAATGTCAAGGTAGAAGTATGTGGATGACTTTCACATGTCTAGACACTTATACCTATGTGGAAATACATTTCTAATGCTATGAAACATAAAC
>ML793308.1:51129-98289 GCA_009831015.1 Picea engelmannii | reverse complement strand
CACTCACCCTCACTTTAATCATAAAGTTATCTTTTAATTTGCATCTCACAAATTAATTTGACTAAGACCCATATTCGGCAATTTCTCCCCCTTAGGGCCTAGGGAAGAGAAACACTTGCCTTGGTACATAATTTAACAGGTAAATGGGTCCATTTGGGTTCTGGGTTTTCAACCGTTTCTTAAAATTCCCCATGGTTTGGCTGCAATAAGTTTTGTAAAATCGTTTGTCTGATCTTGACGGCTTTCCAAATTTTATCTATTGTTACTCATAAAATTATTTGTAGCAATCCAAAATTATTTTTTGATCAATCATCTTGAACGTATTTGGATAATAAAATCAAGCCATGATCAGATCCGTATCAAATATTTGATAATAGAAACCTGTGAAACAAAAAGAAACCTAAATTAATAACCTAAAAATTGAGAATAAAACAAAATCTAGAACAATAAAATAAAAAAATGAATTTAAACTAACTATAAGTTCTAAACAAACATTGTTTATAATGATCCTAATAAAACAAAATCTAGAACAATAAAATAAAAAATGAATTTAAACTAACTATAAGTTCTAAACAAACATTGTTTATAATGATCCTAAAACTATAGAAGCTTCAAGTTAATGGAGAAGAGAAAAATATTAATTTTGGTTTTTTACAAAATCAAACAAATGATAGATAATTCTTTTTTATTTTTTATTATTATTATGAGATACAAAATGAAAAAAGAATTTAATTAATTAATATCACCAAATAATTTTATGAAAATGAAAAACCAACCAAGATATTATTTGATGAAGTATTGAACCCATTATTCAAAATAGTCAAACTTGCTAATGAGCAAAAGAAATAACACATAATCATAATTAAAACGAAAGTAAACATTTGATAAAAATTAACGTTTTTGTTTAAATTGAGATTTTTATGCTTGTTTCTAATTTTTGACATATACTCTTATAATGAATATATCATACTATAGTGAATGTCTTAAGTTTGTCTCAAAGCAAGCCAAGGTATGGAACTATTTGAAAAGGTTGATTCTGTAGCTCATTATAATTATCAAGATTCTAACAGGGGGCCCAACAAATGGCGGCTTACTAGGTGAGGCAGTTATCTTTGATCCGGTAATATTTTATCTTAGGAAGAAATTAATAAGACTTGAAAAATGATTTAATCTCCCTGAAATAAATTCACTCTGAAACCATATAGTATTAGGATAAGCTCAATGCTATAACCATAAAAAAGAATGTTCTTTGCAGAGGATTATAACCTGAAATAATGTCTTAATCAAGGAGTCGTGATGTTTATAAAAGAACTTCAATACCGTTGACAGAGCCACTGTTGTCAGCAGACGTCCATAGCCTCGACAGGGATGTCATTTAACCCACTCAAATGCTTTAATCTCATGCAATAGTTGTATCCACATGATGTATACTTCCATAAAAGTTAATTTAAAAACACATACCTGCTACCTCTCGACCTGAAATTGCTTCGTTGCCAACAAGCCTGTTCAGTACTCCGACGAAGTTGTCTTAGTATCATGTGAGCATTTACCCGCTGCCAGCGAGCATGTTCAGTACCCCGACGGGTTTACACACACTTCCCACACTTAAGTGCTTCCAACCCTCTTATGCCACTTTTAAATAATAATACAATTATAGATTTCTTGATGACAAAGAGAGCAGGGTGATACTGGAGGTTAATAGTAATACAGGTAAATAGTTGACCATGTTATTTATTTTCTTTCAAAATTGGAAGTTTTATCATGGTTTAGAGATTTTAGACTTCCTTTAAGAAATCATCTAGAGAATGGGGAAGCACTTAAAAATGATTCCTTAAGAATATGGACGGCATAAAAAGTTTAAAGATCATCGTAATTCTCAAATATTTAAACCATATCTCTGATGTAATATCTAGCAAAGATAATTTGAGGACAAAATGAAAGTGACAATTGACTTAAAAATCAATTGTCTGAGCTATATCTTAATATCAGGACCAAATTGTTTGAAAAACACAAGTCTTAAAATAAATGCTTCCTTCAACAATATCTCTTTGATCAGAAATATATTGATTCAAAAAGAAAGATAAGAAGAGAACTCATTTAAAATAATCAAAGAAAACAAAAACATACAACAAACCAAATCAAATTTTATTAATGGGATTAGAAAATCAGAAGTACACAAAATCAAAATAACAAAAGAAAACTTTTCAAGAAATGATTTTGGCCAAAGATAACTTGAGCTTGTGGATCCATTATCATCTCACTGAAAAATAAAGGAATAACTAAATCATATCAAATATCACATGCGAGCAAGTTCTTTTCTTAAGATAGTGATGCATAAGATGTTACTTTGACCAAACAATATTATTAAAAATAAAAGAGACTAAAAATAGAAAAATCCTTATTAAGATGAGTGCAATCCTACTCGTGGCACCTTGGGTCAGGTTTGAATTGATAGTTCAAATTTACTTATCTCTTTACTTTCCATTTAAATTTTTCATGATGATACTACGTTTTCGAAAAGAAATATTCAATGAAAAGCAGAGAGAAAAAGATTTAAAGTGGACTTCCCTGACAACATTCATAATATGGTTCTCTTGGTGTGCCCGCTTGTGTTCATAACTGCATTATTACACAAAGAAATATTGATAAATAAAACTAAAGAAAAACCTACTCCTAAACCTACTCTAACTACTAAATAGATCAAAACACTAAGTAAAATCGTATTTCCAATGCAGCCACAAGAGCATCTTCAATCCTGCATGGCATAGAAAATTGAAAATCAAAATAAAAGAATGTAGTATTTGTAGATGAAAAAGAAATATGTCATCCTTACCTCCTATATATTCTTTTAAAAACAAAACAAGCACGACCTTACCATTCTTTTGAAACTTCTTGATGTATGAATCCTCCAACCATTCTGCAATCTGGTCGTGATATGGGTCATAATGGCATGGAAGAACATAAGTAAGTTTGGAAAACTTGTCAATATTATGGGGACCTGACATAACCATCTGCCAAATCCTAAATGCCCCATCCTCCTAACAATTCTCCAAGTGTTCATCAATTTCTTCACACGGAGGATCTAAAAAAATCATGTGATGCTTACTTCCTAGATATTTAGGTAGAAACAAAGCAAACACAACTTTATCTTTATTATGAAGATTTTTTAGATACGAATCTTCAAGCCATTCTAAGATCATGTCATAAAAATTAGGATGCAAACTATGACTTTGATGAAATTGATATATCAATGGGGAACCTATCATAAGAGGATTCATGACATCAGTTAGATTATTGGTTTGAATGCTTCATTTGATGAGATTGATCGTTTCAAAATGTGAAGTATAAACATTAAAATTCGAACTAATCAAAGAACGAATATGCAATGTAGAATATTCGATCTCCATAAGGATGAGTGCATTGTCTTTTTCAAAAATAAATCGTGTAAAATCATCTTGCAACATGTCATTTTTTCATTCGAGTGATGAAAGTGAAATAGAATCAAATCCGACTTGATAAGTGTTATGTTTGGAATTAGTTTCAACAAATTTTGGCATATCGAAAAGATTGGATTGTGGTGGAAAAGAGTAAGATACCATAGGTAAAGTATCAAATCTACCAGAATTTAAGAAGAGATCGGGATATAATGAGTAAAATGAATCAGAAATAAGCACATGAAAAGAATATCTTGAGCTATGATATTTAACAATGGTATTCTCAAGACATTCCTCTTCATTTTCCTTAAAACTTTCACTCTGTTTTGGTGATAAATTCTTCAACATAATATCATCATCTAAATTTGCCTCCTGTACGATAGATAATTCAAAACTTTCATGGAAAACATCTGATCTTTCATGTTGATAAGGTACGATTTGTAGATGAGGGTTTAAGGTTTCTTCTTCCAATTGCAGATCTACATCTCTAATCAGCTTGATTGGAATGTTAGAATGCTTAATATCATTTTCATCACCTAAGTCTTCTTCAATAACCAAATTTAAATATTGATTAGAGCAAGAGTTATGAGAACGCGGAAATTCACCTTGACCCAACATCGAATCTTCTTCCACGATGGTCGAGGACTGAAAATACAATGATTTAGAGGAAAAACCAATTTGATTGTCAGTAAGAACATTTTCAATAGATTCTACCTCCCTTGCTTGTTCAACATTTTCAGATGGATCCCTCTCATCCTATGAACACAATTCTTCTTGCAATTGAGTCATAGTATTTGTAACTGCTTCATCATTTGCGATCGAATATGACTGGATGCAAGCATCATAGAGGAGATTTAATACAAATGACATGTCATCAAGATTAAATTTACAAAGAACATGATGGATTCTTGTCGAAAATCCTTTTGAAGATGAATTGTCATTGATTAATAAAGTCTGAAATTCTTCACATAATTGATTGTAATCATAGATTTCAAAAGCATTTAAAAATTCATCTACAAACTAAAACCAATAAAAAATGTGATATGTTGGAGAAGACTCAAACCAATGTTTAATTCGACCCCTGAAAGTAAAAGCAAACAATCTGCACAAAACCTTTAAATCAGAAATATCATGCTTGATGCATTTACACCAAAACTTGTTAATATGGTCTTTTGCAGATATATTCCCTCCACCATCAAAGGTGAGTTTGGACAAGAGAGATACTGTGTTGTTGGGAATATCAGGTAATGAGAAGTGGAAAACATGTTCCAACACAATGATTTGGGGAGCCATGGGAAATTAATTAAATTCGAAAAAAAGGCTCCTATAAGGCCAGCTTGTCAGTTTGGCCCTCCTTCTAGTGTCATTTGTTGACGGGCGAAAATGACCATCCATCAATTAGAAGAACGAGTCTGGTCCGGGGTTGTCTACATAACCCAAGCCCATTGGTATAACTCGTTCCAACGGGTTTAATGGCTTCATTGGTGAATCTAAAAGTCTTAGAAGAAACAAATAAAATAAATAAAAGAGCTGAAATAGCTAACTAATTACTAAACACTATATATGTGTGTGTGTGTGTGTGTGTGTGTGTGTACATATGTTCTAATGTAACTATAGTAGTTGTATTTAAGCGAAAGATATACAAGTCTTGTTTATTTACATGATTTACAAGATGCAAGTTTTAATCGAAACATACGAAAATCGATGTGAAAAATGATTGCTTCTAGGAAGCAGATAAAGAAAGCACATAAAAATATTTATTATTTTTCTTTTATAAATTTAAAGAATCTTGCAAAAAAAAGTTAATGAAACATGAACATGTGGATAGTCAAAGCTAAACCATACTTTCTAGTTTCAATGATATGTAAATGACAGAAAAATACAAAGAAGCTATCATGTCAGTGAATTAGTGAGGTGTATCCAAGCATCTGCATGAGTGGTGAACATCCAACTGCCATGTCCAAGAGAGAAATCTGCAATGAACCTTATGACTATTCTAAATAAATTTAGAACATGTATTGACAGCTTAGGTTTTAATGACAGAAAAGGAAACAAAAACATAAACTTGTGATCTCATAATTATACATGGTTACAACAAGATAAATATGGAAGCAATCTATTCATTTTATCATTCAATTTAAAACTCAAAGATAAATCCCATTATTTAAATCGAATATATAATCACAACATTTGTATTTTGATGAAGCAAATGATAGATGGTATTTATAAATAAAACCTCCTACACATCACAGATAATTTAATCTAAAAATATCAGACCTGCACATGTAACAGGATTAAAAAAACATAAATAACAACATTATAAACAAAAGGCTAAATCCAAAATGCATATATGTTGTTCTATTAAGTTTTTGGAATCACTTGTCCATTCTGTAGTCCTGGAAGAATTTTTTTGGATAATAGACTTTAAATATTGGAAAAATTAATACATAAATGATTATAATTAACCATGTATTAATAAAAAAGACTAAAGCTATTTAAATCAATGCATAATCAATTATTCAAAGAATATGAAGATATTATAATGAAAATAAAACCATTTTACTCACAGGACAAAAGCCATTAAGAAATTTGGAATTCCATATTCTTCTTTGCAAATACTTGTCCATTCTCCCAAAAATTTCAGCCATCCATTACTCCATTTGAAAAGAAATAAAAAGCTTACAAAAGAAATAATATACAAAAGAGAAAGGATTAAAATCCTCCTCTCCAATTCTTGGATCTCCCGGCTCTGAACTTTCTCATATATTTATACAATGAATGAACAGTCTGGGCGTCATTATTAATTTTCGCCACCTAAAATTTGCCTCATAAAAAAACATCAATATCTCTCAAATCATGCATTTTTGGGGGAAAATATCTAGGCGGAAGGTAAATGGGTCCATTTGGGTTCTGGGTTTTCAACCGTTTCTTAAAATTCCTCACGGTTTGGCTGCAATAAGTT
This sequence comes from Picea engelmannii, assembly GCA_009831015.1. Classification (NCBI taxonomy): domain Eukaryota; kingdom Viridiplantae; phylum Streptophyta; class Pinopsida; order Pinales; family Pinaceae; genus Picea; species Picea engelmannii. The sequence continues at coordinate 91,893 of ML793308.1, read as the reverse complement.
CTGCAAAATCATCTATCTGATCTTGACGCCTTTCAAAATTTTATCTGTTGTTGCTCATAAAATTATTTGTAGCAATCCAAAATTATTTTTGGATCAATCATCTTGAACGTATTTGGATAATAAAATCAAGCCATGATCAGATCAGTATCAAATATTTGATAATAGAAACCTGTAAAACAAAAAGAAACCTAAATTAATAACCTAAAAATTGAGAATAAAACAAAATCTAGAACAATAAAATAAAAAATGAATTTAAACTAATTATAAGTTCTAAACAAACATTGTTTATAATGATCCTAAAACTATAGAAGCTTCAAGTTAATGGAGAAGAGAAAAATATTAATTTTGGTTTTTTACAAAATCAAACAAATGATAGATAATTTTTATTTATTTATTATTATTATTATTATTATGAGATGCAAAATGAAAAAATAATTTAATTAATTAATATCACCAAATGATTTTATGAAAATGAGAAACCAACCAAGATATTATTTGATGAAGTATTGAACCCATTATTCAAAATAGTCAAACTTGCTAATGAGCAAAAGAAAGAACACATAATCATAATTTAAAAGGAAGTAAACATTTGATAAAAATTAACATTTTTGTTTAAATTGAGATTTTTATGCTCGTTTCTAACTTTTGACATATACTCTTGTAATGAATATATCATACTATAGTGAATGTCTTAAGTTTGTCTCAAAGAAAGTCAAGGTATGGAACTATTTGAAAAGGTTGATTCTGTAGCTCATTATAATTATCAAGATTCTAATGGGGGGCCCTTTAAATTTTGTAAAAAAATTAGGGGGAGTTGTTGGGGCCCAACAGATCTTCAGCTCCAAAGGAAGAAGCCAAAAAATCACATCAGCAAGAACAGTCACCAAGAGGTGGTGATTTCAGAGGGAGAATACCTTATCATAGAGATAGGGGATCTTCTATTAGATTTTTTAGATGTAATAAGGTTTGACATAGATCATATGAATATCCAAAAAAATATTCCACCAGTAGAGGAAGTGCAAATGTTGTTCAGACAGAAGAAGAAAGTGTGGAGTCATTTGTACATGAGAATGCACTAGAAGTTAGAGAGTCCTTGATGATGAAGATAATACTATTGAAACCACATAAAGAGATTAAGGAACCTGCACAGAGGAAGACACTCTTCAGAACTTTCTGCAAAAGCAAATTTAAATGTTGTAAAGTCATTATTGATAATGGAAGTATTGATAATTTAGTGTCTACAGAGATGGTTGAAAAGTTGGCTTTGAAGAAGACAACACACCTTGTTCCATATAAGGTGTCATGTCTGCAAAAGGGACATTAGTTGATATTGAATGAGCAATGTGAAGTAGAGTTTCATATTGGAAGCTATAAGGACAAGGTACTTTGTGATGTTATTCCCATGGATGTGTGTCATATTTTTCTAGGTAGACCTTCACAATATGACATAAAGACAATACATGATGGACGAAACAACACATACACTTTTGAGAAAGATGGAGAAAAACACACTCTCTTACCATTGAAGGATGAATGAGTGATTGAAGAAATAATCCCAAAGGTATTGTTGATTAGTGAGAAAGAATTTCTGTAATACATTAAAAAGGAAGAGGGACATTTTTCCCTGATTGGTAAAACAAAGGTAATTCTCACAAGCACAAATTTAAATGATTTGCCTGAAGAAGTTAAATATTTGTTGGATGAAATTGTTGATATTGTGGTTGATGATTTACCAAATGAACTACCTCCATTGAGAAGTATCAATCATCATATATATTTAATTCCAGGGACTAACTTTCCAAATAAAGAAGCATATCGAATAACCCCACAAGAGAATGAGGAGATAAGCAATCATAAGCAAGAGTTGTTAGACAAAGGTTTGGTCAGAGAAAGTTTGAGCTCGTGTGCAGTTCCAACAGTGCTAAGTCAAACGAAAGATGGAGGATGGATAATGTACACAGATTCCAAAGCTATAAACAAAATCACAATCAAGTATAGATTTCCATTTACTCGAATTGATGATTTGATGGATTGCTTGAGTGGTGTTAAATATTTTTCAAAATTGGATTTGAAACGTTGATATCATCGTATCTGGATTAGAGAAGGAGATGAATGGAAAACAACATTTAAACAAATGATGGATTGTATGAATGGTTGGTAATTCATGTTGGACTCACAAATTCCCCTAATACTTTTATTAGATTGATGAATGAAGTACTTAAAGAATTCATTGGAAAATTTGTTATAGTTTATGTAGATGATAATCTGATCTACAGTCAATCTAGAGAAGAACATTTGAGACACCTCAGGTTGGTTTTAGATAAACTACAAAAAGAAAAGATATGGATCAATTTGAAAAAGTGTAGTTTTGTGAAGACAAAATTGGTTTATTTGGGCTTTGTGATATCCGGAGAAGGCTTGAAAATGGACCAAGAAAAGGTAAAGGCTGTAATAAATTGGCCTACTCCAAAGATTTTTTTTGAGGTAAGAATTTTCCATGGCTTGGAAAGATTTTATAGAAAATTCATCAGGAATTTTAGTGGGATATGTGCTCCAATTATAGAAACCATTAAAGGAACCAAACAACCATTTAAATGGATAGAAGTAGTTGATAAAAGTTTTAAATTATTAAAGAAGAAGCTAATAGAACAACCAATTTTAGCACTGCCATATTTTAATAAAATCTTTCAAGTTGAATGTGATGCAAGTGGGACTGCAATAGGGATTAATGGATTTTTACCCTGTGATCTTGGGTCAGGATCACAACAGAGAAATACTAAGTGAAAGAGATAACAATCTCCCCTCAATGACAAACACACAAAAACTAAAGAAAATAACTACCTTAACTAGGAGAAAGTAGGGATAGAGAGGAGAAAAGAAAGTGCACCTTGTTCTCCCATTTGATTTCGATCCCCGCTCTAATCCATCGAAGAGATCATGATCTTCTGTTGGAATCGACCTGCCAGATAGATACAAAATTAGGGTTGTGACGAAAGTAGTTATGCAATCAAAAACATGTGCATGTTATATGTCATATTCAAAGTAATTATAAAGATTGGCATACATTGAAGACAAAATATGAGGGAAAACAAACTCTTTTATTATCAGCGAGTGTAAAAGGTAAGTTACAACATTTTTTAGCCTTAGGCACTGGCTTGAAGCCAACTGTTTGGGTTCCTTCGAGAATCCTCAAGCATCAACTCAACTAATGTAATCTTCTTTCAATGACTCAGATAGGGATAAGGAGACAACCTATAGCCACATAAAATGAGAAAGAATCTCCAGAAAAGGAGTTTCCAAACTAAAGGGGATGTTACTCAGAGAATTATAGGGAAGGGAGGCTTGCTAGATGCTAGCAACATAACTTTTCATAAAGGGGATTGACCTCTCCTTATCCCTCCATGGTTTTTTTATATCTTCCCAAAGAGGTTTGGGAAGTTGAATTATGTTGTGTATGGGAAAGAGTCGTTGGGAAATGATCCCAACCAAAAAATCCGTGCAAAAACACGGTATTATTTTATTTTTCACCAATTTTGAGGGCATTCGCAGGTCTCAATGAGGAAATTTGTAGATGTCCACGTGTTGCACTAGGAAAACCTATGGATATGGTCTTAGGGAATGTTTTTTAAATGATTTTTGAGAGGTATTTTGGGGAAAATTCTAGAAATCATTGGGAAAGGGTTGGGCCATGGCATAAAAGCATAGGTGTGGAATTTGTGCTATAACAAATGCCCACTAATGTGTGAGGTCGGAAGGGAAAAATGATGGTCGAAATACATTATGAACTGTGAGAGGCAAGGATGCACTGAAGTATCCATGGAGGTTCCCAAACAACTGATCCAAAAACAATAACCATCAGGAAATATCAAGCAAGAGTTTTGTTTCCCAAGTCGAGCATACCCATGCTCATGAGTGATGTAAGCATGGTCGCAAAAGAAAATACACTTCGGATCTATGGAATATGTAAAATATAGATATAGTCCATGACCACAAACAATACATAGTGGATCCATGTGATAAATATAGAGTAGCAATCATGGCCATGAAGAATACACAATGGATCCATGTTAAAGTATATCATAGCCATGAATAGATACATAGTGGAGCTATGTCTCAAGATCCATAACAGAGGATATATGGAACCAAGAGAATGAACAAACTGATCCTCTGCAAGTACACATGTCTGTGAGGTGGCACCATATGAGTCAGGAAGGATAAAAAAAGAGGTGGTGCTTGTACTTCACCCAAAGTATTCACAACGATCTGTCATGGTACAAGTATGCACTATGTGAATTAGATTATAGATCATTTAAATATGTTATTTAAAATTATTTTTGAGAGGTATTTCGGGGAAAATTATAGAAACTTGTTGCTTGTTTTAGTGAGAAATTAAATGAAGCAAAGAAGAAATATTCTTCATATGACAAGGCGTTTTATGCAATTATTCAAGCACTAAAGAAATGGAGACATTACCTTATTCCAAAGGAATTTTTTATTTACACTGATAATCATTCATTGCAGTATATTATCAGCAAAAAAAAATTAAATCAAAGACATGTCAAATGGATTGAGTTTTTGCACAATTTCACTTTTGTTATTAAGCACATAAGTGGACAATCAAATAAGGTAGCAGATGCATTGAGCAGAGCCAGTTTGATTTTACAAGAGTTTCAAGTGAATGTTGTGGGATTTGATGAGTTGAAATAAATGTATAAAGATGATGTAGATTTTAAAGATGCTTATGCAACCTGTGAAAATCCAGTAAGCAGAGATAGAACTCCATGGTTAGATTATATGATCCAAGAAGGTTCATTATTTAAGGGTAGTAAATTATGCATTCCAATATGTTCAATAAGGGAGAACCTATTGAAGGAAAATCACAATGGTGGATTAGCGGGAAACTTTGGATAGGATAAGACATTTTCTCAACTAAGTACATTTTATTTCTAGCCTAGCATGCAGGCTAATATCAAGAATTTTTTTTAAAGATGTAGGATTTGTCAATATGCAAAAGGAAGAAGACAAAATACTGGATTGTATCATCCATTACCAATCCCAGACCGACCATGGGACTCTGTAAGTATGGAATTTGTATTAGGATTTCCAAGAACTCAGAAAGGTAATGATTCAATTTATGTAGTTGTAGATAGATTTTCAAAAATAGCACACTTTATAGCTTGTAAGAAAACCAATGATGCAACTCACATTGCAGATTTGTTCTTTAAAGAAGTTATTAGGTTGCATGGATTGATAAAAAGTATTGTTTATGACTGAGACTCAAAATTTGTGGGTCATTTTTGGAGAACTTTATGGAAAATGTTAAGAACAAATCTCAACTTTAGTTCAGCATGCCACCCACAAACTAATGGGAAAACAGAGGTGGTAAGTAGAATCTTGGGAAATATTTTGAGATGTTTGGTAAGTGAGCATCCCAATCATTGGGATAAGGTAATTGCACAAGCAGAGTTTGCATATAATGATTCACCTAATAGAATCATAGGATTAAGTCCATTTCATATTTTGTATGGAATGCATCCTAGAGGAATTTATGAATTAAGGAATCTAGAAAGACAAGAAATTAGAAGTGTCGATGGTGAATATTTTGCAGTAAGCATGCAGGAATTGTAGGAAAGGGTCAAACAACAACTACATGAAAGTAACAGCAAGTACAAACAGAGGGCATATTTGAAGAGAAGATAGCTAGATTTTGAAGTTGGAGACTTGGTCATGGAACAACTTAGAAATGAAAGGTTTTCTAGAGGGGAATAAAACAAATTAAAACTTAAAACTATTGGACCATGTAAAGTGTTGAGAAAATGTTCCTCAAATTCTTATGAAATAGAACTTCCAAGTAATCTTGGAATTTCTCCAATTTTTAATGTATCATATTTGTACCCTTTCAAGGAAACAACGGACAATTTCATACTTGCACCTGACAGTGAAAAAATTCATACCAATGACTGGGAGAAACAACTACCTATAGAACAGTCGAAGTATATTGAATTTTTATTGGACCAAAAGGTAGTAAAGAAGAAAAGGGGTAAGGAGTACCTTCAGTACTTGATCAAGTGGAAAGGGAAACCACTTGAAGATGCCATGTGGATGACAGTAGAAGAAATATCTAAGTATGGGACAAGTATTGAGGAACTACTACAAGCCCAAGAACACGTATTTTCTTCCATGGGAGTCTGATGCAAGAGAATATTATACAACAATCTAGTATTTGACCTCTAAGATATTCAGAACTTTATGAGAGGAATTTGATTTCCTCACAGTAATTGTTTTAATTATTTTCCTAAGTTGTAATAGTCTAGAGTGTTCAAGAAGAAGGCATTTTTTCCACGAATGTAATAGGATTTTAAAGAGTTATATAAATTAGGAATTATGTTTGGATCTTATCCTACCTTTCTGGATCAGAATCACTTGGTATAGGCTAAATAGAGTTTTGTGTAATTTTGGTCAGATCTGATCCTATCTCCATGGATTGGATTGATATTATCCTTATTGCATTAAAAAGATGATAGGTGAGGGCAGAGTGTGCATGAGAGGGTTGTAGAGTGAGAAGTATGAGTGTGAAAAGGGTCTAGGAGACCAACAAGGGAATCATGGTTATTGTCCCTATATTTTCATTCCTCTTCTAATCAGAATTTCAGGCTTGTCAAATTATGTGTGTTAAATTGTTTGAATTCTATTATGTTTTCAAATGGTGTGAGAATGAATGTGTGTTACCGGTTCCATATCGACCCTTACACAGAGTGAAATTCACATTGTCAAATGTTGTTTGTTTCGTTTGTTTAACATGGACGAATCAATGGTTCACATGCCACCTGCAATTGAGAAATATTCACCGTCGATCATGATAGGATCGACGATGATCCAATTATAATTGCAATCGTTGAATTATCAAAAGGATGGACAAATTCATATCAACTATTGATCGAGATAGGTGATCCACAGTCATTATTGGATTGTGGTCCCCTAATTAGCGTGGGGTTTAATTTCGAGGCACTCTCCCACAATTTTTACATGTGATCCAAAGGAAATCCAGATGTCGACAATATGTGGATTGCAGTAAACCCCTGGATAGAGATATGAGCCTGAACTCCAAATCCCCACAAATTATCTCTCGGTCCTAGTGCGAGTTCATATGATAAAGGAGTTTAGCACCTAGATTTTAAGCCCCCGGTTCCAGTGTATGGTCGCATAGAAAAAGGAAAAGGCTTAGCGCCAACATAAGGTAATTTCAAAGTTTCATTTAATTCGAATTTTTGTACAATCAATGAAATTTATAGAACTATTTGAGTTCTAAGTAAAGGGAGATTAGTCTGAATTGGTCAATACAAAGATAGAATCTATGCGTATCTTCATAACTTCTTTTTTGTAGTATATATTAGGTGAGGGTCATGTTGTTGAGGAGAAGCCACATATTTTTTTTTCTCTTTTGCAAGGTATTTAAATTTCCATAAGAGTTTCCACCACCAAATTGGTGGCTGATTTATTCCTTCCAAAACTAGGACCTTGTATCCAACTTTGGCCTCATAGCCTCTTGAAGGGTTCAAGGTTCAAAGGATATCATACTCTTCATCATTAAGTATGATACTAAATTTTTTAAGGCAATTTTTATAGGCTTTCCAAACCTCAACATAAGTTGCATTGAGCTCCAACTCTCTCCACGAGAGCCACTGTTGTTGGTGATTGTTCGTTTCCAACCCGTGGGAAATGTGTCTCTGCATATAGAAGCCTTTTTATCTAAGATCCTAAATGAGAGGTATAGGAATCCTAAGTGATTCCTTTCTCTTGATCTAGGTGTCGAGACCTACCTATGCCTTAACCCCTTTTCCTTCCTACCATATCAACTAATTATAAATAAGGGTAAAGGCCACTATAATGGATTTCCAAATAATCAAGGATTCTTTAGCCTTTTGTTTGGCAAAAAAATCCATACCTCAATGGATATGGAGGGTAGGTACTTTTCCTTTATATTTTGAGCCCAAAGGTCATGTCCTTACAAGAGTCTCCATACATTTTTGGTAGTGAGATATGTTGAGAATAGGATAGAAGAGATGTTTCATTCTCTCAAGGAATCCTTTCATAATACAAATGAGGGACATATAGTAAACTATGATGGCCTCGAGGACAAATTTGACCAAGACTAAAAATCATCCTTTTGAAATTCATATGTTGCACCAAATGTTTAATTGTTTTTAAATCCCGATGATGAGCCATTACCAATCACCCTTGAGGTATCAGTTGTCCTTTAAGTGGAAACCTAGATATTTGAAGCCTATGTCGAAATTTGATACCATAAATGAGAATATGTGAACTATATATAATTTCTCAGCCTCTAAATGACCCCAACAAGTTATCTTTGATTTAGACAAGTTTATCAACATGCCCATGGTAGCATAGAAGAGATCTGGTATCTTTTTGAGTTTGTCCACCATGCTCTTTGAGACATTGTAGAATAAAAATATGTCATCAATAAATAGTAAATGAGAAACAAGATAGGAATTTCCTATTAAAATACTTTTAAAGGAACTATTTATCAAGGCTTCCATGAGTTCTTTGTTAATCCCTTATGCTACAAGGAGAAAGAGGGTGAGGTTGCACCATTGATTAACATAGAAAAGGATACCAAGCTTATGCAACCCATTACCCATGCCACAAAAATGATGGATGAAACCCAAGTGAATGAGGATGAGATGCAAGAATAACCAACTCAATATTTCAAAGTCCTTGGAGAGGTCCACTTTGACTCTTTAGATTTTTTTTTTTTATTAAGTGGAATCCTTCTTGGGAGCTCCTATAGCATCATGTATTTTTCTACCTTCCAGGAAGATGAACTACTCTGGAAATATCTATTGAGAAAATATCTCCTTTGGCCTTTTAGAGATCATTTTTGAAGTTATTTTGTAAATGTTGTTATAGAGTGAGATGGGTTGGAAACTTTCATAACATGTTAGGTTGTCAATATTTAGGATGAGGACTATGAAAGTGGTATTGAAATCTATCATAGTTTTTCCATATGTTCTTGAGGCATCCACCACCATCCATAGGTCACTTTTTATGAACTCATAATAGTTGAGGAAGAATTCAAGACCTAGTCCATCTAGACAAGGACTCTTGTCCTTATGGAAAATTTGGAGAGTTTTGAGGAGTTCCTCTTTTCCCACCTCTTCCATGAGGTCTTTATTATCCTCAGGTTCCACAAATCTAGGAAATAAACTAGATAAATGAATAATGGCATCTATGGTGGCTCTATTTTCATATTTAAACAAATATTGAGAGCATATGAGACCTTCAACAACTATATCAAGGAAATTATCAACCCATGTACCATCGTCTTTAGCAATTTTCAGATGGAGTTAATATTTTTCCTATAATTGGAAAAACAATGAAAGAATTTGGTGTTGTCGTCTCTTTCCTAAATCTATATCACCTTGTCCTTTAGATGCCACTCCTTTTCTTTTTCCATGAGTATATTCCTTCTCTTGGTTTCAATTTGATTTATATTAGTCTTCTAAGAGTCCATCAAGAAGCTAAAACCTTTCGTTGATAAATTGGAGGATAGATCCTCTTCCACTTTATGAAGGATCCTATCATCCTTAGCTCCTTTTTATTTTGACCAATGGTTTGCTACTTGTTAGGTATTTTTAAATTTTTGATGAAAATGGGTGGCCATTGATTCATTTAGAGAGTTATCAAAGGGAATACTAGATTACTTTAGCATTTGAATAAAATCATCTTCTTTGAGCCACTCAGGGTTCATATTGAAGGGGCTTGGTGGATTTCCATATGCAAGGGCCACTTCTAATAGCATTGGGTTGTGATATGAGTCCCTGCCAACTGAGACCCATTGTCAAATTTTGGGAGCCTCCTCCAAGAATTCCTTCAAAACCAAAAAATGATAGGTGTTTAACAATTCTTACCTCAATTGTGCTTTGTTTTGTCCAAGTTCAAGTCATCTTAGCTAGATCGATACCCAAGATCCCTACTTGTTCCAAATTTCTTATGAATAAATCCAAGAGACAATAGACTTGGGTAGGAGGCCCCTAGATCTTGGAAGCACTAGGGAAAAATTTTAAGTCTCCTACAAGAACCACCATCTCTCCCTGGATCTAGGAGTTGTTGAAGAAATGTTCCAAATATTCCAATCTATTAGAGTATGTACCATATATATTTAGGAAAGTGAGTTATTTTCCTAGTTAGAGAGATAAGAGGGAGCGCCCTAGCCTTGATGTAAAATCCCATGAGTTAGAAAGTGGAAAAAATTATATCTTCCATCCAGTAACTAGCCCCCTAGACCGACCTAAGGAATCAATAAAAATAAAGTCCCAAGACTTTAAAATCTTGGAGAGATATTGTGTCACCTTTTCCCCATCTGCCATTAAATATTGCAAGTAGATGATGGAGGAGTTATGCATTTCAATCAACCATTTTATGGACAAATTCTTCGAGGGATTGACCAAACCTCTACAATTCAAAGTTGATTGCTTTTGAATTCAAAATTGGCTTGTTTATGGGATAAGGGGAGGTAGTATTTCCTTCCTCTATGTCCTACTTTCGAATTATTTTCTTCCAAATGTCCTAAACCCTCTTTCAAATAACCCATGTCCCTTGTTTCTAGGCATGAGATTGTACTTTGGTGTATCAAATGAGAGGTAGTCACCTTGTGTTTCCAAACCAAATAATTTTTCTGAAGGGGGAATATGGGGTTCCAAAGGATTGGATTCAACCAAGGGATTCTCTCCTATCCCATATAGGGAGATGAGAGAGATGTTCTATGGTTTTAAGAAACTGGATAAATTGGAGAGGAAGTCCCTATGACAATTCCTCAAATAATGGTCTAAACCTACTTACCAAGTCCCAATAATTAGTTGAATGGAGGAATTATTGATTAGAGAGAGAGTAGATGAAAAAATATTATATGATACCATTTCCTTGTTTCACTATGGAGAGAAGCTCAACAGGGATCCTTTTACACCTAAGAGGGATTTTTTGTCTAGTTGTCTGGTGTTGGATTATTTGAACACATGGAGGTCATCTACACATTTTTTGATGGATTTTCCTTAAGTTGAGGATGTGGTGAGTACTTTACAGTTGGAGGGGTATTGTGGACCCAAAATTTCCGTTTGAATATAAGTGAACAGTCTTTTACTAGATGGCCATATTCATGACATCACCCACATTTAAAGGGGATCCCTTTATAGTCAAGGGCTTGATAGAAAATTGCAAGACCCTTCTGAAATATTATGGAGCCTTCCAAGCCCTTTAAAAAGTTAAGTCTCACCAACACTATATCCATCCCCATATATCATGTATCTTGAAACATTTTTTCTACTTCATAATAGAGACCCAACGAGTTTCCATTTTCCCTAAAGACTTCCTTAGAATACAGGATCAGAGGAATCCCTAGAATTATTTCCCATACTAGATTTAAGCCTAAGTGTGTTGAGCAGGAATCAAAGTCCAGGTGCCATTTTTTGAGGTATAGATCCTGTGAGCCCCATTTCCATTGATTATGTAGAATCATGTCCACATCCTCTACAACCCTAAAATTCCACATTGGCCAACCCTTTAATAATACCATACTTCACAGATATATTCTAGCAGGGCACCAAAGTTTTCCTTTGTCCAATATTTAAGTAATTGTACTCCCATTCTCCTGCTCAGGAATCTACCAATGAGGAATAAGTCCTCAAATTCCATTATCTTATTGAGTTTAACACTATTACCTAACATAATGTTTATGGCATATGATTTGCACTTGATGCATTCCTATGTTTGTGGGAATTCCCTAGTCTTCCCGGCCCCAATCCTTCTTGTGCAGAGGTGTTGGGATTAAAGGGAGGAGTACCACTCATAAGTTCATCGTTTAATGACAAGACAATGAATCCATGGCCTTGGTTTTCATTTGAACTTCCTCCATCAAATCCAACACCAAAAGAGCCTGTCATTAATTCAAATGGAGTCATGTCATATGAATTTAAAGCATGGAGTTGATTCTTCAATATTAGGGTTAATTCGCCCACTAGGTCTATATGTTGGGGAAGATTTCACTTGCTTGATTGATCTCCCAAAGTGTACAATCTAGATTCCAACCTGTGCAAGGCTTGAAAACAAGTCGGGAAGATACTATTGCTGCCACTATTTCAAAGTTCGAGGTGGCCAAGTCAGCTGACTAATGTTTAGATTGAACCCTCACTGGCTCACAAAAAATATCAAATTTATCATCTCTCGTGATCTTGAATCCTACCACTATAGAAGTGGAAAAGAAGGGGTCAAGAGCACTAAGGATGTCCACTGGGTAAGACCATATATGTTGGTCCTCTAATAGGTCATCTGAAAAATGCACCAAATCATCCTCCATTTTCCAAGGTCAGGGGTTTGTAGGGATAAGGAAAAGTTGAGAAACCTTGAACCAGATACACTATATCATGGTACATTGTGTTACTTATATAATTTATAAAATAAATAAAATTAAGTTTAGAAACAAATTTAAGAAAAGAAAAAAAAAAATAACCTTTGAAGCTTAAATTGAAAATAAAAATTTATGTTGTTTAACTTCAATTTGAAGACATATTTTTGAAAACAACTTCAAAAAAAGAGAGAATAATATAATTGATTTAGTAGTCCCTATCTATAAGATTATATGTTTATATGTTTCACTTTTCCCTGTTAGTTTGTATGATTTTGAATGTATAGAAAGATCAATAAAATTCAAATAATTTTTTAATAAAATATAATAATGTATGTAAAATGTTATTGTATTATAACTTTTGATTACATTAATTTTCTATTTTAAAAAAAGACAATCATACTTTTGGATGATGGATATCAATCCTAAGAACACCATAATAGAGGAAATATCAATAAAATTCAAAAAAAAATATTTAATTGTAATTGTTTTTTAAAATATATTAATATGTGTTGAATGTTATTGGAGATAAATCTTTGATTAGACTATTTTTATAGTTAAACATATTTTATTTTAAGAAAAAGTTCATACCTTTGGAAGATGGAGATCATCCCTAAGAATGCCATAATGGAGAAATTGAGGAAGAGAAAGAAGGTCGACAAGAATGACAAATCAATGAAGGATATGGTGATACTCTTGTATGAGACCTCCCTATTCACCTTGGGGTTCATTTTGGAGAATCCAAACATATTCTCTAGTATATTCCACAAGATGCTCAAGCTCAGCCTCAACATCAAGGATGACACCACTATTGATATGGACGTAGACATGACACCTCTAAAAGAGGATGCCCCCATCCAAGAGGAGAGAAATATGGAAGAGGTTGATAAGTCTCCCTTGACTCTTGTAAGAAGGAAATCATTTTTTCTTAGAGAGTGTAACATCCCCACTACAATCCCCAGTTTAATTAATGCATAATGTAGATATGAATGTGGCTATGGCCAAGCAATGTAATATGTGAATTGTATTTCTCATTTTTAATAAATAAAATGTGATACCATGTGTTGGGGGGACATTGAAAGAGATGGGGGATGAGTTTTCTACAAGAGAAGGGAGTGTCTAAGACCAGTCCAAGGGGGGGATTATTTATGGGTATTAATCCAAACCCACATTCTTGAATTTAATTATCAGTGTATAAAATGTTTATTTCCTATCTGAGTGTATGAGATCTCAATATTGAATGCATGTAAGAGGGTGGGTGTGAGAAGTCACATCCCATAGTTATTGGGAGCATGGGGTTCAAGTACAATCAACGTTGGGGGGTGTGGGACTCAACATGCTTTGGAAAAGAGAGGAAATTGATATGGGGAAGAACAATAGTTTTAGACAATTATGTTTTGGAATGAGGAGGGGGAGACAAAATGAAAGAAGATTTCTAGAGATGGAGAAACAATGGAGGGAGAATTATGGAGAATTTTTGGAGCTAAAGATTGAAGAGGGAAGCTATCGAACTTGCAAAAGAACTAGGTTGCCAGACCTGAAGAATGAACTCTGGTGTGAATTAAACTGTAATAGCAATTTATTGCTAATGTTTTACTGGTAATTTTTCTTAGCAATGAGTTCCCTTGAGTTCCCAATCGTGAGATTACTGGATACTTATGCCAAAGAGACCCTAATAATTGAATGGGATGCACGATGGACTGAGAGTAGTGAAGGGGTGCATTACTTGGGTTGGGTAGGTCAAGAAGAAGAGAGCTGGTGGAAATAGGGATAGTTGTAAGAGAATTCCAGTGGGTTGTAGGATATCTGAGCTACGAGTGGACAATGAGAGACACCCTCTCTTGTAAATTCCTAGCCCCATATCGGGGGTGATCTACTTTTTATATCTAGAACAAGTCTATGGTTGGGTGGAACATCCATCCCAAGCAGTTGGTTGCACAATCGTTCTAAAAATATAAGTGTTTATATGTGTTCTATGTTATTTTATGAGCTAAATTGTTGTTTTTTAACTCTGTGTATGTGAATGGTTTATATGTTGTGCATGGGGTTAATTAGTTGCATTCATTTTTATTTTAGCGTGTTGTAGTTGCATTTAAATTAATGATATTTGAATGGTTAATCTATGTGTATTCCTATAGTTGGTAAGATACATGATCGATTAGCAGATATTGTTTATTTTATGTGTAATTACACATGGTAATGTTCCTCACATATTGGGGGGACGTCACATATTGGTATCAGAGCTCAAGGTTCAACACTAAGCTTATATGAGCCAAGAACCAATGCGAATTGGTTAAATGTGTTGTTACATATTTCAATCTAAGACGAATTTGGGAGGGAAATGGTGAACCAGGGTAAAATCCCCAAATTTGTGGGTAGATTCAAGTTTATTTGCCTCAATTATTGAAGAAAATATTTATGGCATTTATTTGTAGGTTTTAGAGTTAAAATCCATCTCATACAATCAAATTCTATGTTTTCATGGTGACTGGGAAGTTTGGGGAATCAACGGCCTAGATTATTTCGACCTCAAGAATCAACAGTTGAGATTAGTTTGAAAAGGGAATTTTCGACAGGCTCTTGGAAAGCGGGCTTTGAAAAAATCATGAGGAATGAAATGAGGATAAGTCTGAAGGGGGGAGCCTAATGGAATACGATAGAATGACTAATATCCATTGATTAGTGTCACTCTCAGTCATCAAATCTTGCGGTAAAATTTGTTTCAAAAAGACTGATTCGGGATGAGATGTGGAGGTAACCTGACCTTCCGAAGAAGGGAGTCTGAAATCATATAGCTAAGCTATGGGTGGTAGCCTGTTATTGGTTTTATAAGGGCTACTCTCGATGGTCCTCAGAAGGAAGTATTCTTGATGGTCTTTAGAAGGATTGTTTCTGATGGTTTTTTGGAAAGGATGTTTCAATGGTTTTTCAGAAAGAATGTTCCCAATGGATAAGTTAGATAGAGTGGGTTTGATAGGCTATCGGAATTTGGACTTCAGGAATATCGGTAACCATGGAAAGTTTCTATTTCGATAGGGGAATTCTAATAGAAAAAGATTGATAATGTTTGGACTTCAGGTTTTGGAAGGATCTGTGAGTGTGGGGAAAGTTATTCTTCCTGATGGGAAATGTTCATGAGAAAGAAATCGAATAGCTTACGAAAATTTTGGTTGAGGGATAATGAAGGATATTTATGGATCATGACATGGATTAATCAAAGTATGACACATGGAATCAATAGACACGTGCAATTCCATGTCATTTGTATTTTCCAAGGCCAATCATAGGTCATTTGGATGAATTCTTACAATGGTAAATCCATGGAAGTGACGTCATCATCCAAGTGGACGAATCAGAGGCTGGCACATGGCCCAATGGGGACGTGCCACATGGCACCCTCGAAATGCTCAAGGAGGGCCCGTGAATGAAAAATTAAAAATATATATATATATTGAAGGCAGCCACCAAATCTGGGGCGGTTCTTCCATAAATGGCATATTCCTCCAAATATAGCAGCAGCTAAATATTTTCCATAAATAGTAAGCAGTTCCGCCAAAAATAACAACAATTATGTTATATATATATAGAAACCTCCACTATATTTAGCCTAGAATCTTCGCTAACTAAGTTCTAAATTTAGCAGGGCGTGCGTCAAAATCGGGAGGCCCATGGGATTCGACCCCGAGACCTCCGCCAACCAACGACCTAAATTTAGCCACGCTGCCAGTGCACCAAGCACATCATTGATGACATAACTGCCCAAAAAATATTATTTAAAGGGGGGCTTCGGTTTTGAGTTCAGGGAAACGTGTGCATTCAGAGAAGAACACACCAATGGACGGAGCACTGAGCATGTCCGTACGTCCTATACGGAATCCGTATGAACTATACGGATTTTGGCATGCAAACCGAGGTGAGGGTGCCTCTTGGGTCTACAAGTGCCCGACTCGGATTGAGGCGTGGAGACAATCATTTTTAGGTAAAATGATGCCACGAACGCAATGGTGGTGTTAGTTTTCTGATCTGAGCAAAAAATCAACAGCTTAATTCCAGAATGATTCATTTATTGCAAAGGTAGTGGCACAATAACCGAGGCAGAGGTGTCTCTTGGGCCTGAAAGTGTCTGACTCGGATGGATATGATTTGACAATCATTTTTGGGTAATTCGATGACGCGAATTCAATGACAAGATCTGTTTTTGTAGCAGAGCTTCAAATCAACAAGCTAAGCTATGAAGAATCCAATGTAAGCATGCTTTTCATTATGTTTTTTTGTCATTAAATGTTGCAGCATAGCATGTGTGTTATAGGTCTGAAGGAGCAGAGAGAGGCTGCAACAAGGTGACAAGATCAGATTATTCCTTCTATTTATTTGTTTATTATCTTCTTTCAAATCAAATCAAACAGTTACATGTGACAGAGAAATTGTGGCACTTGGCACATGACAAGTGGCCAACGAAGCAGTTCTGATTCTCGTGGTTTTCAGGATCTTTTGTATGGGTTGCATATTTATGTTTTGGATCTGAGCAATAGTTCTAAGGATTTTGATGGCTCCATGTTGATGGGGGTCATATTTTATTCTTCATATTTTTATGTATTGAGTATGTGGGAATGATGTCCATGTCAGCATCATGGATGCCTCATGAGTAGAACTTGTGAAGCTGATACATTCCTTATCACATTTCAATCTCTTGTTGTTGTCACCGAAGAGGGACTTTGGACTTACAACTTGTAATGGAGAGACATCATTACATCGATAAGAATAAACCGGTCAAGCTTTGGAGCATGACCCGAAGAGGTAGCCCACTGCAAAGGTGAACTCCGTTATCAAGTGAAGTGTCTTATCCATTATGTGTATTATGTTCTTATGTTGTTTTTTTCCATGAATTTCCATACAAAGGATGTTAAAAGCTGTTAGCAACAATTTTTGTCTTGGGCACAAAAGTACACAGGTCTGCAGGTTGCACGAGAAGCACCCAAGCGTAGCACGAAAGAATCTCTTTTTAGGTTACAAGTCAAGCGAGCGGGCAAAGTTTTGTTATCAAGAGGCCGAGACCCATCTATAAAGCTGATCGATGGTCACCGGGATCTCGAGGCTACCAAGTTACCCAAGATATAGCGTCAGAGAAAGAACCTATATTTCAAGACAAAATCTGGGTCGTCCAATCCAATGACGCATGGTGCAAGATCTAGTCACATCGGCATATCGGCATTCGGGAGTTCGAAGGGTAAAAGTCCCTCGTCATCTCACATCTCGGAACCCTAAACCCCGAAGCGCTGAAAGCACCCAGAGTCAGGCCCATGTTTTTAACACCTGGTCACAAAGGAGCAGGCCTGGAGGAGGGGCGCTAAGGTTTATCATTTGGCAAGATGGGTCACGAAGAGCCAAGAGCGATCTTAGTCGTTCATCCCGAAGGGACACGTGGTGTGCGATTAAGCTCTATTCCTTTTCGCCCATCGCAACTTCAAATAGGAAGGAACAACTCTTTCATATACCCGAGACGCGAAGCGCCAAAGACGTCCCGAACCCGGGCCCACAGTATTACCAAATTAGTTCAAGAATGTCAGATCAGACAGGGGTGCGTGGCACCCATTAGGCCCTCTCGACATTTCTCCCATCGCAACTTTGAAGAGAAAGGATCTACTCCTTCCTATCCACAAACCCCGAAACGTCGAAAGCACCTTTGAAGAACGACACAAGGTCACAACCCGTAGTCGCTTGGAGGCAATAGAAAGAGATGCGCAAAGGTCCGAAGCGCCGGGTATAGCTGCAGAAGGGATCACCATGTTCTCTAGGTGCCAGGTCAACTTGATCTCAACCCTGATACCTGCTCGGAGTAAATGAAGAAGAGAGAGGGTGGTTGAAACCTCACCTCACTCGTTAATTGCAAGGTATGGATGTCCCGGCGGGAAGTTTAACCGAGATGGTCCCCTGTACTGATTCTTTCCACAAAATCCATGCCGAGTCCTCGACTCACCAGGGAAGCCTGCACACGCTAATTCAACATTTAAGGGCTCAGCTACCCCCTGGTGTGATCCATGCAGAATTAAGGTGGCATATGATACAGGAGTGCAGGCCAGATTTGATTGAAGAGATGCCTCATCCTGAAAGTCTAGGAGGCCTCTGTTGGGCAAATGTTTAGGAGTATATATACTTAGTTTTGATATTTTTCAAGGGATGGATGGTAGAGCGAAGCTCCTAATTGTAAAGTTTTAACAGACACTCTAGTTCTCTGGTTATGCATCTGTATGTAAGATTTATTGTTTAATGACAGACAGTTTTCTTACCCCATCTAATTTTCATCTCATACCGAGGGAGTTCATGATTGACTGGTTCACATGAATTATTGCAATTATGTTACGATAAAGGATTTATTGTGGCATTGTTGTATTCTCCGGTTTTCTACGTTTGAATGTAAGAAGATCTTGCGTTTAGATGTTTTCTCCTACAGTATGTTAGAAACCTGATGTTTACAACAAACCTTTGCATTTCTCTTATACAAGTCTTCCCCATATTCACCCTTACTACAACTCACTGTATGAAGTTTATCTAAGACCTCACTTGCCCATGCATGCCTGGCCTAGTTTCGGAGTTAGAACAATATTGTTTTGAGTTAACTTCCATTTGATCACCCCTTTTTATAAAAAAATCGTGACATAAACTGATGGGTGTTGGGCTCTGCTCCTGCTGCAATCCAGGAGTGACTTCTGACGCTAACATTTCTGGCGCCGTTTCCGGGGACGAAGTTGAAAATTTTCCCCAATATTGAACGACATTGAGCTTCTGATTTTGAAGGTGCATCAGGTATCAGAGCCTGTGAATATTGCTATTGTGCACCTGGCGACTCCATAGTGAAGACTCCACTGTGGTGAACCTGTCGTGTTAATTGTGGCTTTCAGAGGTAGACACACGTGGTCCCATCCATAGCTGCCTCTAGCTACACCTGAAACTGATCCGGAGGTGGTTCTCAGGAAAGGAAAGGCCTCATAAGGAGAAACTTTTGCCGCCGAACCAGGTAACCCTCCATCTCCTTCTGTAGGAACTCCATTTTCTCCTCCTTAGTTTCTTAGCAGACCGTTTTCTGAAGTTTCCTGTTTCCTAAATTTTGGGAGTGTTCCTGTTGAGTTTTCCCCCCCAGGTCTGGGATTGGAGGGAGAAATCATTGTCACTCCCTTCTCCCCTGAAGCTGTACCTTGGCGTAGACCCAGGACCACAGGAGATTTCCCCACTCCTAGCTTTACCGCTCCTCCTCTTATTACTGTTGCCACTTCTGCACAAAGAGAAGCATCTTTCGGCTTAAGCCCGCTAGCCTTCTCCCTAAATCCCCTATTGTTTCCCACTCCCCTTAGAAGCTCATCGCCAATATCCCCATTTCAAGCTCCTTATCCTCCAAGTTCTCCTCTACATAATATCCCTATGGCAGGAGTAAATCCCCCTATGACCAGAATGGAGGCTATTATATCCGCTAGGTATGCTCCACTTGTGTTACCTCATCCTCTCAATGCCCTCCCAGCAGATGGTTACCTCAAGCAGCTGCCCAAGTTTACAGGCGAGGGGGGCATAACTGCACAAGAACACCTAGAAGCCTTTTACAGTTTTACAGATGATAATGTTATCATGCATGCAGACACATGGATGAGGATTTTTGTCCATAGTCTTCAAGGTGAGGCTAGAAGATGGTTTAAGGCCCTGCCTCATGGATCTATTGATGGGATCGAAGCTTTGGATAGTGCCTTTTTAAGACAGTGGGGAGATAAAAAAGATTTCATGTATTACATGACAGAGTTTGGGTCTTTGAAGAGAAAAGAAGGGGATTCTGTCTCTGACTTCTCCAAGAGATTTAATAAAATGTACAATAAAATCCCTGCTGAGATAAAATCCCCTGAAGCCTCTGCAAAGATCACTTATGCTAGCGCATTTGATCCTGATTTCTGCCTCCTGTTGAGGGAAAGAAGAGCCACTACTTTGGTCCACATGCAGGATGCAACCATGGAGGTAGAATCTAACATATTGGTTGTTGACCAACTCAGGAACACTGCTGATAGAAACATATCTAGGAAGAGGCCTGAAGCCTCCCCATCCAGTTCCTCTCCCCTGCCCCTTCAGATGGATGAGACAACTAGAGTGCTAAAATCACTTTCTGACAGGATGGAAAGGTGGGAATTAGAGGGGAAAAATCCCATGTACAGAAATCCCCAAAATACAGATAGCAGGGGCTTCAGGAAGCCTAATAACAATGTGCCACAGGCTTTCCCAAGGGAACAAAGGAGCAGAGATAGAGATGATCATAGGATTCAAACCCCTCTCTAGAACAACGTAGTTTCTCATGAGGAAGGGGAGGAGGTGGATGAACTCGACCCTGAGATCCACTGCATCGAGGACACTTCCCCGTTTCCTCATTTGACTCAATTTGCATATGAAGAATCCCTTATCAACACTCAAATCAACGAGTTGAGTAGAGGGGAAAAATACAGCAACACTCCTAACAGATATAATCTCAGGTCAAAAAAGAAAGAAGGGAATTTTGATAGCCGGGATCAACCCCTCGTAGCGGAAAGGCTTACTAAAGTTGCAGCAACCACTACTAAAGAAAAGAAAACTCAGAATGCTTCGCCAACAGCGAAGGAACCTGTCTCTGAGGTAAGGGAATATCCTAAGTCTCTCTCCTCCTTTAGTTTTGAGCATGAGATTCAGAAGATTAGAATTCCTATACCCCTATCTGAACTAGTTAAAAACGAAGATTTCAAAAGGTCCCTCTCCAAGCTGCTACAATCTGAGCCCCCCTAGCCTTCCATGGACTCAATAAATCTCCAAGATGAAAAGCCAGCAGTTGTCCTAGGGCCCATGGTAGAATATAGAGATGATTCATCCCCTCCTTTCTACACATCCCTGAACATACATGATAAAGTACTGCATAACTGCCTCATGGATTCAGGGGATTCCCATAACCTTATGCCCAAAATAGTAATGGAAGAATTGGGACTGGAGGTGACAAAAACTTATCATGATTTGTACTCTTTCGATTCAAGGAGAGTTCAGTGTCTGGGAGTCATCAAAGACCTGGTGGTTTCTTTGTTTCAGCTGCCGATGAAGAGTGTGGTCATGGATATTGTGGTAGTTGATGTCCCCCCCAAATTCAACATGTTGTTGTCAAGATCTTGGATTAAAACTCTTGGAGGAACATTACAGATGGATCTCACATATGCCACCATTCCAGTCTTCGGAGGGGAACAAAGGAGGTTATATAGGGAAGCTCAACTGGCCTACATTGTTAGTGATGAAGCAAACCCCACCAATCACCCCATCTTTGCACTTGACACCGATTTGGGGTCTAGTTTATTGCAGCTCACTAATGCTCCTGAAGACCATTTCCAAGTTAGAAAGCAGCCCAGTCTTAATCATCTGATTCCCCCTCCAACCATCTCTGTTTGGAAGATGTTTTTCGATGGAGCTTCTTCTAGAAAAGGCACTAGCGCCGGAGTATTTTTCATGTCACCTTCTCAAGAGACCATACCCCTGTCATACAAGCTGGAATTTGAAACCACCAACAATGTGGCAGAGTATGAAGCTCTTGTTCTGGGTATGAGGGCTGCAAAAGAAATGGGAATTAAAGAGATAGAAATATTTGAAGATGTTGAGTTGATTATCCAGCAAGTCAGAAATGCTTATCGTGCTAATAATCCCTGGCTCAGAAATTATAGAAATGAGGTATGGGACCTGATTGATAATTTATTCTTGGATTTTAACATTTCTTTCATTCCGAGGGGGGAAAATACTTTAGCCGATTCTTTAGCTGTCTCAGCTAGTTTTCTCAAAGTTCCTCTGCCGCCTATGGTCAAGTATGATGTTGAAATAAAATATAGGCCCTCTGTACCTGACAATGTCAAGCATTGGAGGGTATTCGAAGATGATCTGGAAATCGAAAAATTTCTCCAATCTGTTGATGAATTTTCTGCATTGCACATTGATCAGGATCCTGACCCGGAAGGTGACCCTCACCCTGAGGTGTTTTTAAATGAAATTTCTAATCACCAGGTTATTCAGCTGCCTAGCAATCACATTCTGAGGGGACTATTCCCTTTAGAAAGACTGTTCGACAGGAATGATGTGGCAGTAAAGGGTAAGGTTTCAAATGAAGATACTGACACAGCTGAGTGTAACATTGGCACACAGGAGGAGCCTAAGTTTGTCAAATTATCAAGCAGCCTGACCAATGAACGAAGGGTGGAATATACTGAGTTATTAAAGGAATTCGCTGATGTGTTTGCGTGGGCCTATGAAGACCTCAAGACTTATGGCACATCTGTCATTGAGCATAAGATCCCACTGAACGAAGAGGCTAGGCCATTCAGGCAGAAGCTGAGACAGATAAATCCCATGTTGTTTCCCATCATGGAGAGAGAGGTGAAGAAATTGTTAGATGCCCAAATCATTGTCCCCTTGAGATATTCTAAATGGGTGGCCAATTTGGTCCCGGTGAGGAAGAAAAGTGGAGAAATCAGGCTTTGTGTCGATTTCAGGAACCTAAATAGGAGCTCAAAGAAAGACAATTATCCCCTGCCCAACATAGAACACATATTGCAGAGGGTAACCGGTGCATCTAGGATTTCCATGATCGACGGTTTTTTTGGTTATAATCAGATATCAGTCATGCATGAGGACAGAGAAAAAACGACCTTCACCACTCCTTGGGGCACATTCATGTATGCCAAAATGCCTTTTGGGTTGATGAATGCAGGAGCAACATTTCAGTGAGCCATGGACATAGCCTTCATCGGGGAGAAATATCAGTTTGTGGTAATCTATCTGGATGACATCACAGTCTTCTCGAGGTCATATAAAGAGCATTGTTGTCACCTGAGGAAAGTTTTCTTGAAGTGTCGAAGGTTTGGCCTTTCCCTAAACCCCAAGAAATCTTTGTTTTCTATGAAGGAAGGGAAGCTATTAGGCCATATAGTATCAGCAGAGGGAGTGAGGATTGATCCTAGCAGGGTAGAGGCAATTCAAACCCTATCACTTCCTAGATCTAAGAAGGAAGTTCAGGCCTTTTTGGGGAAGATTAATTTCCTGAGGAGATTCATCTCAAATTTTGCTGAGTTGGTGAAACACATCATAGCCATGCTCAGGAAGGGAAATGAAGTGAAATGGACTGCTAAACCCAGGGAATCTTTTATCCAAATAAAAAGGGCATTGACTGAAGCACCTGTGTTGATCAGTCCTGACTATTCCAAAGAGTTCCTAATTTTCTCTTTTGCTTCTTTTGATACAGTAGCAACAGTCTTGTTGCAGAAAAATGAGGAAGGGTGAGAGCAACCCATTGCCTTCTTCAACAAGGCATTAAGAGATGCAGAGATCAGGTATGAAATCATGGAGAAATAGGCCTATGCCTTAGTGAAAGCTCTCAAAGCTTTCAGAGTCTATGTCCTGCACTCAAAAGTGACCGCATACTTTCCTTCAGCCTCTGTGAAGGACATCCTTGTACAACCCGACATAGATGGGAGGAGGAGTAAGTGGATAGCCAAGATCCTAGAGTTTGACTTGGAGATAAGGCCTGCCAAATTGATTAAAGTTCAAGGCTTAGCCAAGCTGTTGGCTGAAGCAAATTGTAGAGCCTTGGGGGTAGATTTCATTAATGCATGTTCAAAAAATCAACAGAATCAACTGTCTGATGTAAACCCTCAAACAAAACCCATGTTGGCTCTATGTCCTTGGTATAAGGATGTTATATATTTTCTGCAGGAGTTACAGCCTCTAGATGGCCTTCAAAGAAACAAGGCAAGAGCTTTGAAGCTCAAAGCAGTCAGATACTGCCTTGTCGATCAAATTTTATACTGGAAAGACCCCCTGGGGGTGCTTTTAAAATGCATGAATCCGCAAGAGGCCAATAGGATCATGGTTGAATTTCACAGTGGCCTATGTGGAGGGCACCATTTCTGGAAGACCACAACGCACAAAATTCTCATAGCTGGGTACTATTGGCCCACCTTGTTCAATGATGTCTGTAGAGAAGTTAGAGCCTGCATCCCATGCCAAAGTTTTTCAGGAAAGCAACAACTCAAATCTTTGCATTTAAAGCCTGTAGTTGTTTCGGGACCTTTCCAGCAATGGGGCCTAGATTTTATTGGAGAAATCCACCCTACTTCCAGTGGGCAACACAGATGGATCCTGACTGCTACATATTTCTTTACTAAGTGGATCGAAGCTATCCCCACCAGAAGTGCTTCCCACAAGGTAATTATTGGATTCCTGGAAGACCTCATCACAAGATTCGGCTGCCCAAGAAAGATTGTTACTGATAACACAGCCTCATTCAAGGTTGAGCCGTTAGCCAAGTTCTGTGAGCAATTTGGGATCAAACTGATTCACTCCACCCCATACTATCCCCAGGGCAATGGTTTAGCAGAGTCCTCCAACAAAAGCCTGATAAGGATCATCAAAAGACTATTGGAGGACAACAAAAGGGCCTGGGATTCAAAGTTGAAATTCGCTCTATGGGCCAATCGAGTGACCACAAAGAGATCTATAAGCATCTCCCCTTTCCAATTAGTTTATGGAGCAGAAGCTATTTTCCCTTCTCAATTAGCCATTCCTGTAGCAAAGTTCTTCCAGGATCATCAAGAAGAGCCTGATGACATGATCAGAAGAGTTCATCAACTGGTGGAAGTCCAGCAGGCTAGAGAGCAGGTAATGGACATAATTCAGGACCATTAGCAGAAGGTCAAACTGGATTTTGACAGGAAAGTCAAGAAGAAAGAGTTTGAGATCGGGGATTTGGTTCTTAAGTGGGATGCACCCATGCAAGATAAGGGCAAACACGACAAGTTTGACGCCCTATGGATCGGGCCTTTCAAAATCTCTCAGGTTTTCTCAAACAACACGTACATGTTGCAGGATTTGGAGGGTGAAGAGGTTTTCAACAGCCCAGTAAATGGGTATTTTCTGAAGAAATGTTTTGTTTGAAGCCTTAGACGGCTCCTTTGTTTGTAAATATTGTCCTTCTGGTTCTTTGTTCATTTTCCTTTTTTATTATTTTCGGCTTAGTAAATGACTCCATAGCCCAATAGCAAGGCACTTAAGCTGCAAATGAGTTCTTAGATCATCACAGGGACGACTCTATCCCCCATGGAGCCTAATGTTAGCAACAATTTTTGTCTTGGGCACAAAAGTACCTAGGTCTGCAGGTTGCACGAGAAGCGCCCAAGCGCAGCACGGAAGAATCTCTTTTCAGGTTACAAGTCAAGCGAGCGGGCGAAGTTTTGTTATCAAGATGTCGAGACCCATCTATAAAGTTGATCGATGGTCACCGGGATCTCAGGTCTACCAAGTTACCCGAGATATAGCGTCATAGAAAGCACCTATATTTCAAGACAAAATCTGGGTCGTCCGATCCAGTGACGCATGGCGCAACATCTAGTCACGTCGGCATATCGACATTCGGGAGTTCGAAGGGTAAAAGTCCCTCGTCATCTCACATCTCGTAACCCCAAACCTCGAAGCGTCGAAAGCACCCAGAGTCGGGCCCATGGTTTTGGTGCCTGGTCACAAAGGAGCAGGCCTGGAGGAGGGGTGCTAAGGTTTATCATTTGGCAAGACGGGTCCCAAAGAGCTGAGAGCGATCTTAGACGTTCATCCCGGAGGGACACGTGGTGCACGATTAGGCTCTCTGCCTTTTCGACCATCGCGACTTCGAATAGGAAGGAGCATCTCTTTCATATCCCCGAGATGCGAAGCGTTGAAGATGTCCCGAACCCGGGCCCACAGTATTACCGAATTAGTTCAGGACCGTCAGATCAGAGAGGGGTGCGTGGCACCCATTAGGCCCTCTCGACATTTCACCCATCGCAACTTCGAAGAGAAAGGATCTGCTCCTTCCTATCCACGAACCCCGAAATGTCGAAAGAACCTTTGAAGATAGGCACAAGGTCACAGCCCGTAGTCGCTTGGAGGCAATAGAAAGAGCTGCGCAAAGGGACGAAGCGCCGGGTATAGCTGCAGAAGGGATCACCGTGTTCTCCAAGTGCCAGTTCAACTTGATCTCAACCCTGATACCTGCTCAGAGTAAATGAAGAAGAGAGAGGGTGTTTGAAACCTCACCTCACTCGTTAATTGCAAGGTATGGATGTCCCGACGGGAAGTCTGCCCGAGATGGTCCCCTGTACTGATTCTTTCCACAGAAGCCATGCCGAGTCCTCGACTCACCAGGGAAGCCTACACACGCTAATTCAGCATTTAAGGGCTCAGCTACCCCCTGGCATGATCCATGTATAATTAAGGTGGCGTGTGATAGAGGAGTGCAGGCCAAATTTGATTGAAGAGACGCCTCATCCCGAAAGTCTAGGAGGCCTCTGTTGGGCAAATGTTTAGGAGTATATATACTTAGTTTTGATATTTTTCAAGGGATGGATGGTAGAGCGAAGCTCCCAATTGTAAAGTTTTAAGAGACACTCTAGTTCTCTGGTTATGCATATGTATGTAAGATTTCTTGTTTAATGACAGACAGTTTTCTTACCCCATCTAATTTTCATCTCATACCGAGGGAGTTCATGATTGACTGATTCACATGAATTATTGCAATTATGTTACGATAAAGGATTTATTGTGGCATTGTTGTATTCTCCAGTTTTCTGTGTTTCAATGTAAGAAGATCTTGCGTTTAGATGTTTTCTCCTACAGTCTGTTAGAAACCTGATGTTTACAACAGACCTTTGCATTTCTCTTATACAAGTCTTCCCCCTATTCACCCTTACTACAACTCACTGTTTGAAGTTTATCTAAGACCTCACTTGCCCATGCATGCCTGACCTAGTTTTGGAGTTAGAACAATTATGTTTTGAGTTAACTTCCATTCGATCACCCCTTTTTATAAACAAATCGTGACATAAACTGATGGGCGTCGGGCTCTGCTCCTGTTGCAATCCAGGAGTGACTTCTGTGACTAACAAAAGCAAGCATGACATATTTCACATAAGGAAGACTAAAGAGGTTTCATTCACTTCAAATTCAAGCTTATAAGACTTCAACTTTACCTTTTATTGCATATCGATCAAGTAAAATGATCTATAACTGACCCTTTTGAAGGAGTGACATAATCAACCAATTATTGGAAACTTGTCGCTCCCGGGTTCAGATCATGTGGTATCAGAATAGGATTGATACTGATTGCAGGTGTTGAAGCAAAGGATGGCAAGGTCACCAAAACAATCGCGGTTCGATGAGCTTCAAGAGCTCAACCAAATGATTCAAACAGAGAATGTTGGATTGAAGACATTGTTGCATGTTGTAGAAGAAGAGAACCAAAGGTTGCAAGAGCAGTTACAAGCCATGAAGATGAAGACAGAGGAAGGCTCTATGAATGAGACGGTGATAAGACCATCTTGTGGCCATGGAAACTTCACCAGTTATGGGTGCGAGCATGACAGTGCAAATGAATGCACACTTTTTCAAGCGAATGAAGATGACCTACATGCATCCATAAACCAAGGAGGATTCCTAGAAGCATCTTCCACTGATCCTTCTCACCAGGAACAACTGGACACATCTCAAGAAGCAGACCAAGGGTCCCAGTTTGAGGTGGAGGTAAATAAACCATGTATAGTTCCTTTCTTGATTAATGTTGATGATTCTTTTGAATTCCTTGAACAACATGCTTCTTGCATCGACTTAAAGTTGATGAGGAAAATGGGATACGGAGGAGGAGGCTTTGGAACCAATGGCCAAGATATTGTGGATCCCATCAAGGCAATGGTTTGGCCTCGATATGACGGGATAGGCTATGTCCCAAAGGATGTTGGAGAAAGTTCCAAAACCATTTGAGAAGAAGACCCCACGACAGTCACTGAGACTCTAGAGGTCAACAATTCATCAAGGGATGAAATTGATTTAGTGTAGGCTGAGAGCACAACTTCTCATGATCGAGGATTCCAGACATCTCCAGGGACAGATGAGCATCATAATGAAAGAGTTGAGACCAACTCTTCTTGCTAGTCTGACTCCAAAGGAAATTCACCAAGGTATAAGAAATCGCGAAACTCTAAAATGTCATTTGATTATAAGCATATTAATCATATAAAACAGATTTTTTGGCATCAAAGACCATGCACTTTTGTGGATTGAGTAACCACGCAGTGTCCAAGTGTTGGAAGAGAAAATCCTTGTGCATGAAGGTTATGGCAACCAGGAGAATGATGAGTATGGAAGATTGCTTTCCACACACGGAAAAGAGCAAGGGGAATACACCTATGAAGGAGAAAGGCTACTGCAGCCGTTGTAGCAGAGATGGGCATCATGAGGCCACTTGTTGGGCCTTACATCCATATCTACATCCAAAGAGGGATAAGAATACCAGGAAGACATCTCCAAGGGAGACAATCAGTCAGACAATGCTACAAGAAAATCCGCCACCAGGAGAAGACCAACTACCAGAGAAAGGACAGCTTGGTAAAGAGGACATGTTCGACAAAATGGTTGAACAAATGGGGAAAATCCTTTAGAGTTAGTCGAGAGTGGCCATATTTTGTAAATCACATGTTGTGATTCAGACCTCGTGGAAGGGTATTGTGTAAAAGTGATAATTGTTGATATCACTTATTTTGTTTTTCTGGCACATGTTGATATTTTTAGGCCTTCTGAGGTAGTTTGGGTATGAGTTTCTTAATGTAAGTCCAATATACATGAAACTTAATGTAATTATTTTTGGGGACCAAAAGTCTTTTCAGTTGGGAGGCATGATCTGAATGGATCTAGAGAACATCACAGATGTTTCATAAGTGTTCTAGAATGAACATAAGCGACCCAGGACGCTCAGAATGGCTTCAGCAGATAGAAAAAGGGCAAAAATAAAAGTTCCCAAAATTCAATTAAAATGGCATGATCGCGAAGAGCGCGTCACAAGATTTCCAACAATGCAAACGGCTCGTCAAACGTAGTTACGGAACAAAAGTTATAAGCGGTCAAAGTTCTGGTCAACCCAGCCCACTCAATAGGGATGAGTCAGCATCTGCACATCCTACGTGGCACACGTGTCACTCGAATTTGGCCTTTTTAAGGTGCCACATGGACCAGTGAAAAAGTGTCATGTGGCACCCCAGGTGATGCCATGTGGCATCACGAGAAGGTGCCACGTGTCCATGATGACGTGGAGGTGTCTAGTACGGAAGTTACGTCATCATCTAAGTGGATGATTCAAAGGCTTCCATGTGGCCCAATGGGGACGTGCCACATGGCACCCCTAAAATGCTCAAGGAGGGCCCGTGAATGAAAAATTTAAAAATATATATATTAAAGGCAGCTGCCAAATCTGGGGCGATTCTGCCATAAATGGCATATTCCACCAAATATAGTAGCAACTAACTGTGTGCCAGAAATAGTAAGCAGTTCCGCCAAAAATAGCAACATTTCTGCTATATATAGCAACCTCCACTATATTTAGCGTCCACTAGAATCTTCGTTAATTAAGTTCTAAATTTAGCGGGGGCGCGTGCCAAAATGGTCATAACTTTTCACCAAAATGGGGATGCCCGTGGGATTCGACCCCAAGACCTCTGTCAACCAACGACCTAAATTTATCCAAGCTACCAGTGCGCCAAGCACGTCATTAATGAAATAACTGCCCAAAAAATATTATTTAAAGGGCGCTTTGGTTCTGAGTTCAGGGCAGCGTGTGCATTCAAAGCAGAACACACCAGTGCATGGAGCACTAAGCGTGTCCATACGGACTGTATGTATTTTGGCATGCAAACCAAGGCGAGGGTGCCTCTTGGGTTCGAAAGTGCCTAACTCGGATTGAGATGTGGAGACACCCATTTTTAGGTAAAATGACACCACGAACGCAGTGGTGGTGTTATTTTTCTGATCTGAGAAAAAAATCAGCAGCTTAATTCTAGAATAAGTCCTTTATTGCAAAGGCAGTGGCACAGTAACTGAGACAGAGGTGTCTCTTGGGCCTGAAAGTGTCCGACTCGGATGGAGATGATTTGACAGTCATTTTTTGGTAATTTGACGACACAAATTCAATGACGAGGTCTGTTTTTGCAGCAGAGATTCAAATCAACAACCTAAGCTATGAATAATCCAATGTAAGCATGCTTTTCATTATGTTGTTTTGTCATTAAATGTTGTAGCATAGCATGTGTGTTATAGGTCTAAAGGAGCAGAGAGAGTCTGTAGCTAGACGAAAAGATCAGATTATTCCTTCTATATATTTGTTTATTATCTTCCTTCACATCAAATCAAACAGTTACATGTGACAGATAATTTTTGGCACTTAGCACATGACAAGTGGCCAACGAAGCAGTTCTGATTCTCGTGGTTTTCGGGATCTTTTGTATGGGTTGCATATTTATGTTTTGGATCTAAGCAACAGGTCTAAGGCTTTTGATGGCTCCATGTTGATGGGGGTCATATTTTATTCTTCATATTTTTATGTATTGAGTATGAGGGAATGATGTCCATGTCATCATCATGGATGCCTCATGAGTAGAAATTGTGAAGCCGATACATTCCTGATCACATTCCGATCTCTTGTTGCCGTCACCGAAGAGGGACTTTGGCCTTACAACTTGTAAATGAGAGACATCATTACATCGATAAGAATAAACATGTAAATCTTTGGATCATGACCCAGAGAGGTAGCCCACTGCAAGGGTGAACTCCATTATCAAGTGAAGTGTCTTATCCATTATGTGTATTATGTTCTTATGTTGTTTTTTTCCATGAATTTCCGCACAAAGGGTGTTAAAAGCAAGCATGACATATTGCACATAAGGAAGACTAAAGAGGTTTCATTCAGTTCAAATTCAAGCTTATAAGACTTCAATTTTACCT
Organism: Picea engelmannii; assembly: GCA_009831015.1. Classification (NCBI taxonomy): domain Eukaryota; kingdom Viridiplantae; phylum Streptophyta; class Pinopsida; order Pinales; family Pinaceae; genus Picea; species Picea engelmannii. The sequence goes on along the minus strand of ML793308.1, from coordinate 60,653 downwards.
TTTATTGCATATCGCTCAAGTAAAATGATCTATAATTAACCCTTTTGAAGGAGTGACATAATCAACCAATTATTGGAAACTTATCGCTCTCGGGTTCAGATCAAGAATAGCCTGTGGAAATATCATGGACCATAGAAGACATCTATGGAAATAGATGTGGAATATGGGTACCTGAAACTATACAGGATGAGAGAGAAGACACATGTAGCATACAAGGCTAAAAAGGGGAAAACAATACAAAAATTATGCATGCCATAACTATCAATCCGGGGCCCAATTAAAGGTGAAATTTTGATAGCTAAAAATTAGGTATGGAGATATCGTTTTGGAATTCTAGCAAAATTACAAAAGAGTTAGTGTAGAATGCTTAAACAGGGATAAAATTTCCAAGTCGGGAGAAAGTGCAAAAATGACAAAGTTGTCATTTCCATATAGCTGCAAATTTTGACTGAAGCATCATATTTTGATGTCACTCTAAGCTGTCAATTCTTGTGGGAAAATCTGTTTATGAAAAACTCATTCGGGATGAGTTGTGGAGGAAAGTTGACCTTCTGAAAAAGGGGGTCTGAAATCCTATGGCTAAGCAACACGTGGTAGCTTTTTATTGGTTTGATAAGGACTACTCCTAATGGTCTTCAGAAGGAAGTATTCCCAGTGGTCTTCGAAAGGATTGTTTCTGATGGTTTTTTTGAAAGGATGTTTCCAATGGTTTTCGAAAAGGATGTTTCTGATGGATCAGACTTCAGACTTTGGGAAGATCAATAACCATGGAAAGTTTATGTTCTGAGAGGGGCATTCTGATAGAAAAAGATCGATAGTTTTTGGACTTCGGGTTTCAGAAGGATCTATGAGCATGGGGAAAGTTATTCTTCATGATGGGAAAATATTGTGAGAAAGAACTCGACAAGCTTGGGGAAGGTTTAGCTGAGGGCCGATGAAGGATATTGATGTAAGATGATATGGTTGAATCAAAGGATGACATGTGGAATCAATAGACATATTCCATGCCATCTCATCTAGATTTCCTAGGGCTCAGCATAGGTCATTTGGATGAACTGTTACAATGGTAAATCAATGATTTTTTTTTCAGTGAAATTTTTTTCGTATTTTGAAAGTCATCAACTTGTGGAGGAATTTTGAGGTCCTTAACAACATTTTCAGGGGTTTGAATTTTACAAAACTATATGTACCTCTAATACACAATTTTTGTTTTGCTTAAACGTGTTGGAAACGTAATCCCTTGGATTGAATTTCCTATATAAATAAGTGTAAATATGAAAATTCGTAAGTAATAAGAAATGTATTCAGTTATGGAAGACTAGCATTCACAAGTTTATGTATTTATTAATCTACAAGCTAATACAACATCCATCAACGTGGAGTTGCGATTTCTTGTCCTCGCAACCTTAATTGTAAAGATGACCTTACGCGACCTCTCACAGTCCCCTATCCTCACCATCTCATAGATATATCACGACCTCATTCCTATGGATTTCGCCATTCGACTCTTGTGTTAATAAATGTTGCACGCTCTGGTCGAGTTCCTCTCAAGATCGCGAGACATGTGAGGTGAAGAGCCCCCGTATCAAACAATTTGTGGAGGGTTATCATACTGTTGCATTGCCATACATGTCCATGGCTCATGAATCATGAGTTATCATACTCTAACACATCGAGGAGTATCAGATTTCAAACGCCTCCATTCTCCCTATGTTTCTCTCATCCCTCCAAGTTTAGAGCCGACATATAGCTGAAGAATAAGTCGCTCTTTCATGTTGTTAAAAGAATTTGACTTCCAAACTCAGAAGGTATACACTCGTCATGTTAGTATTCACGAAGATATTGTTCAGCAGTGATCAATTTGGCTTGTCGCCACTATAATGGATGGTAATGTCATCCAATATCATAGAGAGCGTGAAATTGGTGGCCTAGGATTGATAATTCCCCAAGCAAAGAGTCCATATTGTTTGGCATATTTTTTGATGGGAAGAGATCATCTTGCTGGAAATTTTGATGCGAAGTAAGCCTTTGAGTGAAGTCACTCAAGGAAAAACCCTAATTGAAGTGAGTATAAAGATAGTTGTCTGTAAATACCCGAGTCAAGCAGATTTCTTGCTTCCTTCCATCAGTAAGAAATGAAAGGACATGGAAAGAAGAAGAAGCTCAAAGGCAAGGGGGATTGGCATAATCCTTGAAAAAAATTCAATCTTCATTGTACTTGTTGTAGAATGAATGGATCACATGAATCCACCAACTACAGAGTTCCATGGTATAATATCAAAGAAGAAAGGTAGAGTCTGAAAGAAGATAAGAGGTAAAGCCTTATAATTATCCAAAGGTAAATGTAATGAACCAAATGCTTAAATTATCATAATAAACTAGAAGTACACACCATGTACAAAATGTGAGTGTGGAGCACAACTCCAAGATAGATAAGTTACACAATAACTCCTTAAAGAATAGGGGAACCCCCTCCAAATAATCAAATACCTTCATACATCACAATTCGCATCCCTCCAATAATTAATATATTATCTCTTATATATAGCTATTCACACTTGCACATGAGGCCCCTTTATTACTAGGCCAACCCTATTACATATATATTTACACATTACATGTGAATTTAGGCCATATATTCCTCCCCTTAGGGTCATATCATATACATTTAGCCATATATATTCCCCCCTCGGGTCATAACATAGTACCCTCCTTCAAAAATCTTTGTCCTCAAAGCTTTGCAATTAAAGGCTTCACATGTGATGAAACCATGTAATATTATTTTCTTATGTTCTTACTTTCGTCATTCCATTGTTGATGATATATCCATCCAAAATTAATTGTTTTCAGTCTTAATCCTTGGTGTCTACTTGTTGCATAATTTTCTTTATGTTGATTCCATGTATTGTTGTTGAACCTTCTCCAATTTGTAGTGGTTGTTGGTCTTTGATAATAGCTTGTTAAAGAGTAGTTTGGAAAAACCTTGTTCAATGAATATTGACAATTATTCCATCTTCTTCCTTGATAATGTTGATATCGACCTTTGTGTCTTCCTTGAAAGGTGTAACACCCTGTTTCCCCCAATTTGTAATCAATCATAAAATAGGAATTACCATGCTAATGCATGAGAACAATGTAAATGTATTATTTTTTGAGTTGCCAATAATTGACTGTGGGGGTGAAGCCTTGAAAGTACTAGCCATGATATCACTAGGGGAGAAAAATCAGTTAATGAGGCAAGGACCGGTGGTTGAACTACCAACTACCCCCATGAATGGGAGCATGGTCTAGCTGCAGGAAGTCATCCTAAAGTACCGCAGGGTCTTACAGACCAGGCGGACCCGAGCTTCCTTCTGACAGAAGGAAGGTGACAATTATACACACGGAGGCAACAAAAGAGGGAGACACCAGACACTAGACACCAGACAAGGGAGGAATCTCGCAAGGGAGAGGCGCGAAGCCCTCCAGCGAATCACGAACAGAAGGTCGTGAGCTTGATGCCAAAGAGCATATGAGAAACCTCACCGAGGCCACAACTGAGTGAGAAAGCTCCGAGTTGCAGAAAACAGGATCCAAACAGAAGCTAAAACAGAGAGAGAACCCTCAAGAACTGTGAGAATTCCCTGGTGATATCATGGCTTGGCACGGGGGTAGCTAGAGTGCTAAGAATGAATGCCTCTGAGCCTATGGTCGGGTGGAAGGATGAACAGCCACAATCAGTTGGTTGGTAGCAACCTGTAATAGATAAGCAATCTCCTGCCCTATGTAATTTAGCCGTAACTGTGTATGAATTGGTTATACTGTGCATGCTTTCAGGAATGTGAATGAATGTTTAATGGAAATATTGTATCCCTTCTATTTCTGCTTGGTTGTATAATTAGTCAAGTAAGGAAATGTATGGTTCGTACATGACTTGTTCTCATAAATTCTTGAGTTTTGTAGTGGCTTAAGCTAGAGCCATGAACTGTGAGCTCGTCGTCCTTAGGCATAGTTTCATATACGAAGGTTTACTCACCTAGTCGTTTTGAGTACCTTGGAGGACATAGATTGTTAAGCTCAAGAGAGGTAGTGTAGATATGCATAGGCTCTCTGCGAGACAATCAGAACCCCAAAACCCCCTTGTTGAAGGAGCGCAATAGTTGTGCTGAAGATCCCTCTAGGTGTTAAGTCCAGGAGAAAGAGCGCAAAGCTCTCAAGTCCTTCATAGTTGACGAAGCTCAGGAAGGATAGCGAGTTTCAAATACCGAAAGAGAGTACCCTTTTGTCTGCTAGACAAATGGACGAGATCCTTTCGGGAATATCCCAGGCTCGTCAGGACCAATGGATCTAGAGGAGGAGCGGAGGCGTTACCGCCTCGATCCCTTCAGCCTTCGCAAGTAGCGAAGAAATTGGGAACGTAGAATCCATGATCCATGAGGAGTAACAACAACCCTTAGATTAGTTTCAAAGAAAGGATCTGGACCATCGAAGCCATGCCCAGACACTCAGAAAAAAGCGCAGAAGAGATTTAATTAGAGTCATCAGATCTAGTGCCAAGAGCTGACAAGCGTCAGATCTGCAACAGTAGCGCAGACCTTAACACTACGTGCCAAGGGATCATTTCGACATTTCGTTACCAGGGAAATGAGAGCGAAGACTCCCCCAGGATAGTGAAAGGAGATCGTCGATAAAATCCTGGTCGTTGATCTGTGAAGGATCTAGGCCGTCAGATCTAGCATAGAGGACTGATGGTCGTCGGATCCGAGAGAATGTGTGCGAGGTTTAACCCTCGTATAAGTAGGAGTGGGGATCCGCTAAAGTCCCAAGACCATCAGGACCGTCCATCTAAGGGGACATGTGATGAGTAGTTGGTGTTCGGAGGAATCACCGAAAGCATCGAGACCGTCTATTCTGGAGGAAAAGTGTCGGAGATCTAGACCCATCGGGGATTTGGGCACCGGGAAATTATAGGGGAAGAATTCCCCAAAATTGCGAAAGGAGATTTCCTGAAAGAATTGGGAGTGTTCATCTCAAAGGATGCGTGGCAGCGATTCAGAAGTCATCAGGGATTTGGCACTGAGAAAATGAGGGTGAAGACCGGAGAAAACTCACGAAAGGAGATTTCGCGAAGGATCAGGACCGTCCATCGGAGAGGACAAGTGGCGAGTGGTCGGTGTTTCGTGGATCGGGAGAACAGAGGAGAGAGTCTTTCAACTCCCTCATACGCGAAATCGTGATTGGATCTAGACCGTTGATCAAGGGGAGGTTTGGATCGTTGATTTGGTTCATCGGAGAATCGGGATTCGGGAGTTGGAGAACCTTGGGACCCGGAGTCGAGAGTTGCAAACTCGCGGGTCGCGAAGTCCCAAAATCATTGGAAGTTGGGACTTAGTCCTTAGGGAAGGGTCACATCGGTGCATAGAAGTGAGGGCTAGAACGTGCTAGGGTCTAGGTGGAAAACAAAGTTTTAGACTTCGAGGATTCTAGGGACGAGAGGTTGAAGTTGGGTCACGATTCCTTGAATCGTGAAATCCGAAGTGCTTTGAGGAGTGGCCCCAGGTCACAGGATAGGGCCACGTGGTGAAGGCTTAAAGGAGCATCCAAGGAGTTTGTTAACCCCTTTCGGGGTTCGACATTTCGGCATATCAAAGGACAAGAACTGGGGCGCTTAGACATTTGGATCCCCAGTATCACGAAATGCGGTGAGTCCTTCATGGGTTAGCCGGTGGTTAGAGGGTTGTGGTCACATGAACAAGAGCCAAGGGAGGAGCTAGAATCCATTCCAGAGTTCAACATTTCAGAGGAGAAGAGTCAGGGTTTTTTGCATTTAAATCCCCGAAGTCCCGATTTTCGAAAGACGTCCTTTGGGCGTAGGCCAGGGTCATAGTGTCGATGATCACATGGAGGTGAAGCCTGCGCTTGGTGCTTGAGTTGTACATGATGGGTTTTCAATGAAAGGACCGGTGGATTGGTTTAGTGAAGGCTTCGACAGGAAGAGCTAGCCTATGCTAGGACCTCATAGGAACTTGGGGATTCTGTCCCTCGAGAAAAAGGCGAAAATTTTGTTTTTGCCATAGTGGGTGTGTGACAAAATTGTATTAGAGCATGGTTACAACACTTGGCCTACTTGGGCTCATGCACGAGTCGCAAAAAAGAGGTATTGTTATCTGCATTACTCTTTAAGGAGAAGGATTGCAGAATTGAACCTGTGATTTTGGGAATTCTTGTTGAATTTCAGCAGAGGAATTTTTTTAACCCCTTTGTTAAAATGGTAACTACTCTTATCAAAGTAGGGATATGCTAATTGACAGTGATAATAAATCTTGAATGTGAATAGTTGAAGATAGCGGGGAAATTTCGTATGTCGAGTGTGCATATAGAGCACAAGGAGTGCATATAGAAACAAGCTTGTGTTAAAGTTTGAAAGCTCTGAAGGTTGAACGCAGAGCTTGATTCCAGAAGAGTTGATGCCAAGTTCGTGGTTGGAAGTCATTGAAAATCTGAACGAACGGTGGAATTCTCGGAGGGAGGAATACTGAAATTCCGTGAACCGTTAGATCTAGTTGATCAGCGGAAAAGATAAGGCTGATAACCTCTCATCACTCACAAGATTCAGAGGAATAGTATCTGTTAGATTAGAATCAACGAGAGCCGTTGATCTAGAGCTTCGAGGTTTCGTCTATTGGGAAAATAGAAGCGTAGACTTTTCAAAGTCACGCCAGGTAAATCACCGATTCAATCAAGGCCATTGGTTAGCGGATGACCTGAACCGTAGATCCGGTGTAATCGGATCTTCAAGAGTCGGAGGTTTAGAAGTCAACAGGCAGATTTTTGAGAACTCACATGTCACGAAATCCCGACATCCAACCTGAGCCGTTGGATCAAGACAGGCGGTGGATCGTTGATCTAACACATACACATTTCGGAATTCGAAATCGGGAATTAGGAGGTGAAGACTCCACCAGAATCCCAAAAGGTGGAAAGCCAAGATTTGATCAGGATCGTTGATTGGTAGAGAGATCTGGACTATGGGATCCAGGTTGTCGGACCCTCGTGGATCAGAAGTTTCGGGAAATGGTGGAGCGTTGTCCACAGATTTTCCGAAACACAGGATCCCGATGCGTGTCTAGGAGTTGACCCCAAGTTCCGAGTGAAGGGTCATGTGGATAAAAGAGCCGAGAAAACCTTAGCCTCGGGTTTTTGGGTTTTCAGATTTCGGGGATCAAGGAACCAGAGGTCCTTTCAACAGGAATCCTGAAATCGCGAAATATGAAATGCCTTTTAGTTCGGATCGTGGTCACTGTCGATGGTCGTGTGAGGAGAAAGCATGAGCTAGTATGATGAATACTTAGTTGTGTTTAATTATACTTAAGTGCATGAGTTTAATGCACTGTGAAGCTTCATAATAGGAAGCTTGATATTCAGACCAGTAAGGTATGAATGATATGAAACGTGCAAGTAATGCACATGTATGATGTAAGAGTATAAGTATACTAGAGGCCCAATATGATTACCCTGATGAGTGAAACGTGAGGCAAAAATTGCACTTGTCAAGATTGAATGAATACCATGGATGCATGGTTGACTCCATTCTGAAGAGTCATGAAGGTTTTGTCTTGAATGATAACTTAAGGGGGATGTGCTCCATCTCACCAGGAAAAGCCAATACACATAAATGAAAGAGTAAACGAGCAAGGATGACCTGCTGTCATGATAAGAGGCGAATGTTTATGCCTTTGAGAATCACATGAGAATGATTGTAAACAATCATGAGTTGACTGATTTTAAAAATAGAGATGTATGTAGGCTATGAAATATACCTATGGCAACTGCTTATTAACAAGCTGGAGCTAATTTGAACTTGAGACCATCACAGATAGTGATGGATATGCAACAAGGAAGTTGCATGCTGAAGGAGTTCCCGGTGGAGGAATTGTATAAGGACTCTATTAGAAGAACAGAGTCACAACCCTAATAATTGTTGAAGGTTGGACAATGGGCTGTAAGGCCTGTCTATATATAAGAATCCTAGATTACATTTTTAAAGTATCATGTAATGAATAGAAGACTAACAATTGAATATTGACCAATTCTGATAACTGAATGGTAGTGTGTAGGATGCAGATGTTCATGATCCATTATGAACAAAAGTTTGTTGTTAAAGCATGCTGCTATATTCCAAAAAAAAAATAGGGCGAGACCTAACCAAGACTGCTCAAGGAAAAAGAGCAGGAAGACCACAATAAGAAGTAGATTGCATAAGAAAAATGAGGAACACTTTCCTCACCCTAAGAACCCTAAATTGTTTAGAAGAGTCATAGGATTAAAAGAACAGTTGTGGAAACCGGTATAGTTTCTAAAGGGAAAGTAAACCCCCTGAGTATGATTAAATGAATAAATGAGTATGTTTAATTTCTTAAGCTTGGTTGAGTCCATGATTAAGAAAAGGCAGTGAAACCTTAGAGATAACTCGACTGGGCTAAAAAGTCCTAGGCGATGTAGAAAGAATTTGAAGAAGGGGAGAGCCCTCAATTCTTTCCTTCCTGTGTATTATGTTTTTCTATGAGATGAGAAAGCTAATACGTTGATGAACGAAAATGTTTTGACACCGTAGTAATGATGGTTGTAATGTTGTGAAAACGATTGAGAACTGTTGTGTTGCCCTCATGAAAACATTAAGGACTGTGTGATGAAGTACATACATATATGTTGAGACATGTCTAAAAATATTTTATTAATTTAATGCTATGGTAATTGCATTTTAATTTACATGACGACTAATGTGCTTATGGTGTATGTCATGTGTAGAAATAAATAAGATTGGAACTGTCAAGAAAGACAGTTGCCAATAATGAGCAACCTCAATCAAATGATGACTATGAGAAGGTTCTTGTGGAACGATTATTGAAGGGACTTTAAAAGTCCCCATGGGGCACCACTGATGGGATAATATCAGAGAGAGAGTGCTAGCAACCAAGAACTGGTATAAAGATATGTCTGCCTATGTGGCACAAGGTATGAATGGATTTGGTAGGAACCCCTTCTGAAATATTTTATTGTCTTAGTGTTATGCATGAATTTTGAAAGGCAGTGGTATGCATTGGATACCCAAGTAAGGTATGACTCAGGAAGGAGAACCTGAATGATGGAGGTATGAACCTCTGGTAGTAAACATTGCTTGTAACCCTTGGAATAATTCATGAACTAATATGTCATGAATGCATTGACAATCAAGGAATGCGTAAAGGCATTCATGTGAAACTTTTGAGTTCATGTGTATTGATTTGGGATCATGATCGACCTATAGCAGGCATTATGGTCCTGCTGTAAGAATGAAAGAAAAACAAATAAACCATATGAGGAAAAAGTTGGTTAAATTCCAACACCCCATGGCCAAGAATTGGTCATAAAGTGTGGCGAACTTGAATAACAATGCAAGAGTGCATTGGGTATGAATGTGGCCATGGATAGTGGCACATTTGTTAAAACCCTTTGAAATGTTGAATTACGTTTTGAATATATATATATATATATATATATATATA
>ML793308.1:28644-51045 GCA_009831015.1 Picea engelmannii | reverse complement strand
ATATATATATATATATATATATATATATATATACAAGGAAAATCTAACAATTTGTTTGGTTGATTGAAGAATGAATTGCAGGAAGCAGAGGGTCATGGATATTGCAGTAAGGTAAGCCCATAGGAAAGACCGATTGCCTGCTGAGCCAAACTGCAAGGAATGGTATTTCCTTTTGAGAAGGTCAATTTGATTGTTAGTATGCACCATTCTGAAATTGTTGTGATGAATTTGAAAAGGTGCAATAAAAATGTATGTGCATGAGAACTAACAATTTGATTAGCTGAGGAATGATTGCAGGAAGAAGGAGTCTTGGATATGGCAATGTTGTAAGCCCATAAGGAAGACCGATTTCCTGCTGAGATAAAATGTTATGGGAAGGAAAGTCCCATAATTATGAATCTGGTTCCTGTGCAGAACAAATATGAAAACAAATTGTGGAATAGGAAATCTGTAGGTGACAGATTTGCAATAGAATTCTGAAAGTTAGAATTTATAATGATGTCTCACGAATCTTGTGTACTTGTGATACAGGTGAGAAGAAAATATTTGTCCTGAAAGGACAGATGAAGGCTGTCACAGATGAAAATGATGAACATGGCTATTGTTGAGCCATGAGAACCCCGTGATAAGTCATGATCGTCGGACATACATTGTGTTGAGGTTACACAAGCAGGAGGGACTCCTTGGCAGAGCAAGTCTGAGGGACGCCTCAACTTTAAGACTCGATAGAGTTTCCAAAATTCTTCTTGTGCGAGAAAACCTTGGCAGGGCAAGATGGATCGCCCGAAGGACTGTATATCAGTGAAGGGGATGCCTAAGCCTGGGCCTGGAGGGTGAGTGACCACAAGGAAGATGAAACCATGATAGCTCTTGTGAGCTATTGAATTGGAATCATGCACCCAATGGGTATGTCAAGGAAAGCGATGAGCTTGGATAACAAAACAACCATGTGGACACAGATCCACAAACTGCACAGATAACTACTATGCTAGATTATGAAAAAATCCTTTTGAATTTTGAACAACAGTAAGATGTTTTCACACAAAATTGTGATTAATGTGCTTGTTGTCCAAGAATTATTGAAGGCAGGTGACGAAGACTAAGATCCTGAAAGAGGATCTGACCGAGGACAAAGGTCAAGACTTCTGAAGTGGTTGAATGAGAAAGGCATGACAAGTGTTTTTGAGAAAGAACATCGAGGATGGTGTTCCTTTAAGGGGGAGGGAATTGTAACACCCGGTTTCCCCCAATTTGTAATCAATCATAAAATAGGAATTACCATGCTAATGCATGAGGAAAATGTAAATGCATTATTGTTTGAGTTGTCAATAACTGACTGTGGGGGTGAAGCCTTGAAAGTGGTGGCCATGATATCACTAGGGGAGAGAAATCAGTTAATGAGGAAAGGACCGGTGGTTGAACTACCAACTACCCCCATGAATGGGAGCATGGTCTAGCCACAAGAAGTCATCCTAAAGTACCGTAGGGTCTAACAGACCAGGCGGACCCAATCTTCCTTCTAACAGAAGAAAGGTGACAATTATACACACGAAGGCAGCAAGAGAGGGAGACACTAGACACCAAACACCAGACAAGGGTAGAAGCTCGCAAGGGAGAGGCATGAAGCTCTCCAGCGAATCACGAATAGAATGTCATGAGCTTGATGCCAAAGAGAATTTGAGAAACCTCGCCGAGGCTACAACTGAGTGAGAAAGCTCTAAGTTGCATAAAACAGGACCCGAACAGAAGCTGAAACAGAGAGAGAACCCTCGAGAACTGTGAGAATTCCCTAGTGATATCATGGCTTGGAAAGGTGGTGGACAGAGTGCTAAGAATGAATTCCTCTGAGCCTATGGTCGAGTGGAAGGGTGAACACCCACAGTTAGTTGGTTGGTGGAAACCTGTAATAGATAAGAGATCTCCTGCCCTATGTAATTTAGCTGTAACTGTCTATGAATTGGTTACACTGTGCATGCTTTCAGGAATGTGAATGAATGCTTAATGGATATACTATATCCCTTCTATTTCTACTTGGTTGTATAATTAGGTGAGTAAGGAATTATATGGTTCGGACATGACTTGTTCTCATAAATTCTTGAGTTCTGTCGTGTCTTAAGTTAGAGCCATGAACTGTGAGCTCGTCGACCTTAGGCATAGTTTCATATACGAAGGTTTACTCACCTAATCGTTTTGGGTCCCTTGGAGGATGGAGATTGTTAAGCTCAGGAGAGGTAGTGCAGATATGCACAGGCTCTCTGCCAGGCAAACAGAACCCCAGAACCCCCTTGTTGAAGGAGCACAATAGTTGTGTTGAAGATCCCTCTAGGTGTTAAGTCCAGGAGAAAGAGCGCAAAGCTCTCAAGTCCTTCATAGTTGACGAAGCTCGGGAAGGATAGAGAGTTTCAAATACTGAAAGAGAGTACCCTTTTTTCTGCTAGACGAACAGACGAGATCCTTTCGGGAATATCCCAGGCCCATCAGAACCAATGGATCTAGAGGAGGAGTGCAGGCGTTAACGCCTTGATCCCTTCAGCCTTCGCAAGTAGCGAAGAATTCGGGAACGTAGAACCTAGGATCCATGAGGAGTAACAACAACCCTTAGATTAGTTTCAAAGAAAGTATCTGGACCGTCGAAGCCACGCCCAGACACTCAAGGGAAAGCGTAGAAGAGATTTAGTCAGAGTTGTCAGATCTAGTGCCAAGAGTTGACAAGCGTCAGATCTGCAAGAGTAGCGCAGACCTTAACACTGCGTGCCAAGGGATCATTTTGGCATTTCGTTACCAGGGAAATGAGAGCGAAGACTCCCCCAGGATAGCGAAAGGAGATCGTCGATAAAATCCTGGTCGTTGATCTGTGAAGGATCTAGGCTGTCATATCTAGCGCAGAGGACCGATATTCATTGGATCCGAGAGAAGGTGCACGAGGTTTAACCCTCGTATAAGCAAGAGTGGGGATCCACTAAAGTCCCGAGACCATCAGGACCGTCCATCTAAGGGGACATGTGGTGAGTAGTCGGTGTTCGGAGGAATCACCGAAAGTATTGAGACCGTTTATTATGGAGGACAGGTGTTGGAGATCTAAACCCATCGGGGATTTGGGCACTGGGAAATTAGAGGGGAAGAATTCCCCAAAATCGCGAAAGGAGATTTCCTGAAAGAATCAGGAGTGGTCATCTCAGAGGACGCGTGGCAATGATATAGAAGTCATCGGGGATTTGGCACTGGGAGAACAAGGGTGAAGACTGGAGAAAACTCACGAAAGGAGATTTCACGAAGGATCAGGACAGTCCATCAGAGAGGACAGGTGGCGAGTGGTCGGTGTTTCGTGGATCGGGAGAACAGAGGATAGAGTCTTTCGACTCCCTCATACGTGAAATCGTGATTGGATCCAGACCGTTGATCAAGGGGAGGTTTGGATCGTTGATTTGGTTCATCGGAGAATCAGGGTTCGGGAGTTGGAGAACCTTGTGACTCAGAGTCGAGAGTTGCGAACTCCTGGGTCGCAAAGTCCCGAAATCATTGGAAGCTGGGACCCAGTCCTTAGGGAAGGGTCACATCGGTGCATAGAAGTGAGGGCTAGAACGTGCTAGGGTCCAAGTGGAAAACAAAGTTTTAGACTTCGGGAATTCTAGGGACGAGAGGTTGAAGTTGGGTCACGATTCCTCAAATCATGAAAGCCGAAGTGATCAGAGGAGTGGCCCCAGGTCACAGGATAGGGCCACGTGGTGAAGGCTTAAAGGAGGATCGAAGGAGTTCGTTAACCCCTTTAGGGGTTCAACATTTCGGCATATCGAAGGACAGGAAATGGGGCGCTTAGACATTTGGATCCCCGGTATCACGAAATGCGGTGAGTCCTTCATGGGTTAGCTGGTGGTCAAAGGGCTGTGGTCACATGAATGAGAGTCAAGGGAGGAGCTAGACTCAATTCCAGAGTTCAGCATTTCAAAGGAGAAGAGTCGAGGTGCTTTTCATTTAAATCCCTGAAGTCCTGATTTGCGAAAGACATCCTTTGGGTGTAGGCCGGGTTCATAGTGTCGATGATCACATGGAGGTGAAGCCCGCGCTTGGTGCTTGAGTTGTACATGATGGGTTTTCAATGAAAGGACCAGTGGATTGGTTTAGTGAAGGTTCCGACAGGAAGAGCTAGCCTACGCTAGGACCTTGTAGGAACTCGGGGATTCTGTCCCTCGAGAAAAAGGCGAAAATTTTATTTTTTCCATAGTGGGTGTGTGACAAAAGGTTTCCCAGTAATGAGGGTGTCGATATGGTTTCACTTTTGACGTTTTTTCTTCATTCTGCATGTGAATTTCCTCTATATTATTTTTAGAGACAATGAAATCCTCTATCTTCCTTGCTTGTTCTTTGATTGTTCTAGACTTGGAGATAATACCATCATATTTGGCATGTACATCCTTTAGATGGATTTCAATGTCTTCAGCAGCTTCTGGTGACCTTCTTGAATATTGTCTTATTTCTCCTTTTGAAGTTGCAATGTCACCCCATTTATCAAATTTTGACGTCCTTCTTCAATTTTGGATTGCATTTCTGATTTTACCTCATCAATATTTTAGGATTCCTCAACCTTCTTGAAAATTCTCTCTTCAAGTCTTTTGGTAGATTATTCATCCAAGATCCTTCTTTCTTATTGATTTTGACAATTATTCTTTTCTTGTTTCAATCTTGTAACCTCATCCAATAGTTGTTTTATTGTGGTTTTGTAATCTATACATCTCTTCATATTTCTTTTTCAAATCTTCCATTGACTCATCTTTTTCCCACTTGTCTTTGCTAGTCTTGTCTTGCTTTACGTTCTTAAACTCCTTGATGAGTGATTCATTAAGGGATTGTATATTAGATATCTCCTCATAATTATTCTTAATCTCTTCCTTTACTTATTTTAATTCATCTTGAATTCTATACATTTCCTTCATTTTTGTATCCTTGATCCATTCATTTGAGAAGAGTTCTTCAAATTTTCCCCATGTGTAGTGACATCTAGTATCTTGATCAATACTCATCCACCACTTCCAAAAAAAATTCCCTTAAATGAGTCATATCATATTCTTTTACCAAACTCAACCATTCCATAGGATTGATTTCATCTTTATCTTCATCCCCTGTAAATTTAGGTATTTTCATTGATGCTTAATTGAGGTCTAACCCCAACCCTTTGATTAAAACTTCAATATATTAAGGATAATGATCTCAAATAGTTATAATCCTTGTTCCCGTATAATCTTGTAGGTTTCCTCTTTCCAATGGCTCTTGAATGAGCTCGATTGGACATTCCAATCAAAAGTTATGATAGTTTTAAGTGAACATACCTTTGAAACCCTCATTTGGAGTATGTCCTCCTAATCGACCTTCCTTCTAATGTATCTCTTCAATTTAGTCCCTTTTGAGTTTGAAATTGAGACCTCTAATCCTATGATATGTCCTATCTTCAATTCCATAGTTCTGATCAAAATTGGATGTGCCAAGTGGAAGTTATGGCAACTTCCCCACACCTTGTTGATTTTTGGCCCTTCCAAGAGAGTGAACTTGTACAACATTCCACGCACAAAATATTTTCTATATGGTTTTGAAAATTGTACCAGAAATACTACAGACCATCATTTGTCTAATGCAACTAGTCTAATGGAATTTGTAGCCTCACTGAAGAAGATATGGTGATTTTACTAGGAACACTTGTTTGAGACTAGTAAATAGGACTAGTTAGATACCCTATCTTCCACAGAGTGTATCTCCAAAATTATGATGACCTGGAAGCTGAAATTTTTACCACAACGACCATGATATGTCTTATAAATAAAATACAATTTTTTCCTTTAAGTGGCTCCAAGAAACAATGATAGTGAAAAATTCATAATGATTGTATTGAGGAAGCAAAACCCTAGGATATGTGCTCTGATACCAAATGTAATGAACCAAATGCTTAAATTATCAGAATAAACCAGAAGTACACACCATGTATAGAATGTGAGCATGGATCAAAACTCCAATATAGATCATTTACACAATAACTCCTTAAATAATAGGGGAACCGCCTCCAAATAACCAAATACCTTCATACATCACAATTCACATGCCCCCAATAATGAATACATTATCTCTTATATATAGTTATTTACACTTGCACATGAGCCCCCTTTACTACTTTCTCGACCCTATTACATATACATTTACACATTACATGTGCATTTAGGCCCATATATACCCCCCCTTGGGATCATATCATATACATTTAGTCATATATATGCATTGCTTGAGTCATAACAGTAAAGCACCTGCACATTATGTTGTTGTCTATTGCAATATAGGAGTAACTGAGGATCTATTTAATATTTCATTTGCTTCTTGGGGAGATACATGGCTTCTTGACACAGACACGACCTCTCAAATGGAATTTCAAAGAGAATTCTTCGAAGACTTTGATGGAAATGTAGATGGCTTAGTGTACTTTGCAGTTAGATCAAGTCTCAAGCCTTCGAGAATGGGCACCATTAGGCTTAAGTTTCCTAAAATCCCAGATTTTATTCTACACAATGTACTTTATCTTCCTAAGATTCAAAGAAGCTTGTTGTCCCTTGTTCACATCAGACAACAAGGCCACTATGTACATATGTTCAAATGAAAAGTTGAGATAAGGAAGGATTTTGAAAACATGGTTGTCATGACTAGAATAGAAGATGGAAGTTTGTTGAAGTTGAATGGGACATCTTCCCATACATACATTGTTGCATACCCCTCTCATTATGACTCAGGTATAATTCCATATAGTCTTTTGTGGCATGTATATTTTTCCATATTAATTATGACAGTCTATGTTTATTGAGAAAGAATGGTGTTTATGGTTTACTTACTATTCCTTGAAAATGGAAGCAATGTGATGCTTGTATCCTTGGAAAACACAATAAACAACCCTTTCATGATTCCACTTCCAGAGCACGTACAAAAATTGAATTGATTCATTTCGATTTTTGCAGTCCTATGCATGTTCCTTATGCAAATGGAAACAAATATATCATGAATTTTATTGATGATTACACCAAAATGTATTGGTTGTATTTACCAAAAGATAAATCACAAGATTTTGAAACATTTAAAAATTTTCATGTATGGATTCAAAAATGTGTCCATCTCATGCTCTCAAAAACAAGACTCAATATAAAATGTGGTATGACCACATTCCTTTGATGAGGCATCTTAGGGTCTTTGGTTCCACCTGTTGTGCCTTGATTCCTAAGGAGAAAACAAGAAATCTTGATGCAAGGAGTCAGAAGTGAATCTTCTTGGGGTACTCAAATACCACCAATGGGTATCATCTATATGATGAGACAAACAATAAGTTCATCCTTTCCGTAGATGTGATCTTTCTTAAATCCACCAAGAAAGATGAAACTATTGAGAAGCAGCTTGATCATCTAGACAGATTCACTCATGTAAAGATATATCATGAATTTGATGATGAGGTTCCACATCTTGAAGGGAGGATCCATATATTGGGTCAATCTTTGGAATATCCTTATGAAGCGCCTTCTTCCCCACATGAAGAATTTCCTTCCACTTCATCAGAACCTGAAGTTCAATTGGATGATGTGATTGAGAATATTGAAAAGATGAGGCTTGATGAAAACTCGGCACCATCTCAATCAGTTGAGCAACATGTACCATCTCAGAAAGGTCCACCAAAATGGCTCACAAAAACACTTGAAAGTGTTTATCCTAATGAGGTTGGAAATATAGAAACCAAATTGTCCTAAAAAAAATATAGAGGTAATGTAGATGATATGGATGTTTCATATGATTGTGAGTTGAATTTATCTACTAACCATGAATTGACTTCCTTTAAATAAAACACTTCTCATGATGAATGGAAAGAATCCATGTAGATGGAATATGATGCTCTCATAAAAAAAAGGGACATGGAAGTTGGTGGATCCTCCATCTGGAACCAAACCAATCAGTTGCAAGTGGGTATTCAAGAAAAAGTATAGATCATATGGCTCACTTGAAAAGCACAAATAAAGGCTCATTTCAAAAGTATTTGCAAAGAAAGAATGTGTTGATTATGAGGAGACTTTTTCCCCCACAAAAAAATGGGCTACCATCTGCACTCTATTTTCCATGGCAGCACAAAATGGATGGAAAATGTATCAAATGGATGTAAAGACTACTTTCTTGAATGGAGACTTGAAAGAGAATGTGTTCATGTCTCAACAAAAAGGCTTTGTTGTGAAGGTTAAATAACATAACGTATGCAATCTCCTCAAATCCTTATATGTATTGAAACAAGAACCATGAGCATGGTATGAAAAGTTAACTGAGCATCTTCTGAAATTGAATTTCAAGCATTTCAATCTTGATGATGCAACTTTGTTAGTTAAGAAAGTTGGAAAAAACATTGTGTATCTTGTAGTATATGTAGATGATATATTCATAATAGGGAACAATGAGAACTACATTTCATCCATAAAGAAAGATTTGAAGAAAGAATTTGATATGCCAGATTTGGGACATATTCACTATTATTTGAGCATTGAAGTGATACAAAATTCAAATTACATATTCATCTCCCAGAAGAAGTACATTGGAGAACTTTTGAACAAGTTTGGCATGGCTTAGTGCAATCCTATTTCTACTCCAATGGAACAGAATTTGAAACTTGCATCAAAAGAAGGGAATGAGTTTGAGGATGCAACCAAGTATAGACAACTTGTGGGAAATATTATATATCTTACTACCACCACACCAGACATTTCATTTTTTATTGGGATTCTTTACAAGTTCATGCAAAATCCTTGTGAAGTACATTGGTCTACTACAAAAAGAGTTTTGAAATACTTGAAAGGAACTCAAGATTTTGGATTGAGGTACTCTAAGGTGGATGACTTCAACGTGGTCAGATATTTTGATTCAGACTTTGATGGAGATAAATAAAATGGAGTATCAACTTCAGGATATCTCATGAGTCTTGGATCAGTATTTGTCTCATGGAGATCATGCAAACAATCAATTTCAACAGATTCCACAACAGAGGAAGAATATGTGGCAGTTGCAGAAGCGACAAAGAAGATTGTGTGTCTCAAGAAAATACTTGAATATTTGCAGGAGAAACAAGTAAATTATACTCCTCTTCTAGTTGACAATACTTATGAAATCAATTTGGCCAAGAATACCATATTCCATGATCAAACCAAGAACATCAAAATAAAGTATCACCTAATTTGATATCATTAAAAGGCCAAGACTAGTCACTTAAGAAATTGTTCCACAAATGAGAAAATTTCAGACATCTTCACCAAAGCACTTGCAAGAGAAAAGTTTGAGAAGTTCAGAATGATGCTTGGACTCACACACACCCCTTTGGATTTAGGGGGGGGATGTTGGAAACATAATACTTGGGATTTTGTTTCCTATGTAAACAAGTGTAAATATGAAGAGTCGTAGGTAATAGGAAACATCTTCAGTTATGGAAGACTAACAGTCACAAGTTTATTAACCTATAAGATAATACAATATCCATCAGAGTGGAGTTATGATTTATTCCCAATGCTTGGCCTGAAAAAATGAAAGAACTCAGTGATATATTTCCAATGAGCTATTATCTGTGAAAAACAGAGCTTGTGTGAGAAATTTATAGCTGAAACAATATAGGATATAATTTGGTACCAGTTTACTTCCAGAAGCCATAACTCATTGCTCATAAGTCATTTTAGGGAATAATAATATTCCATGGAAATATCATGGATCACATAAGACATCCATGGAGATAGATTTGGAATATGGGTGCCCAAAGTTATACAGGATGAGAGAGAAGACACATGTAGCATATAGGGCTAAAAAGGGGAAAACAATAAAAAAATTATGCAGACCATAACTTTAAACCCAAAGCCCAATTAAAGGTGAAATTTTGATAGATAGCTCAAAATTTAGGTATGAAAATACCCTTTTGGACTTATAGAAAATTTCCAAAGGAGTTAGTGTAGGAATGCTTAAACATGGATAAAATTTTCAAGTCAGAAGAAAGTGCAAAAAGGACAAACTTGGCATTTCCATATTGCTGCAGATTTTGACTAGAGCATTAGTTTGATAATATGAGAGTTTTTGTAAATTCAGTATGAGAAGTATTATCAGAGTATCCTACAAAATTTTCCTTGGTTCCTAACATATTTACCTTTGTAGGTGGCCAAAGTTTGTGTTTGATATTATTTTGCATTAGGGAGAAAGGTGCACAAGAGGGGTAAGGTGGCAATATTCAATTGCCCATAACTTTTTGCTCAGATCTTAGATTTGAGAAAATGAGTAATCAATCAAAAGATAATGGAGAATAGAATCATTTTGTGCATCTAGAAAATATATTGGGATAACAAATTTTTCATTAAACTCAGAAGAATATGATCGGTGGATATTAAAGAGTAGAAAATATATGCATTATTTTTCTAATAGAAATAGTGTCTAACAAAAATTTTATTGCATGAAAATTTTCTTACAGAATTAAGAGGTTCAGGAGGGAAATTTGGTTCTAAATGAGAACCACAGTCATGGATGATTCCCATAGGGCTTATGGATATGAGGATGAATTCATAAGGTTGGGTGGTAGCATGGGAAATGTTGAGACAAAATCTAATGGAACAAGAGGTAGAGAAGAGCTTGTGGAGATGACTAACACTATGATAATCCTACAGAGAGAAGTAAATATCTATAGGGAAGATAATGAGAAGATTATGAAATATCATGAGGATCTACTACAGAGTTTGAATATGTTGCACAAACAAGTCAACAAATATTATGGTTCAAATAAAGCAGCTAGTGCCATAAAAGTGGCAACATCTAGATCCCATAGTAGAAGGGATGAGAATGAGAATGATAGGAAGTCAATGAGTATGAGAAGACCATCATTCTCCAAAGAAATACACTAAAATATCTTGAGAAAGTTCAGGTCAAGGGAGCATCCCAAATTTTTCTTCTGTCAGGAGGAAGAGGAGAAGGCCTGAGTCAGACATTTTGCAAGGTGAACTCAGGAAAACAAAGCCAAATTTTTTTAATGGTGAGCACATGAAGGGAGAAGAGGTCGAGGCCTAGCTATTGGAAATGAAGAAATATTTATAGTTGCACGATTATCCCTCAAGGATAGAAACACGAATTGCAACCTACCACTTACAAGGAAAGGCAACCATGTGGTGGGATCAACTTAAACAATCCAAACACCTTGAAGGTCTCATGGAGGTAGTTCAAAGGATATTTCCAGGAGAAATATTTTTCAAATAATTACTATGAAAGGAAGATGAAATATTTCTTTGAACTGAAGTTGGGAAGAATGACAATGGATGAATATGAGAAGAGGTTCTTTGAGTTGTTGAACTATGTTGTCTTCATAAAGGATGAAAAGGTCAAAATCCAAAGGTTTCTAAGTGGGTTACCTTACTTATACAATGAAAAGAAACACTATGATAACCCCAACACTTTGGAGGAGGCCATAAGAAGAATGAAACATATTTATGAGCAGAGCGGAGGGAGCCCATTTTTCCAAAAATATTGGAATGACAAGATGAAAGGAAAGAGAGATCAAATCCAGAAAGGTTTTAAGATGCCCTTTTTCAAGAACAAATCCCAAGAAAATTAGCAAGGATAGTCAACCCAAAATGAGCCCAAGTAAGCAGGAGTTTGCAATCATAGTAAGCATAATCACTATAAATCAAGTATGTATATGTATAATGCTAGTACAAGCATTCAATCATGAATTACAATTCAATTACACAGATTATATGAAATACTTATCTGTTACAGTTGATAGCCGACCAACTAACTGTGGGTGTTCGCCTTTCCAGCCAACCATAGGCTTAGATGCATTCAATTTTAACATTCTAGCCACCCCCATTCCAAGCAATGATATCACTAGGGAATCTCTCTCAGGTTCTCGATAATATTTGAAGGTTACTCTCCTTCACTCTACTCTTGTTATAGATTTTCCATACACCCACCTAGTCGAGGCCTCTTTGAGGTTTATGAGATGCCTTCCCAGCATCAAGCTTGTGGCCCTCTTAGCCCAGGTCGAGTTTTCTGGGTATTCTTTGTTGTAGCTCTCAGATATTCTATGGGATCTCTCCTCCTTTCATTTCATGCCCTCCTTTATTCTCTTCTGCCTCTCTCTTCCTCAAAGGCTCAAACTCTTCCCTTGTTTCCTCTCTTTGTGTGCTTTTCTTGCATGCATGACTTAGGTAGTTTTTTTACCTGTCCTCCTATTTCTTTGGTTATAAGGAAACTCATGGATCAATCCTGGGGACCCATGGTGATATTTCCTGCTGTCCTCTAGTTGACCGCTTATTGTCCCTTCTGACATCCCACCATACTTCCATTCATTGGGGTGGTTAGTTGTTCAACTACCAACCCATCATCATTAACTAACTTGTCTTGTTATCTGGGCTAAGGGAAAATAATATGAATGTTTCCAAATAATATTTCCACAAGGTGTCTTGGAGTCCTTTAACGCAATAGAACCTCCCCTCATTCCTCTAGTGATATCATGGCCAGTACTTTAAGGCTTCACCCATCAATCAATTGTCGGCGTTTACAATTAAATAATAATAAATTTACAATATTTGCAAGCCATTACATGGAAATCATAAATTACTATTAATTACATGATGGGGGGAACGGGGGTGTTACAATCCCCTCCCCCTTAAAGGAACATTGTCTTGGTGTTATTTTCAGCAACACCTACCATGACTTCATCTTCCAGTTGCTTCAGCATCAATTTCCTTTTCTTGGCCTGGTCTTTTCCCATACTCTTGGCATTTATTACATGCCTGCAACAATTTTCAACAACCAGCATATTAATTATCATTTCATGAAAAAAATTGTATTGTTGTTTAAATTCAAGTGGAATATTCACAAGTTAGCACAAATCTTAGATCTATAGTTCATGGATCTGCATCCATATGGTTGTCTTATTAATTTGGCCCACTTCTTTCCTTGACATACCCATTGTGTGCATGATTGAGATCAACATATTAAAAAAAATATTGGATTCTCCTCTTCCTTGCGGTCACTCACCCTCCAGGCCTAGGCTCAGACATCCCCTTCTATGCTATATAGTCCCTCGAGTGATCCATCTTTCCTTGCTAGGGATTTCTCACACAAGAAGAATTTTTTAGACCTCCCTCGAGTCTTACAGTTGAGGTGTCCCTCACACTTGCTCTAATGAAAGTGTCCCTTCAGCATGTGTCACCAAAATACATCATTTTATGGGGATCGGGGCTTATCACAGGGTTCTCATGTCACAACAATAGCTTGTTTCCATGCTTTCCAGCTTTGACAGCCATCATCTATCCTTCCCAGAATTTTTTTTCCCTCTCACCTGTATCACATACATACAAAAATTCGTGAGATGTTATCATCAATTTTAATCATATATCTTTCAAATCTGTAAGCCACAGATTTCAAATTTCACATTTTCATTTTCAAATCTGTTCCACATAAGAACCAGATCCCATAAGCAGGAGATTTATTTCTCATGGTAGTTTGGCTCTTTCATAACCAACAGTCATGGCTCTTCCTTATGGGCTTATAGCACATCCATGTCCAAGACCCCTCCTTCATGCAATTCATTCTTCACTTAGTCAAACAAATTGTTAGTTCCTCATGTAGATACATATATTATTTTGCACATATCAATGTCATCACAAAAAATTCTTAGCTAGTGCAATCTAATAATTTAATCATATTCATTGGTTCAAGGAAACACCATTTCTTATTCATGTTTCATTTCAGCATATTAGTCTCAATCACATGCGATCCAAATATTAATTGTATTGTAATTCAATGTGCCAATTCCCATGGCTGCATTTTCATGCAATGCATCCTTGCATTGATTTTCATATTATTACTTTTCATATTAGGAACTTTTCCTTTGTGGGTTGGAACTCAACCAAACTTTTACCACGTGGTTTCTTTACACATATTTATTATTACAGCGGGACAATGTTTTCCTTCTTTAGTTGATCGTGGCCTCCAATCAGCACACGTGAAACTAAAATTTTCACATGAATGCATCTAAGAATTCTCCATTTACTAGTAACCAGGGTTCCAACATTTGCGGCCACCCAATTTCTCTCTTTTCCATTATGCAACTCTGGTATATTATTGGAAGGTCCTCCTTCCATAATGGGCAGTCCAGTTCCTACCCTATCAAGAAAAAATGCATTTCCTTGATGCACAAATAAATGTGTTTCTTATGAGCACCCTTGTTCCCAGTCATTCTCGATAGTCAAAGTATTCATGACACTTTTTTCATGAATATTCTCACAAGGATTTTAAATCATCCTTGACTACCAGAGTTTCATTTCTCTGTCCTTCATGTTCCTTTCCTGAATAATACCCTACTTGGGTATCAATGGAAAACAATAGATATTTAGATCACATGCATGCCATCAAAACATAGACTATTTTATAAGGGACTATTACGCAAACCCCTTTTACCTCTCATGCCACATGGGCATGAAATCTTTTATACATGTTCTGGTTGTCGACACCTTCTCTGATATTACCTCTTCAGTGGTGCTTCTTGGGGACTTATAAAATCCATTTCATAGTTTTCTTTTATCAACAACCTTCTTGTATTCACCTTTGTTTGAGGTTGTTCACTATTGGTATTTTTCCTTCTCTAATAGTTCCAATCTTTTCTACACGTGACATACATCACCATATTCATATTTCATATTAGCTATCATGTAAAATCAAATGTATGTACAATAATATTTATTTTAGTAAAACATTTTCATATATTTCTTAGCATATCTATATGCACTCCATCATATTGTCCCTAATGTTTTCATGAGTGGAACCACAATAAAATTTTAGTTGTAGCTCTCAACATTCTCATGCTAAAATATCTACCTTTATCAGCATATCAGTTTCTCATCCCATAGAAGCGTAATAGATAACAAGAAAGGAGTTACAGGATTCTCCCATCAGGGAATTTTTAGCCTAGATGAATTAATTTCAAGGCTTCATTTCCTTCACACACTATAGCTTAACCAAGGTCATTCATTTAAATGCATTCAGTATTATATCTTTCAGTTACTAGTTGTACTTATTTTCGCAGTTGTCCTTTTTAAGCATACAACTATGTATTAGTGTTCAGGGTTTCATAGTGAGAGAAGTATTAATCACTTTCTCCTTCTTTTCTTTTACAATTATCCCTCTTGGGATCTGCTTGTTCTATCTCTTGAGGAGTCTCAGTCATGTTCACCTTGACTTTCTTGGATAATTCAGCATGCTACATCAACAAGTTTCTTGTTCACAATGAATCATGAACTTGTGCATTCCACACATTTCCCAACTAGAGCTCAGATTGGTCCTCATTCATCTGCATGTCTTGGTAATCATGCATGATATTTTAAAATGTAATCCATGATTCTTATATAAATAGGTTTTGTAGCCTGTTGTTCAATTCCCAACATTCAATAAGGTTATGGCTTTGTTCTCCTAGCAGATCTCTTTACATGGGCATATCTCTTTACTCGGGATGAACTTAATCATTCATGTGTAGTGATTGAACGAGATATTAGTGCCCAAGAACGTTGGGAAGCTAGATGTAGACAGCCTAGAAATCAACAGTGACCTTCTTGTTCCTTCATCTTTGGCCTTCCTTTCATGTCTTTAGACTCTCGTGTTTCTAGGAGAAGAAGAGGCTTATCACCTGAAATTAATCCTATTGAGGAAATAGGAAGAAGGAACGCTATGTTATCAACCCAACAAAGTGCTCTAAGGAGAACCTTGTTTGATTCATCTAGTTCGTCTTTCTCTCCCTCACCTATCATCCATAAGATGGCATCTAGTGGTGGCTCTGGTGGCACTGGAAGTGCTTCCTCCTCTCAGTATTCAGCTTCATCAGTGATTGGTAGCCTATATAGCCACCATATCCCTGTCCAATCTACCCCAAATCCCACCAAAGTCATTAAAAAGTATGGTCTTTTTCAGTTTGAAGAAGACACCACAACCACACCGTGGCATGTTTCCTCTCCTCTTAACCTAGCACCTACTACTCATCCACTTCCTAAATTCAAAGAGAATCTCCCTAGGTTTTTGGGGAATAAAATTGTCACTACAAACAAACACCTGGTGGCATTTTCTAATTCTTGTCACAACATAGGAGCCAATGACAACGATACTTCCATGCGCTTATTCGTCAATTCCTTGGAAGGAAAGGCTGCGGTTGATTTGTTTTTCCTCCCTCCTAAGATTTTGTCTACCTGGGAGGAGTTAGTTTATTGGTTCAAGTCCACCTATGGGCAATCTAAAAGCCCAGATGAGAAGTTACGGGAGTACAACAACATCGCCTATAGGAATGGTGAGACCATCAAGTCCTTCAAATTGCATTTCACTAAGTTATAAAATCAAATCCCTGAACTCATTCGACCTCAAAACCAATCCGCTTTCATGCATTACTACAATGCATTACCTTCCCCATATCGTCATAGGCTTGAGGAAAAATCCATTGATAACCTCGGTTCCGCTCTGCATACTTTTTTAGAGTATGAAGAACGACTTGAAAGAACATGTCTTCCTTAGGGAGAATCGGTTAAACAAGCATACATGTCTGCCCTCTTACAGATAGTACAAGATATGAATAATTGTATGATAGTGTATGAGCGAAAGGGAAATGTCTCCCCTCTCACCCCTAGAGCTTCATCCTCTTTTGCACCCCCCTTTAGAAATCCAATTGAAAATAATTTTCAGCCTAAAGTTATCATGCCTCGAAGTTGGTGTAACTTTTGCAAGGAACACAATGAGGAAGCCACGTGTGAGGTAAGGAAGAGTGCCAGAGATAAGATATTTGGTAAAACACCAGAAAATGCTATCGTTGTCCTAAATTTTAGAGAGCCAGAAGATGTCATGATCATCAATACTAGGAACAAATCCTATGCTCCCAAAGGAAAATATGATCCTCCTTGCAATTCTTCTAGTCCAAGATCATCATCACCAACTGTTATGGTTCAGGTTCCTAAGGTTCCAGAGAGTCAAGGAACAACTTCCCCTCTCCCCTCTTCCAAATACAATATTCTGAATCAGTTGGCCAACATCAAAGCAGATGCAACCCTTCTGGACATGGTTGTCGTCCCTGAACAATAGAGGCATCTAAAAAAATTCATGGAAGGAAAAGATTTCGTTGTGTCCAACCTCTCTGAAGAGGTAAATGAAGAGGATTCGTCTATAAATAAAGTAGGTGTACATAACTTTAGATACCTTGTAAAAAAAACCCCTTTTTATATTTCTATAAATATTATGGATAAGATCGCCCATTGTTGCATCATTGATGGTGGTTCGGGCCCAAGTGTGATGTCGAAGATTATTATGGAAGAGCTAGGCTTGTCTTGTACAAATGAAAACGCCAAGAGCATGCTCTCTTATAATAGTCTCCAACAAACAACCATAGGCGATATTAAATATGTGACCTTAGTTTTGTGTGCCCACCCTGAAATAAGGATAACCCTTAGTAGTCAGGTAATTGATATGCCAGTAAGCAATTACTCAATCATCTTAGGAAGATATTGCAAAGCTTTGACGGGTGGATACCTCTCACTCGATGGGACACACTTATCCATTCCTCGGAATGGAAAAAACATTATAGTCCTTATAGAGGTAATAATTTCACCTTACATAGAAAGTGTCCCACAACCTAATGTAAACTATATCGAAGAGGACCTAGGGGTGTATTCCATCTTTGCTGAGGAGGATAACATTTCCTTGGAACAAATTGATTTGGATGATGGTATGTGGCACATGCTCTTTGATGGTTCATGCTCTAGTGAAGGTAATGGTGCTGGCATAATCTTGTACTCTCCTATGGGGAAAATTTATAACTTTTCTTATAGATTGGAGTTTGCTTGCACAAATAATTTCACTGAATTTGAAGCACTATTATTAGGCATTGAAAACGCCTATAATCTTGGTTGTGGGCACCTTTATATTTTTGGAGATTTTGAGCTTGTTGTGAACCTCGTACGTAAGATATACTCTCCTATAGTAAGTTGATGAAACGATACACCCAAACTATTTGGGCACTTATTTCGAACCTTTTATCTTTTAACATCACTCATGTTAAGAGGGAATTGAACTCAATGGTTGATCGGTTAGTTGTTTTTGCAGCCTCTCCTAATCGGCAACTTCTTCCACACAGACTTGATTGTACTTTTCAATCTCTATATTGTCCACATATCCCTGACAATATAGAATCTTGGCTAGTCTTCCCTTGCGATGAGAGCATCTGTGATTTCATTCAAAATGAACCTTATAAGCCCAAGGAAAGTATATCCATAGAATATAACAAGATTCCTAAGGGCTTGACTCCTCTAGAGAGTTCGTTTTCATCAAGTGATGTAGGAAATAAAGAGAAGCATAAAGAAGAGGAGTCAAAAAGGAAGGTGGGGGAAACCATCTCCTTGAACATTGGGACACTCGAGTCTCCAAAGAATGTTAAAATAGGTGCCCAATGTTCTGATGAAGAGAAAATGAATTTTTCCAAGCTACTTGGTGAATTTCATGATGTTTTTACTTGGTCTTATGAGGATTTTCGTGGTTTTGATCCTGGTCTTATACAGCTTTCCATCCCCATCAAGGAAGGAATAATACCAGCTAGGCAAAAACAAAGACCTATCAACCTTGCACTGGAAGCAACTATTCGAAAGGAGTTGGAAAAAATCTTGAAGGTTGGAATCATCTTTCCAGTCAATTACCCTAAATGGGTTTCCAAATTGGTTCTTGTTTGATAAGTCATTGATCATATCATATTGTGCGTTTATTTTCGCACATTCAATCAGACTATTATGAAAGATCAATTTCCTCTCCCTAATATGGAAACGATTTTGCAGCAAGTTGTAAGGTCACAGATGATGCCCTTACTTGACGGTTTTTTTGGTTACAATCAAATCAAGATGAAAAGGGCAGATGCATACAAAACACCCTTATTACTCATTAGGGTACCTTGACATATGAACGTAAGCCTTTTGTCTTATCTATTATGAGTACCACTTTTAAAGGATCTATGCAAATAATTTTTGACGATTTGATCGGTAAAATTATTCATATTTACCTTGATGATCTAATCATGTACTCTAAAGGACTATCAATTGTCTCAAAGTCTCAAAATTTATGGTTGGGTCCTTTCAAGATCACTTGTGTCCTGGGTACTAACTCTTATATTCTAACTTTTTTACAGGAGCAATTGTTCTCCTACAACACTAACGATTCTCACTTGAAACATTACATGGAACCAACTTGAAAAGTTTTAACGCTGTTTGGATTTTCTGTATATTAGTAGTCTAGTTCTGCTTTCATTTTTCCACTATTTTTCATTTCTGCTTTTACAATAGTTTGATTTCTTCTTTCCTTTTTAATATCTTCTTGCTACTTTTACATTTCTGTGATTTTATTTCTACTGTTTTAAATTTCGTAATCATATTTTTGTCATGATTTTTATTGCTTTTCATCTTTTAGTTGATTTTGGTCAAAAATAAGTTGTTGGATCAGTTCTTCCACTGTGACACCCCTGCAAGGTATTGTTAGTCAATAACAATCAGGCTTACACAACTGTTACGATATTTCCCCTGAAAGCACACTTGAATTTGCTATTTTCTTTCACTGTTGTCTTATAAAGAAAATGGTTATCTCCCGCTTATGTTTTCCATTTCTTCATCCATTTGAGAGTTAAAAGAGCAAGTCCATAAATTTTTCTCCTTGAAGTAAGAGAAAAATTCGGATTGAATGATTATGCATACAGGGATAAACCCCCTCATACTTAACATTTTTCATGAGTTATTCCCAAATTCCCGGTCATTTTTCCATTAAATCCACTCACTTCCCCCTGTTGCATAATCATCATGGATATATCTTCTTGATCTGTTGTTCTTGGTCTGTGAAACCATGTTTTATGAGTTCTTAATATGTTGGGAAACATATTTCCCTGTGGAGTCGCCGGTTTTTTGACGATAAAAATCACAACGAGGATTTCGTCCGCAAAGTATTGTTAAATCCTATTATTTAAACTAAGCTAATGATATATAATACTAGTAGGTGGGACCCCCTTGTAGATTTGAGGATCATATAAGGTTCTTATTTGATATTTATGGTGTTGTTCGACACTGCTTACATGGTTCTACATGATTGATGATGAAATCTTGGTTTTATTTACGACAAACGATAGATGGATAATGCATGTTATGTGTTGGTTCTATTGCTCTAAACTCTAAATTCCATGTATGAATGGCTTATATTCATTGTTATCACATTGCTATTGGCGCCATGATTCATCACACGTTACACCTACACAAGACACATGTTAGTTATAACAAGAGACAAGAGCAATATGGAAAAAAATCCAAGAAGAAGGAACTAAACTATGCTATGTTATGCTATATTATATGCAATTGAAATTTAAAAGGGTTGATGTTAATCCTAACTAGAAATGTTAGTGGCTATACAATTTTTATTGAGTTATATGGGGTGCATTTGATATATGTTATAGTATGGTTTTGGACAATGGTTAATATGGATCGGGTGGCACATTTGGAAAGCAATGTATGCAAGTTTCGATGCATGGATTAATGGCATGGATTGATGGTTGGTTGGTGATCGTGTACTACGTAATTGAATGAGAGGGAGGATGGAAGCGACGTGCAGTAAATGAACGTCACTCCATACTTCTCCCATTGGTCGTCACCCTAGATTGGTTATTGTTAATTTGATTTTTGTTGTGGTTAAGCCCCGAGATTCAGGCGTGGAAGGAACTGCTCGACCAAGCTCGCATTTTTAAGGTCGTTTGGTTACATGTATGTTTTTTTCGCCCATCCATGAACTCGCTCTGTTTATGAAATGAATGTTGGATCGGTGATGTATTGGTCTGTGTTTTCTTGAGGATGGAAACTGTGTAAACTCATGGTGTTTTCTCTTGAATGGTTGTTTGTGTTATTCATTGCAAATGGAAAATTTAATGGTTGAAGTCGTGATTTCATTGGTTGATCTGTGTGTTGGAAGTCGTGATGGCTCTTTGTTGTATTTATGGGGTTTTGTTGGAGGGTTTCATTATGTTTGGCCTTGTTGGTCGTCTCCTCACAGTCATTTTAACCACACCTGGTTGTATTTGTTGTTATCAGGTTGTTGTGTATGATTTGAACCACCTTTTGGTCACAAAATATCATTTTCCACTTGGTTGTGGGCTCATTTTATGTTATTAGTATCTGAACAGTTGGTTATGGGTGGCTATTATGCCAATAATCTTTCTTTAGGGTTGGTTGGTAGTACCTAGGCTCTGCATTTCTATCAACATTATTCAGTTATTGGGGAAAAACACGAGGGTTATGCCCCTGCATGTTCTTGGTGTTGGTTATTGGCCAGTAAGAAGCTTCTGCTCCTCATCATCTAGTCTACCCTACCTAGTGTCGAACTATCACCTTGTCTTGCAAGCTAAGGGCTATAAGGCTTATGGTCCCATAGGCTTGTCTCGAAGGCTTTCACCTACTGTTGATATGGTTGGCCTCCAGTCTCCCTGTGTTTGGTTCCACCGAGCGAACCCTGGGTTGTTTTATTCATTAGTTGCAGAGCCCAATTTTGATAAACTAAACAGGTCGCACCCTATCGGGCATCATGTTGACTGTCATAAGTTTGTTTAAGTGGTATTTTCATCGTCTTTGATTGTTGGCTCGACTCCATTTGATCGGGTTGATTGGAGAGTTGTAAATGGAAATGGTAATTGTTATATAGTCGATGCCTCATGTTGTTGTGTCAATTGAACTGATAACTCATCATTGTTATAAATCAATTGATTGGGAGTAAATGGAAATGGATAGTGACAGAGATGACTCTGTTTGCATGGTCTGTGTATTCCTACAGCGTGGTATAAATTGAGTTTGGTGGTTTTTGTGTGTTTAATATGTCCAGATCGAGATCGTTACAATTGGAAATTTGAGAACAAAGACTTGGTTGTTTTCTGTGTATGGTTATGGAGACAACGTGCATCGTTTTGTTTGATTGCACCAACAGAAATGAAGCATGGGGTTTTTACATTATGATTTCATTGCAAATTTATTGGTTAATGTTGTCAAAAGAATGGAATCGATCATGTTTTAAAAGAGTCTGTTTAACTCTTGAAAGACCTGTGTCTATGTTTGATTTGAATATTTGGAATTTATGGACAGTGGTTGATATTTTCTGAACAGAGTTAAAGCAATATGACTATGCGTTCATTGGAATTTTGTTTTAAATATGAAATGGAAGAAATGAAAGGAAACATAATTATCTATACAGGATGTTTGAAAGGCATATTGATTTTGAGTATGATGACATTGTTTTAATTAAAAGTGTTGAAGATTTAAATGTGGACAATGAACAAGCGTTAACACA
>ML793308.1:0-28544 GCA_009831015.1 Picea engelmannii | reverse complement strand
TTTCCCCCACCAAAAAGATCATACAGAGTCCTCTGCCGACGGAAGAGCCCATGCGGGTAAGGTGGAACATTCTCCGATCCATGCCGATGCTGGTGAGGTGGATCACGTTCTGAAGCATCTTCCACATGTGCCTGAGCTGACAGTTCAGATGGCTTCTCCACCACAGTATTGACAGCGGAATCAATGTATGAAGACTGTTCTTGATTGTCTGCCATTGCCTGTCGCCAAAAAAGGATTTCAGGAAACGACATCACATACCCATCTAAAACCTTGGCATTAAACAAATCACTCTAGAATTCATTGAAATCAAGTACCCACTTCGGCCCAAAAACTAAAAATGGTTAACTACTGTGAGACACGGATCCAACACAGACAAAAACAAAGAATATGAGCACTGAAATTTTTTTGGGATACATAAATCCAAATTCTGAGCAGAAAAAGACCACCATGAAAACAAAATCTATTTCAGAAATAACCAAAGCCAGATGCGAATTTCACATATTCAAAAACACCGAAAATTGTTCGGAATACATAAACCCAAATTCCGCGCGAAAAATCCACTAATAAAACAAAACCCATTTCAGAAATCACGGACACCAAATGCCCATTTCACTTATCCAAATACAGACGTCTCCTACACATTCAATTTGAACCAAAATCCATATAGGAAGTTGTCGAATCAAAGTTTCACTTGAACCTCGACAGAAAGTCAAATTGAGATAAAAATCCCACTTCAACCCTTGTACTAAAAATCACCCTCGGACATGGATCCAGGACATATGAGCACAATGAAATTGAACACAGGATGTTTGAAGTACCCAATTCAGACCTTTCAAAATAAATCCCATTTCAGAACTCATAGAAATCAAACACCAGTTTCAGGCCTGGACTAAAAACCACAATAAAATCAAACACCCACTTTGAGCCTCTGGACTAAAAACCACCTTAAGAGACCAACCTAATGAATAGAAATCGAATAAAAATGAGAAACGAAGGCAGATTTAAATAACCAATGTCGACCTTGTATTCAACGGCACCAGATGTTCCAAATAACCAATTCAGACGTTGTATAGAAAATTCACTTCAGAAAACACTTAAATAAACCGAGTCAAAGAGATTGATCCAACACATACAAGGCCATTAAAATTTAGTACCAAAAGAAGTTCCAATTACCCAATTCATACCTTGTTCATTGAAACCACAATGAAATAAAAAGCCCAACCCAACCCCTGCACCAGAGTTCAAAAGAAGTTCCAATTACCCAATTCAGACCTCGTTCAGTAAAACCACAATGAAATAAAAATCCCAACCAGCCCCTGCAGCAGAGTTCAGAAACACATTCCAGACATTGACCCCAAATGTGATTCTTATAGAAGCCATACAGACCTTGTACTATAAACAACTTCAGAAGTTGAAATCAAATGCCGAAAAATCACTTCAGAACTGCTACAGTTCATGCCCGTTGCCATGTTGCAGTAAAAATATCAAAGCAAAGGCCCACTTCACTGCTTTAATAAAATACAAAAGCTTTTATTGAATCAACCCATATCATCTCTAACACCCAAAGTTAGAGCTTATATGCTTTTCTTAAATCAACCAATTTTGTTTAAAATACCTTTAAATCAATCCATTATTCACAATTTGAAATTCATTCCAAAAAAATTGTATGAGAGCTAATACGAACTCCTGAAATCCAAATGCTCATCTCAACCTTGCATGCGAAGCACACCGATATCAAATACCCAGTCCATCTTAGACAAAAAATAAAATAAAAACTCCAGGAGGATGTTTCTGTCAAAAGATCAAGCAAATAACAGAGGATACATGCCTCTGTCTGAGAAGTGAACCAAATAGCAGAAGACATAAGTTACCTCTTCGCTTAAACCTTGCAGCCGGGGAGACTATGTTATTTGCTCCTGGTCAAACCCAAAGTAGCTTAAATGTTCCCTTTCACCCAAAGGAGCTTAAATGTTCCTTTTCAGGCCCAACTTGGTGTTTGACCATATTATATCCCCACAACTACCAAGAACCTGCCAAAAACCCGTTAGAAACGACCTCCAAAATCACATAATTCGGACGTCTCCTTTGCTTAAACAATCCTCTCAAATCATATTATTACAATCTTTCTGTAATCCTCGGAGCACTAAAATATTGCAAAACTTTTACCTAAGCCTTCAAGGTTGCTGAATCTTTGCGTTTTGTTATTCAATTTTTTTTCCATAAGAATGACGAGCATGGCATTTTTGTTGGTTGCTTGACCAGCCTCTGAAATGCCATGTGGATGACTTTCCTACTTTTATGGATATCTGTCTTTTTCGGGTGGAGCCATTTCAAATGTAACTGTACTATGCCATTTAAAATTTATATTTTTAATTTAAAATTATGAAAATGAGGAAGGCAATTGTCCAAACATTTAAATTTGATAGGCCATTTCATTTTAAAATTCCTATTTTGAGTAAGAGATATGCATCTATTAATGGTTTATTAGGGTATAGGTTAGAATTTTTTTTGTTAGTTAAATATTTTTAACTTGTGGGATTGACTTGTGGCTGAGATGCCATGACCCAAGGGCATCTAAGCCATCAAAATCACTAGGCATGGACCGCACCAGCCCTTAACATAACTGGATTTGAGGTGTCATCAGAGATTTCAAACCGATGACTTTACTTACAAAGTGCCTTAACAACACACTCCCTCACCTACTGCTCTACACCACGAGGAGAGGGCATAGGTTAGATTTAGTTTATCTTTGGTTTGAATTTGGAAGAGTGAGTTGATAAGCATATTAATTTTATTTTTTATTTTTTTTAATTAAATAAAAATAGTTTTTAATTTAATTTTCTTGATTTTAATAAAAAAAAAAAATTAAATCTTGATTTGAATGCCCATTGCTAGCTCTATGTCACAATTAGAGTGGCCTGCTACCACGTGGGAGGGAACATGACTCCGGGCCACACCTGGCCACATCTCATCGTCACCTCATGCAAGTAATTAATCAGTTAATGGAGGTTATTACTCTAACCAGGGAAATAATAACTTTAATGGCGATGGACAGGATGAGAAATCTATGAGAGAAGGGACGCAAAGATCTAGATGCACATAAGCAGTTTGATTATCACATTGGGAGCTTGGATTGTACCAGTGAGAAATTAAAAATGGCATCCCTCCATTGCACTCCTCAGCATCAGGTGTTAAAGGATCAACGACGACAGATGCTAGAGAATTCAATTCGTCATAACCATCATAGTATGCCCACCATTATGACAGTGGGAGAAGGTCGCGACCTATAATCACATATTCGTTGCAAAATTTAGAATTATTGGGGGCTATTTTTGTTTAGGTAGACATACTCATCTTCCTTCACCAAGTTGGCATACATAGCATAGACACAGGGCTCAATTAGAGCATAGAGTGGCAACAACAGAGAGAGGGAAACTCCATCCCTGGTCTCTGCACAATCATAGGTCGTTGGATACTTATCATGGTTTGAGGGCGTTCCACGAGCAGAGGACGACCAGAGTGTCAGCACCTTCCTCTCCCTCACGCCCAGTAGGACGCCATCTCAGCAGCGAAGAACTACATGGCCCAAACCCCTTCGAAAACATGGGCAGTCCTAGATACTTGTGAACAGGAAGTCCAAGGGAGGACAAGGATTCATGGCAGTGAGGTTGATGCCAAAATGGTGGAGTGGATTCTAGATGTCGGATCCTCTAGGGTGAGAGAAACCAAATATTATCGCACTATAGACTTATACTAGCACACAAAAATGCTTCAGGGAAGAGCCATGACTGAGAAGCGGGCTATTTACAATGCTTCCTCAATGCAACTAGAGTACATTCAACTTCAACTCAAAGCATTGGATAGGAGAATCAACATCTTGGTTGAAAGGACTGTAGGCGTTGACTTTTGGGAGCCCAACGCTGACCAACCAAAGGTGCCCATGGACAATTTCCCTCCTTCTCTTGATTAATTCTCCCATGATCTGTTTTTTTAGATTTTTTTGGTCATACATCAAAGACAACTAGTTCGCTAAGACTCTGTTAGATATTAGATAGGTTGTAATTAAGATAAACAACATATTTTTTGAACAATTGTGGACTTCAAGCCTATTATCCCCATTTTGTGGATAACTTCAAGATTATGTCTCGAGGCCCTTAGGTTGCAGATATGGAGTGTCGAGAAGACTACATGGTCAACAATACCCTTTTGCACAGTTGGAAAACCCCTCTCACCACCGCAGATGGTCACATATTTCCAGATGGCATCCACCACATCAGCTGGCTTCCGGAAGGTAGTGGGCCTTGCTCCATGAGATACAAGTCAGTATTATGGTGAGCATCATTTCAATATTTAAGCCAGTTGAGTATGTTGTATCTTAGATTTCTCTAGATTTCATGATATATGCTTGGACATTATACCTTTTTCCCTACTTCACCTTGGTGGTTGACATTGTTCCCTAGAAAGTGGTTTTCCTTGGGGATGATTTTTGCTACTAGGAACTCTCTTAAAGAGCCATCGTACTGTTCCCAATCATACTTACCACTTTCCATTATTATTCCCCTCAATTTCCTTATCTCTTGGGATTTTAGGGTGTATTGACCCAAGAAGGGGTTGTCCCTCATTCTGTGGGAAGAAGGGGATGAAGGCCCAGAGGGATTGATGTCAGGTAAAAGATAAAAGCCTTGTATGAACCTTCCATATGCTTTGCCCAGGGATCACCCAAGAAAGCAGTGAAACACTTATCTTTGAGTAAAGGGGACCCACAATATAATAAATAATGCTTGAAAGGTTAGTTAAAGGATAGGAGGTCTCATCATAAGCCGACCTATCACATCCATGAATATCTAGTGGTATGACATTGCCATCATATGGTCACCAAAATAGGGTAATGGCTCTCAATTACATGGCTAAGAGAAAGGGGGTCTCATCACGAGCCAACCTTCTCATTTCCACTAGGTGTTTGTGGGTGACATTTCCATTATCTTGTCACCACGCTAGGGAAGTGACCTTCAGCCTCTCCTTAAAATTATGAAAGAATAAAAGAAAGTCAATTAATGGGCTTGGAAAAAGTGCATCGCGGATGAAGGTACCACAAAGCCTCTACAAAGGCACCCATGAATGAGACACTACGACCCCTTGTATGTCATGAGCCCTATGCCCATTGAGTCTTGACCCCAACCACTTCATCCACTTTACATGGATTAGAGTGGGATCTCTTGGAAACTCTCCTTGACCTAGGGCAAGATCTACCCAATAGGACGCCTTGTTAACCCTCCCATATTCAAGCTTGACAAGTTGCATAGTGTCTTTTAGCAATTAATTGTTTGATATCGTTATCTTTGATGCACATGCTTGGGTGGCTCATTTATTGATTGGATTCACTTATCATAATGTTATAACTTGAGATCCTTGGAGGGCGTACTCATTTGTCTTTGCAGGACCTAGTTGGTGGATAGTTTTGGGAGAACAAGCCTAGCTTGGGCTTCCATGGGGCTACAAGCCCACAGGTTGGATGCCAAGGGTCCACATGCCGGATCACAAAGATGAAATATTGAATACCTAGAGGACAAATGGATGGACCTAGCCCATGCTTCACATGCCAAACGACTTGCCTAGGAGAGGCAAAATGTCACCCCCTAGGGCATTATGTCACAATTGGGGGCTAGGGTTTGGTGGTGATGTAGCCACTCATTGACACATGGACGTTTTGAGGAGGAGGAGGTATTCACCATGAGAAGATTGCCTAGATGCTTGACATGTGTCCTTTGGAGCCCTACCAATGCTTCTCCAACACCAATGACTTCTTCTAAGTGGAAAAACGTCCCCTAAAGGGGAGACGTCCATGTAAATTAGGGTTTTACTTGTGCAAAAGTGAAAATTTAAATGAATTGTTTAATATTACTTTGTTAAAGGGGGCAAGATTAGGGTTGTTGACCCCTTAATTTATGGATAAGTCACCTTAGCGACATTTAATATAAATAAGAGATCATAAAATCTCATTTGGACATAACTCTCCCTCTTGTGAGAGGACTTGGATCTGAAATTTTCGTTATACTTGGCAATATTTGTCTCTTGTGCACTTGTTTATGGCTATCTCTTGTGAATTGTTGATGTAGGAGTGAGGCGCTAGCCTTGGAGGAATGCTTTCTAGCTTTCATGGTGGATTATCTTAGCATCTTTCTTGATTTTGGTATGGTCTTTTACCCTTATGCTATCATTTTTTCAAGTCAGGGATTGTTGTTCTAGGAGCTAGGTGGGAAGTAAGAGGATTTACACCCCCACTCTAGTCTCCATCATTTATTTCTTACAGTTCATTGATGTTGCAAGGGTTTGTTTG
The DNA here is from genome assembly GCA_009831015.1 of Picea engelmannii. NCBI lineage: Eukaryota > Viridiplantae > Streptophyta > Pinopsida > Pinales > Pinaceae > Picea > Picea engelmannii. Next base: position 22,207 of record ML793308.1, on the reverse strand, counting down.
AGGAAGTAAGAGGATTTACACCCCTCATTTTTAAACCCTAACTAAAGATACTTGCCTTGGGAAGTAAGAGGATTTACACCTCAAGGAAGTAACATCTCTAGTTAATTTATTTGAATCCAACCCAATAGTAAAGGCACTAGTCATCCTTTTTTTGCATTGGAGATATAAAATCGTTGCCTTGGGAAACATGAATTTTCGTCTTTTGAAAGATCTCTTGCTTGAAGTTGGTTTATTACATTGAGAGGAGTCTTCCCCTACTAGGGAGTCCCCTCTCTCACACTACTTTGCTTGTTGTTACAAACCCTAACCTACATCCAATAGGGCTGATCTAACCTAGATAAACTACTAACCATAACTCCTAAACTAGCCCTAGACTAGCTCCTAAGTTTTGCTCATTTACTCTACTAACTAGGGCGCATCTTTTGGTCTACTTGTTGGCATATTTTGATGGTGTAATTTGTTGATATAAGTGAATGAATGCTATAGCCATATGGCTACAATTTTCTACAGAAAATACATGTTACAATAACTTGTTTTGTTTAGCCTCAAAGTGTTATTTTTTCAGTCATAACTGGTTGCCATACTCATTGATAATATTTTTGATTGATTTTATGCTTTACATGCTGATTTGAATGTCTTACTTGTTGATATAAACTGTCATCTACTGGTGCAAATTAGGGACAACAAGCTTAACTTGTTGATCCATACTAACATATATCATTGCAAGTTGGATTTTCTTGTGTCTCAGGCATGTACAATCATCCAAAGAAGTAGTATACCTTTGGGGCAACAATCACTTGACTTACAAGGAATATCTTCCCACATTTCACTCCATTTAGATTTGACCTCTAGAGGCTCCACTTCTATCTCTATCCATCCCCATCTCAATCTGCTTAAGGTCATCTAGATCACCTCCCTAGAGTGACCTAGTCACCCTTGAAGTGCGGGACCTACATTGAGGTGACATTGGGTGTAGGATTCCCAAGTTGTATCACTCAATTTTGTGGTTGGGTCGAGCTGTTCCCAACTTACAACTTGTGCTATAACATTTTGGCGCCATTTTCGGGGAAGATTTTGAATCTTATTCATACCCTAACGATACTTTGGTAAGCTATCCCAAAGACTTTTCCCTTATCTTGCCTGACGACTCCACCTAAAGGACATTCCCTTTCCCTTGATGATCTCATATTGAAGCTCATTTGTCAACTCCACCTTCCCAGAACCCTTCCTTTCCCAAACCTTTTCCCCTGGGAGGTTCAATCCTTCTAAGGTTTACCAAAGAATACTTCCTCTCAAGTCTCCCGTTGCTAAATCCCTTTTCCATTAATCCCTTCCTATTGCTCCAATGGCTCGCCCTTGGGCAAGGGACCTCTACAAACCCCTTAACATGGCCAATATCCAAGGTTACCCTAAAAAAACGCCAACAGAAGTCAACAAGTGGTTGCCAAAGTTCCAAGGAAACAATGTGATAACTACTGAAGACCACATTTATGTCATGGGCCGGGACATGGACAATGCATGTATTGATCATGAAGATGTGGCCATGAGGTTATTTGCTTCATCATTGATTAGAGAAGCCCTTGATTGGTTCAAATGACTCCCTGATAATCATATCACGTCCTATGATCCTTTTTCCAACTTGTTCAAGAGGAGATGGTCAAAAAAGGCAGATGGTGGGACACTTGGGACTCAGTTCAGTCAAATAAAGAAAAAGGAGAATGAAACAATGAAGGAATTCATCTCCAAATTTGACAAGTTGTACAATCAAATTCCAACAGATTACTGTCCTACAACATCATCAGTTTGTCTCCTTTTCATGAATGCTTTTGAAGGGCAGTTGTGATACATTCTCAAAGATAAAAATCCCACATCATTGGCAGAGGCTAAAGAATTCAGTATCAACATTGAAGAGAATCTCCTTGATTTAAAAATAGAACCTTTTCAGTACTCTCGTACCAAGACAAAAGAAAGAACGGAGGTTTCCAACAACAATGTTCCTGATCCGATTGCTCTCCTGACTCAGAAGATAGACCAAATGAATACTTAGTTTGTCCAAGTGTATAATTAGCTTATGAACCGTATGACTACAGTGGAAAGAAATCAATATGCTCCTAGACCTCAGTTTTCCAGACAATAGAGAGATGCCACCGGTTGGAAACTAAGACCTCAACAAGAGGCAAAGGCCCTAGATACTTTAAAACATGTTGGGACAATTGATATAGAAGCTTGGTGTCTCCCATGCCAAGAACCCCACAAGGAAGATGAGTGTCCCCGACGAGACTAAGATTATCCCGACGATATAAACTTCATGATTTGCAATTTCAACGATGAGAAGGTTACCCAAGAACATATCAATGAATCCAAAAGAATAGGAGAAAGAGAAGGGAGACTCCGGTCCTTAAATAAATTGACAGATGATCAGAAGAAGAAATTAAAGAGGAGGGAAATTCTAACCTACACCAGAATAAAAAATGCTCCAGACCCTCCGTCACAACCTGATACTCCTCTTCCATTAGCAGAAAAGGTGGCCCCACCACCTCCACCACCAATATGTTAGTTGTTTCCTATGCCAACTCCTACATATGATATTCAGTTAAATATAGATGTTGCAAGCATGATTGGAAAACTTAATATCATAGTCCCAGTGACAGAAATGTGTAAGTTCCCTTCTGTGAAAAGGAAAGTTTTGAAAGTCTCACAGGTGCCAATCGAGAAGGAGGATCCTCCCATCATTTTGAACACTATGTATCTCGATCAACCAAAGGACAAGAACCCTCCTTTCTATCTTTCATTATGCATGAATGGCCTCTGCTTGAACCACTGCATGCTTGATTAAGGGGCCTCAACAATTGTCATGTCATTGAAGGTGATGGAACAACTTGGTTTGAAGACAACTCGACCTTATGTAAATGTTCGTGGTATTGATTCAAGAAGAGTCGAGGTCTTGGGGGTGTGTGAAGACGTTGAAGTATTTTTGATAGATTTTCCACATATCAACGTCCTCATGGACATATTGGTGATCGATGTTCAAGATGCCCGGGGGTTGTTCTTGTTGTTAGATTTTCCTTATTTATAGAGCATTAGTGTTACTAGTGTTCTTTTACTTTGTTACCATTAACATATATATATCATGTACTGAGCAATAGCAACATAAACAAGAGACATAAAAGAACACAAGAGATTTATCCTGGGAAAACCCCAAATGAGGGGGAAAAAACCCAACAACCTTTCTTAGATAGATTCTATTCACAAAGCAAGTCCAATCAGATAAACCCTAGCACAAGTGCTAGCTCAACTAGGAATACCACCCCAACTGTAGCAACAACACCATACAAAGGTAGCACACCTCCTTGAGGAGTAGCGCACAAGAGAGAGATATCAAAAGACTGAGCAATAATAAACTGTGCAACTGCAGCTACTGTGTCACCTCCTCCAAACTCGCGCCTTGCTTTTGTGTAACTGGGATCGTGTGAGTGAGTGAAAAAATGAGCTAAGTGCCTCCTTATTTATAGTCTTCCTGGCCACTAGAATGGCCCAACTTCTTCTCTGGACAAGTGTATTTTCATTATTAGGTTATTCTTCTGGGCCGACTTCTCTTCTAGGGTATTTCAACATCTATCCAATGGATCTCTTGCTCCTAGAATCTTCTCTTCATCTAAGAAAGGTCATCTAGGAGGGAAATATCCTTCCACGGCTACCAAAAAATCAACACTCCCTCTTAGCTAGGGAGGCATCTTTCACGATGTCTTCATCTTGTATTCCACTGACTACTCTGCAATCTGCTAGCAGACACACAGATGCTACAATGCCTTCAGTAGCTTGAATCATCAGGCACAGTCTCTGCGATCAAGAAGTAACACACATAGCTACATCAAGTGATTTGGTAATCTCTATGACAATCAACTAGTAGCACACGACAACTATAATGTCATCCAATAGATCACAATTACTGCCAAGTAGTACACAACTACTGCCAAGTAGATCAGCCCTGAATCTTGTTGTCTACAATAGGACCCTACTATCATAAAAAAGAATTAGGCTTCTAATGAATTAAGGAATGAATGAAAACTGAATTATCTTAGCAAAGACTCAAAGAGAAAACCTTAGTGTTTTCTCCTTCTATTCTCCTCTTGTTCCTCCCTTTCCTTTTGCCTTTAAGCAAATTAGAATTGGTTGAAGTAGTTGAACTACTTCCTTAGTTAAGTTAACTAAAACTCAACCAACTTTTTAGTTAATGGGGAAAAGTAATAAACCATAATAAGGGTTTTTAAATCAACAATAACTAGTAGACGGGACCCCTTGTGACTCCCTTTAATTTTTAACAATCATAACACAACTATTTAATCAAACAAAACATCCCTCCTTGTGACTCCCATCATCACATTCATATTTGACAATTTATCTCAATGACAATTGAAATTATTTCCAAAAATATATTACCCATATATCCAATAATAGTGTGTTGTCCAAAAATTCAAAAGTCAATTGTTCTCAACAATTAATAAATAAAAACTTAAAATCCATATTTTCCACTCTAGGAGGCAATCTTTCCCTTGTTGTTGCTATCATATTTTGATTTCTCTAAAATTGCCTTAGGCCGTGTGGAGCCTTTAGGCCTAATATCACTGATCAAATGAGAGCAATCATCTCTCAAATGCATGCGAGAGGACACAGATTTATCAAAGTCATTTGAGGGTGAGGAAGGGGCAGTAGTGGATTTTCCTTTGTCAGGAGCATGGTGGGCCTTGGTTTAGAATATTTTTCTTGCATGGGAAGACTGAACTGGTGAGTGGACAGGGGCAACTTGGACAATTTGATTGATAGGCGGGGGAGCAGGTAAAGACAAGTTAGGCCAACCACGATGTTGGGAGACTTCCAGGTGGACAATCTCTTTCCATTTTTCGTTTTCGAGAACTTCAGGTTGCAGTGAGACATGAGGAGGCACGAGGATACCAGGGACCTATGGGGCTTGGAAGGGAGGCCTTTCAGGCCTAGGTTGGACCACTCCTTGCCCAATCTAGTTAAAAAAACCCGGATTGAAATAGCTGGCCTAACTCTGGTGAGTCTGCATCAAAGTGTATAGAGAATCTTGGCCTTCTAGGGCCCCTGTTCCAATTACCTCGTCCTCGGTTACCCCTGCCATGGCTACCTCTGATGAAAAAGATCATTCCTTTATGCATAATTGATTAAAAAATAGTTCCTTTAACAACCATACATGACAAATCTTTTAAATATGAAATAAAATTTGGCTCAGCAACATATCAGACTCATGCAATCCAATCCATACAAATTGTTTAGTAGTTGTCAATGAGCAGGGGGTGAACAAGGGTTCTGGGATATGCAAGGGGTTGTAATGAGTGGAAAATGTTAAAATGAGGGGGAAAAAGATCATGATTACTGCTCACAAACATCAAACAATCAACTGTATCGTAAACCAAAATAATATATCACTAAAATTCATCTATCCAATCCCTTACCTATCATAATACAAAGTTTCCATTAACTGTAATTAAATTTTAGGAACAGGGAGTGGATAATGAATATGGGAAGGCGAGGGTATTGTAATGTGCGAAAAGTGAAATAATGGTAGGGAAAAGAGCGAATATTGTTTGTAAAATCAATTAAGTAATCCATAAAACAATTATGTATTTAATGCAACCGATCCAACACCAACTAAACAATTACTGTGATCAATTAAACAATTATTGTGTGTTAACGCTTGTTCATTGTCCACATTTAAATCTTCAACACTTTTAATTAAAACAATGTCATCATACTCAAAATCAATATGCCTTTCAAACATCCTGTATAGATAATTATGTTTCCTTTCATTTCTTCCATTTCATATTTAAAACAAAATTCCAATGAACGCATAGTCATATTGCTTTAACTCTGTTCAGAAAATATCAACCACTGTCCATAAATTCCAAATATTCAAATCAAACATAGACACAGGTCTTTCAAGAGTTAAACAGACTCTTTTAAAACATGATCGATTCCATTCTTTTGACAACATTAACCAATAAATTTGCAATGAAATCATAATGTAAAAACCCCATGCTTCATTTCTGTTGGTGCAATCAAACAAAACGATGCACGTTGTCTCCATAACCATACACAGAAAACAACCAAGTCTTTGTTCTCAAATTTCCAATTGTAACGATCTCGATCTGGACATATTAAACACACAAAAACCACCAAACTCAATTTATACCACGCTGTAGGAATACACAGACCATGCAAACAGAGTCATCTCTGTCACTATCCATTTCCATTTACTCCCAATCAATTGATTTATAACAATGATGAGTTATCAGTTCAATTGACACAACAACATGAGGCATCGACTATATAACAATTACCATTTCCATTTACAACTCTCCAATCAACCCGATCAAATGGAGTCGAGCCAACAATCAAAGACGATGAAAATACCACTTAAACAAACTTATGACAGTCAACATGATGCCCGATAGGGTGCGACCTGTTTAGTTTATCAAAATTGGGCTCTGCAACTAATGAATAAAACAACCCAGGGTTCGCTCGGTGGAACCAAACACAGGGAGACTGGAGGCCAACCATATCAACAGTAGGTGAAAGCCTTCGAGACAAGCCTATGGGACCATAAGCCTTATAGCCCTTAGCTTGCAAGACAAGGTGATAGTTCGACACTAGGTAGGGTAGACTAGATGATGAGGAGCAGAAGCTTCTTACTGGCCAATAACCAACACCAAGAACATGCAGGGGCATAACCCTCGTGTTTTTCCCCAATAACTGAATAATGTTGATAGAAATGCAGAGCCTAGGTACTACCAACCAACCCTAAAGAAAGATTATTGGCATAATAGCCACCCATAACCAACTGTTCAGATACTAATAACATAAAATGAGCCCACAACCAAGTGGAAAATGATATTTTGTGACCAAAAGGTGGTTCAAATCATACACAACAACCTGATAACAACAAATACAACCAGGTGTGGTTAAAATGACTGTGAGGAGACGACCAACAAGGCCAAACATAATGAAACCCTCCAACAAAACCCCATAAATACAACAAAGAGCCATCACGACTTCCAACACACAGATCAACCAATGAAATCACGACTTCAACCATTAAATTTTCCATTTGCAATGAATAACACAAACAACCATTCAAGAGAAAACACCATGAGTTTACACAGTTTCCATCCTCAAGAAAACACAGACCAATACATCACCGATCCAACATTCATTTCATAAACAGAGCGAGTTCATGGATGGGCGAAAAAAACATACATGTAACCAAACGACCTTAAAAATGCGAGCTTGGTCGAGCAGTTCCTTCCACGCCTGAATCTCGGGGCTTAACCACAACAAAAATCAAATTAACAATAACCAATCTAGGGTGACGACCAATGGGAGAAGTATGGAGTGACGTTCATTTACTGCACGTCGCTTCCATCCTCCCTCTCATTCAATTACGTAGTACACGATCACCAACCAACCATCAATCCATGCCATTAATCCATGCATCGAAACTTGCATACATTGCTTTCCAAATGTGCCACCCGATCCATATTAACCATTGTCCAAAACCATACTATAACATATATCAAATGCACCCCATATAACTCAATAAAAATTGTATAGCCACTAACATTTCTAGTTAGGATTAACATCAACCCTTTTAAATTTCAATTGCATATAATATAGCATAACATAGCATAGTTTAGTTCCTTCTTCTTGGATTTTTTTCCATATTGCTCTTGTCTCTTGTTATAACTAACATGTGTCTTGTGTAGGTGTAACGTGTGATGAATCATGGCGCCAATAGCAATGTGATAACAATGAATATAAGCCATTCATACATGGAATTTAGAGTTTAGAGCAATAGAACCAACACATAACATGCATTATCCATCTATCGTTTGTCGTAAATAAAACCAAGATTTCATCATCAATCATGTAGAACCATGTAAGCAGTGTCGAACAACACCATAAATATCAAATAAGAACCTTATATGATCCTCAAATCTACAAGGGGGTCCCACCTACTAGTATTATATATCATTAGCTTAGTTTAAATAATAGGATTTAACAATACTTTGCGGACGAAATCCTCGTTGTGATTTTTATCGTCAAAAAACCGGCGACTCCACAGGGAAATATGTTTCCCAACATATTAAGAACTCATAAAACATGGTTTCACAGACCAAGAACAACAGATCAAGAAGATATATCCATGATGATTATGCAACAGGGGGAAGTGAGTGGATTTAATGGAAAAATGACCGGGAATTTGGGAATAACTCATGAAAAATGTTAAGTATGAGGGGGTTTATCCCTGTATGCATAATCATTCAATCCGAATTTTTCTCTTACTTCAAGGAGAAAAATTTATGGACTTGCTCTTTTAACTCTCAAATGGATGAAGAAATGGAAAACATAAGCGGGAGATAACCATTTTCTTTATAAGACAACAGTGAAAGAAAATAGCAAATTCAAGTGTGCTTTCAGGGGAAATATCGTAACAGTTGTGTAAGCCTGATTGTTATTGACTAACAATACCTTGCAGGGGTGTCACAGTGGAAGAACTGATCCAACAACTTATTTTTGACCAAAATCAACTAAAAGATGAAAAGCAATAAAAATCATGACAAAAATATGATTACGAAATTTAAAACAGTAGAAATAAAATCACAGAAATGTAAAAGTAGCAAGAAGATATTAAAAAGGAAAGAAGAAATCAAACTATTGTAAAAGCAGAAATGAAAAATAGTGGAAAAATGAAAGCAGAACTAGACTACTAATATACAGAAAATCCAAACAGCGTTAAAACTTTTCAAGTTGGTTCCATGTAATGTTTCAAGTGAGAATCGTTAGTGTTGTAGGAGAACAATTGCTCCTGTAAAAAAGTTAGAATATAAGAGTTAGTACCCAGGACACAAGTGATCTTGAAAGGACCCAACCATAAATTTTGAGACTTTGAGACAATTGATAGTCCTTTAGAGTACATGATTAGATCATCAAGGTAAATATGAATAATTTTACCGATCAAATCGTCAAAAATTATTTGCATAGATCCTTTAAAAGTGGTACTCATAATAGATAAGACAAAAGGCTTACGTTCATATGTCAAGGTACCCTAATGAGTAATAAGGGTGTTTTGTATGCATCTGCCCTTTTCATCTTGATTTGATTGTAACCAAAAAAACCGTCAAGTAAGGGCATCATCTGTGACCTTACAACTTGCTGCAAAATCGTTTCCATATTAGGGAGAGGAAATTGATCTTTCATAATAGTCTGATTGAATGTGCGAAAATAAACGCACAATATGATATGATCAATGACTTATCAAACAAGAACCAATTTGGAAACCCATTTAGGGTAATTGACTGGAAAGATGATTCCAACCTTCAAGATTTTTTCCAACTCCTTTCGAATAGTTGCTTCCAGTGCAAGGTTGATAGGTCTTTGTTTTTGCCTAGCTGGTATTATTCCTTCCTTGATGGGGATGGAAAGCTGTATAAGACCAGGATCAAAACCACGAAAATCCTCATAAGACCAAGTAAAAACATCATGAAATTCACCAAGTAGCTTGGAAAAATTCATTTTCTCTTCATCAGAACATTGGGCACCTATTTTAACATTCTTTGGAGACTCGAGTGTCCCAATGTTCAAGGAGATGGTTTCCCCCACCTTCCTTTTTGACTCCTCTTCTTTATGCTTCTCTTTATTTCCTACATCACTTGATGAAAACGAACTCTCTAGAGGAGTCAAGCCCTTAGGAATCTTGTTATATTCTATGGATATACTTTCCTTGGGCTTATAAGGTTCATTTTGAATGAAATCACAGATGCTCTCATCGCAAGGGAAGACTAGCCAAGATTCTATATTGTCAGGGATATGTGGACAATATAGAGATTGAAAAGTACAATCAAGTCTGTGTGGAAGAAGTTGCCGATTAGGAGAGGCTGCAAAAACAACTAACCGATCAACCATTGAGTTCAATTCCCTCTTAACATGAGTGATGTTAAAAGATAAAAGGTTCGAAATAAGTGCCCAAATAGTTTGGGTGTATCGTTTCATCAACTTACTATAGGAGAGTATATCTTACGTACGAGGTTCACAACAAGCTCAAAATCTCCAAAAATATAAAGGTGCCCACAACCAAGATTATAGGCGTTTTCAATGCCTAATAATAGTGCTTCAAATTCAGTGAAATTATTTGTGCAAGCAAACTCCAATCTATAAGAAAAGTTATAAATTTTCCCCATAGGAGAGTACAAGATTATGCCAGCACCATTACCTTCACTAGAGCATGAACCATCAAAGAGCATGTGCCACATACCATCATCCAAATCAATTTGTTCCAAGGAAATGTTATCCTCCTCAGCAAAGATGGAATACACCCCTAGGTCCTCTTCGATATAGTTTACATTAGGTTGTGGGACACTTTCTATGTAAGGTGAAATTATTACCTCTATAAGGACTATAATGTTTTTTCCATTCCGAGGAATGGATAAGTGTGTCCCATCGAGTGAGAGGTATCCACCCGTCAAAGCTTTGCAATATCTTCCTAAGATGATTGAGTAATTGCTTACTGGCATATCAATTACCTGACTACTAAGGGTTATCCTTATTTCAGGGTGGGCACACAAAACTAAGGTCACATATTTAATATCGCCTATGGTTGTTTGTTGGAGACTATTATAAGAGAGCATGCTCTTGGCGTTTTCATTTGTACAAGACAAGCCTAGCTCTTCCATAATAATCTTCGACATCACACTTGGGCCCGAACCACCATCAATGATGCAACAATGGGCGATCTTATCCATAATATTTATAGAAATATAAAAAGGGGTTTTTTTTACAAGGTATCTAAAGTTATGTACACCTACTTTATTTATAGACGAATCCTCTTCATTTACCTCTTCAGAGAGGTTGGACACAACGAAATCTTTTCCTTCCATGAATTTTTTTAGATGCCTCTATTGTTCAGGGACGACAACCATGTCCAGAAGGGTTGCATCTGCTTTGATGTTGGCCAACTGATTCAGAATATTGTATTTGGAAGAGGGGAGAGGGGAAGTTGTTCCTTGACTCTCTGGAACCTTAGGAACCTGAACCATAACAGTTGGTGATGATGATCTTGGACTAGAAGAATTGCAAGGAGGATCATATTTTCCTTTGGGAGCATAGGATTTGTTCCTAGTATTGATGATCATGACATCTTCTGGCTCTCTAAAATTTAGGACAACGATAGCATTTTCTGGTGTTTTACCAAATATCTTATCTCTGGCACTCTTCCTTACCTCACACGTGGCTTCCTCATTGTGTTCCTTGCAAAAGTTACACCAACTTCGAGGCATGATAACTTTAGGCTGAAAATTATTTTCAATTGGATTTCTAAAGGGGGGTGCAAAAGAGGATGAAGCTCTAGGGGTGAGAGGGGAGACATTTCCCTTTCGCTCATACACTATCATACAATTATTCATATCTTGTACTATCTGTAAGAGGGCAGACATGTATGCTTGTTTAACCGATTCTCCCTAAGGAAGACATGTTCTTTCAAGTCGTTCTTCATACTCTAAAAAAGTATGCAGAGCGGAACCGAGGTTATCAATGGATTTTTCCTCAAGCCTATGACGATATGGGGAAGGTAATGCATTGTAGTAATGCATGAAAGCGGATTGGTTTTGAGGTCGAATGAGTTCAGGGATTTGATTTTATAACTTAGTGAAATGCAATTTGAAGGACTTGATGGTCTCACCATTCCTATAGGCGATGTTGTTGTACTCCCGTAACTTCTCATCTGGGCTTTTAGATTGCCCATAGGTGGACTTGAACCAATAAACTAACTCCTCCCAGGTAGACAAAATCTTAGGAGGGAGGAAAAACAAATCAACCGCAGCCTTTCCTTCCAAGGAATTGACGAATAAGCGCATGGAAGTATCGTTGTCATTGGCTCCTATGTTGTGACAAGAATTAGAAAATGCCACCAGGTGTTTGTTTGTAGTGACAATTTTATTCCCCAAAAACCTAGGGAGATTCTCTTTGAATTTAGGAAGTGGATGAGTAGTAGGTGCTAGGTTAAGAGGAGAGGAAACATGCCACGGTGTGGTTGTGGTGTCTTCTTCAAACTGAAAAAGACCATACTTTTTAATGACTTTGGTGGGATTTGGGGTAGATTGGACAGGGATATGGTGGCTATATAGGCTACCAATCACTGATGAAGCTGAATACTGAGAGGAGGAAGCACTTCCAGTGCCACCAGAGCCACCACTAGATGCCATCTTATGGATGATAGGTGAGGGAGAGAAAGACGAACTAGATGAATCAAACAAGGTTCTCCTTAGAGCACTTTGTTGGGTTGATAACATAGCGTTCCTTCTTCCTATTTCCTCAATAGGATTAATTTCAGGTGATAAGCCTCTTCTTCTCCTAGAAACACGAGAGTCTAAAGACATGAAAGGAAGGCCAAAGATGAAGGAACAAGAAGGTCACTGTTGATTTCTAGGCTGTCTACATCTAGCTTCCCAACGTTCTTGGGCACTAATATCTCGTTCAATCACTACACATGAATGATTAAGTTCATCCCGAGTAAAGAGATATGCCCATGTAAAGAGATCTGCTAGGAGAACAAAGCCATAACCTTATTGAATGTTGGGAATTGAACAACAGGCTACAAAACCTATTTATATAAGAATCATGGATTACATTTTAAAATATCATGCATGATTACCAAGACATGCAGATGAATGAGGACCAATCTGAGCTCTAGTTGGGAAATGTGTGGAATGCACAAGTTCATGATTCATTGTGAACAAGAAACTTGTTGATGTAGCATGCTGAATTATCCAAGAAAGTCAAGGTGAACATGACTGAGACTCCTCAAGAGATAGAACAAGCAGATCCCAAGAGGGATAATTGTAAAAGAAAAGAAGGAGAAAGTGATTAATACTTCTCTCACTATGAAACCCTGAACACTAATACATAGTTGTATGCTTAAAAAGGACAACTGCGAAAATAAGTACAACTAGTAACTGAAAGATATAATACTGAATGCATTTAAATGAATGACCTTGGTTAAGCTATAGTGTGTGAAGGAAATGAAGCCTTGAAATTAATTCATCTAGGCTAAAAATTCCCTGATGGGAGAATCCTGTAACTCCTTTCTTGTTATCTATTACGCTTCTATGGGATGAGAAACTGATATGCTGATAAAGGTAGATATTTTAGCATGAGAATGTTGAGAGCTACAACTAAAATTTTATTGTGGTTCCACTCATGAAAACATTAGGGACAATATGATGGAGTGCATATAGATATGCTAAGAAATATATGAAAATGTTTTACTAAAATAAATATTATTGTACATACATTTGATTTTACATGATAGCTAATATGAAATATGAATATGGTGATGTATGTCACGTGTAGAAAAGATTGGAACTATTAGAGAAGGAAAAATACCAATAGTGAACAACCTCAAACAAAGGTGAATACAAGAAGGTTGTTGATAAAAGAAAACTATGAAATGGATTTTATAAGTCCCCAAGAAGCACCACTGAAGAGGTAATATCAGAGAAGGTGTCGACAACCAGAACATGTATAAAAGATTTCATGCCCATGTGGCATGAGAGGTAAAAGGGGTTTGCGTAATAGTCCCTTATAAAATAGTCTATGTTTTGATGGCATGCATGTGATCTAAATATCTATTGTTTTCCATTGATACCCAAGTAGGGTATTATTCAGGAAAGGAACATGAAGGACAGAGAAATGAAACTCTGGTAGTCAAGGATGATTTAAAATCCTTGTGAGAATATTCATGAAAAAAGTGTCATGAATACTTTGACTATCGAGAATGACTGGGAACAAGGGTGCTCATAAGAAACACATTTATTTGTGCATCAAGGAAATGCATTTTTTCTTGATAGGGTAGGAACTGGACTGCCCATTATGGAAGGAGGACCTTCCAATAATATACCAGAGTTGCATAATGGAAAAGAGAGAAATTGGGTGGCCGCAAATGTTGGAACCCTGGTTACTAGTAAATGGAGAATTCTTAGATGCATTCATGTGAAAATTTTAGTTTCACGTGTGCTGATTGGAGGCCACGATCAACTAAAGAAGGAAAACATTGTCCCGCTGTAATAATAAATATGTGTAAAGAAACCACGTGGTAAAAGTTTGGTTGAGTTCCAACCCACAAAGGAAAAGTTCCTAATATGAAAAGTAATAATATGAAAATCAATGCAAGGATGCATTGCATGAAAATGCAGCCATGGGAATTGGCACATTGAATTACAATACAATTAATATTTGGATCGCATGTGATTGAGACTAATATGCTGAAATGAAACATGAATAAGAAATGGTGTTTCCTTGAACCAATGAATATGATTAAATTATTAGATTGCACTAGCTAAGAATTTTTTGTGATGACATTGATATGTGCAAAATAATATATGTATCTACATGAGGAACTAACAATTTGTTTGACTAAGTGAAGAATGAATTGCATGAAGGAGGGGTCTTGGACATGGATGTGCTATAAGCCCATAAGGAAGAGCCATGACTGTTGGTTATGAAAGAGCCAAACTACCATGAGAAATAAATCTCCTGCTTATGGGATCTGGTTCTTATGTGGAACAGATTTGAAAATGAAAATGTGAAATTTGAAATCTGTGGCTTACAGATTTGAAAGATATATGATTAAAATTGATGATAACATCTCACGAATTTTTGTATGTATGTGATACAGGTGAGAGGGAAAAAAAATTCTGGGAAGGATAGATGATGGCTGTCAAAGCTGGAAAGCATGGAAACAAGCTATTGTTGTGACATGAGAACCCTGTGATAAGCCCCGATCCCCATAAAATGATGTATTTTGGTGACACATGCTGAAGGGACACTTTCATTAGAGCAAGTGTGAGGGACACCTCAACTGTAAGACTCGAGGGAGGTCTAAAAAATTCTTCTTGTGTGAGAAATCCCTAGCAAGGAAAGATGGATCACTCGAGGGACTATATAGCATAGAAGGGGATGTCTGAGCCTAGGCCTGGAGGGTGAGTGACCGCAAGGAAGAGGAGAATCCAATATTTTTTTTAATATGTTGATCTCAATCATGCACACAATGGGTATGTCAAGGAAAGAAGTGGGCCAAATTAATAAGACAACCATATGGATGCAGATCCATGAACTATAGATCTAAGATTTGTGCTAACTTGTGAATATTCCACTTGAATTTAAACAACAATACAATTTTTTTCATGAAATGATAATTAATATGCTGGTTGTTGAAAATTGTTGCAGGCATGTAATAAATGCCAAGAGTATGGGAAAAGACCAGGCCAAGAAAAGGAAATTGATGCTGAAGCAACTGGAAGATGAAGTCATGGTAGGTGTTGCTGAAAATAACACCAAGACAATGTTCCTTTAAGGGGGAGGGGATTGTAACACCCCCGTTCCCCCCATCATGTAATTAATAGTAATTTATGATTTCCATGTAATGGCTTGCAAATATTGTAAATTTATTATTATTTAATTGTAAACGCCGACAATTGATTGATGGGTGAAGCCTTAAAGTACTGGCCATGATATCACTAGAGGAATGAGGGGAGGTTCTATTGCGTTAAAGGACTCCAAGACACCTTGTGGAAATATTATTTGGAAACATTCATATTATTTTCCCTTAGCCCAGATAACAAGACAAGTTAGTTAATGATGATGGGTTGGTAGTTGAACAACTAACCACCCCAATGAATGGAAGTATGGTGGGATGTCAGAAGGGACAATAAGCGGTCAACTAGAGGACAGCAGGAAATATCACCATGGGTCCCCAGGATTGATCCATGAGTTTCCTTATAACCAAAGAAATAGGAGGACAGGTAAAAAAACTACCTAAGTCATGCATGCAAGAAAAGCACACAAAGAGAGGAAACAAGGGAAGAGTTTGAGCCTTTGAGGAAGAGAGAGGCAGAAGAGAATAAAGGAGGGCATGAAATGAAAGGAGGAGAGATCCCATAGAATATCTGAGAGCTACAACAAAGAATACCCAGAAAACTCGACCTGGGCTAAGAGGGCCACAAGCTTGATGCTGGGAAGGCATCTCATAAACCTCAAAGAGGCCTCGACTAGGTGGGTGTATGGAAAATCTATAACAAGAGTAGAGTGAAGGAGAGTAACCTTCAAATATTATCGAGAACCTGAGAGAGATTCCCTAGTGATATCATTGCTTGGAATGGGGGTGGCTAGAATGTTAAAATTGAATGCATCTAAGCCTATGGTTGGCTGGAAAGGCGAACACCCACAGTTAGTTGGTCGGCTATCAACTGTAACAGATAAGTATTTCATATAATCTGTGTAATTGAATTGTAATTCATGATTGAATGCTTGTACTAGCATTATACATATACATACTTGATTTATAGTGATTATGCTTACTATGATTGCAAACTCCTGCTTACTTGGGCTCATTTTGGGTTGACTATCCTTGCTAATTTTCTTGGGATTTGTTCTTGAAAAAGGGCATCTTAAAACCTTTCTGGATTTGATCTCTCTTTCCTTTCATCTTGTCATTCCAATATTTTTGGAAAAATGGGCTCCCTCCGCTCTGCTCATAAATATGTTTCATTCTTCTTATGGCCTCCTCCAAAGTGTTGGGGTTATCATAGTGTTTCTTTTCATTGTATAAGTAAGGTAACCCACTTAGAAACCTTTGGATTTTGACCTTTTCATCCTTTATGAAGACAACATAGTTCAACAACTCAAAGAACCTCTTCTCATATTCATCCATTGTCATTCTTCCCAACTTCAGTTCAAAGAAATATTTCATCTTCCTTTCATAGTAATTATTTGAAAAATATTTCTCCTGGAAATATCCTTTGAACTACCTCCATGAGACCTTCAAGGTGTTTGGATTGTTTAAGTTGATCCCACCACATGGTTGCCTTTCCTTGTAAGTGGTAGGTTGCAATTCGTGTTTCTATCCTTGAGGGATAATCGTGCAACTATAAATATTTCTTCATTTCCAATAGCTAGGCCTCGACCTCTTCTCCCTTCATGTGCTCACCATTAAAAAAATTTGGCTTTGTTTTCCTGAGTTCACCTTGCAAAATGTCTGACTCAGGCCTTCTCCTCTTCCTCCTGACAGAAGAAAAATTTGGGATGCTCCCTTGACCTGAACTTTCTCAAGATATTTTAGTGTATTTCTTTGGAGAATGATGGTCTTCTCATACTCATTGACTTCCTATCATTCTCATTCTCATCCCTTCTACTATGGGATCTAGATGTTGCCACTTTTATGGCACTAGCTGCTTTATTTGAACCATAATATTTGTTGACTTGTTTGTGCAACATATTCAAACTCTGTAGTAGATCCTCATGATATTTCATAATCTTCTCATTATCTTCCCTATAGATATTTACTTCTCTCTGTAGGATTATCATAGTGTTAGTCATCTCCACAAGCTCTTCTCTACCTCTTGTTCCATTAGATTTTGTCTCAACATTTCCCATGCTACCACCCAACCTTATGAATTCATCCTCATATCCATAAGCCCTATGGGAATCATCCATGACTGTGGTTCTCATTTAGAACCAAATTTCCCTCCTGAACCTCTTAATTCTGTAAGAAAATTTTCATGCAATAAAATTTTTGTTAGACACTATTTCTATTAGAAAAATAATGCATATATTTTCTACTCTTTAATATCCACCGATCATATTCTTCTGAGTTTAATGAAAAATTTGTTATCCCAATATATTTTCTAGATGCACAAAATGATTCTATTCTCCATTATCTTTTGATTGATTACTCATTTTCTCAAATCTAAGATCTGAGCAAAAAGTTATGGGCAATTGAATATTGCCACCTTACCCCTCTTGTGCACCTTTCTCCCTAATGCAAAATAATATCAAACACAAACTTTGGCCACCTACAAAGGTAAATATGTTAGGAACCAAGGAAAATTTTGTAGGATACTCTGATAATACTTCTCATACTGAATTTACAAAAACTCTCATATTATCAAACTAATGCTCTAGTCAAAATCTGCAGCAATATGGAAATGCCAAGTTTGTCCTTTTTGCACTTTCTTCTGACTTGAAAATTTTATCCATGTTTAAGCATTCCTACACTAACTCCTTTGGAAATTTTCTATAAGTCCAAAAGGGTATTTTCATACCTAAATTTTGAGCTATCTATCAAAATTTCACCTTTAATTGGGCTTTGGGTTTAAAGTTATGGTCTGCATAATTTTTTTATTGTTTTCCCCTTTTTAGCCCTATATGCTACATGTGTCTTCTCTCTCATCCTGTATAACTTTGGGCACCCATATTCCAAATCTATCTCCATGGATGTCTTATGTGATCCATGATATTTCCATGGAATATTATTATTCCCTAAAATGACTTATGAGCAATGAGTTATGGCTTCTGGAAGTAAACTGGTACCAAATTATATCCTATATTGTTTCAGCTATAAATTTCTCACACAAGCTCTGTTTTTCACAGATAATAGCTCATTGGAAATATATCACTGAGTTCTTTCATTTTTTCAGGCCAAGCATTGGGAATAAATCATAACTCCACTCTGATGGATATTGTATTATCTTATAGGTTAATAAACTTGTGACTGTTAGTCTTCCATAACTGAAGATGTTTCCTATTACCTACGACTCTTCATATTTACACTTGTTTACATAGGAAACAAAATCCCAAGTATTATGTTTCCAACATCCCCCCCCTAAATCCAAAGGGGTGTGTGTGAGTCCAAGCATCATTCTGAACTTCTCAAACTTTTCTCTTGCAAGTGCTTTGGTGAAGATGTCTGAAATTTTCTCATTTGTGGAACAATTTCTTAAGTGACTAGTCTTGGCCTTTTAATGATATCAAATTAGGTGATACTTTATTTTGATGTTCTTGGTTTGATCATGGAATATGGTATTCTTGGCCAAATTGATTTCATAAGTATTGTCAACTAGAAGAGGAGTATAATTTACTTGTTTCTCCTGCAAATATTCAAGTATTTTCTTGAGACACACAATCTTCTTTGTCGCTTCTGCAACTGCCACATATTCTTCCTCTGTTGTGGAATCTGTTGAAATTGATTGTTTGCATGATCTCCATGAGACAAATACTGATCCAAGACTCATGAGATATCCTGAAGTTGATACTCCATTTTATTTATCTCCATCAAAGTCTGAATCAAAATATCTGACCACGTTGAAGTCATCCACCTTAGAGTACCTCAATCCAAAATCTTGAGTTCCTTTCAAGTATTTCAAAACTCTTTTTGTAGTAGACCAATGTACTTCACAAGGATTTTGCATGAACTTGTAAAGAATCCCAATAAAAAATGAAATGTCTGGTGTGGTGGTAGTAAGATATATAATATTTCCCACAAGTTGTCTATACTTGGTTGCATCCTCAAACTCATTCCCTTCTTTTGATGCAAGTTTCAAATTCTGTTCCATTGGAGTAGAAATAGGATTGCACTAAGCCATGCCAAACTTGTTCAAAAGTTCTCCAATGTACTTCTTCTGGGAGATGAATATGTAATTTGAATTTTGTATCACTTCAATGCTCAAATAATAGTGAATATGTCCCAAATCTGGCATATCAAATTCTTTCTTCAAATCTTTCTTTATGGATGAAATGTAGTTCTCATTGTTCCCTATTATGAATATATCATCTACATATACTACAAGATACACAATGTTTTTTCCAACTTTCTTAACTAACAAAGTTGCATCATCAAGATTGAAATGCTTGAAATTCAATTTCAGAAGATGCTCAGTTAACTTTTCATACCATGCTCATGGTTCTTGTTTCAATACATATAAGGATTTGAGGAGATTGCATACGTTATGTTATTTAACCTTCACAACAAAGCCTTTTTGTTGAGACATGAACACATTCTCTTTCAAGTCTCCATTCAAGAAAGTAGTCTTTACATCCATTTGATACATTTTCCATCCATTTTGTGCTGCCATGGAAAATAGAGTGCAGATGGTAGCCCATTTTTTTGTGGGGGAAAAAGTCTCCTCATAATCAACACATTCTTTCTTTGCAAATACTTTTGAAATGAGCCTTTATTTGTGCTTTTCAAGTGAGCCATATGATCTATACTTTTTCTTGAATACCCACTTGCAACTGATTGGTTTGGTTCCAGATGGAGGATCCACCAACTTCCATGTCCCTTTTTTTTATGAGAGCATCATATTCCATCTACATGGATTCTTTCCATTCATCATGAGAAGTGTTTTATTTAAAGGAAGTCAATTCATGGTTAGTAGATAAATTCAACTCACAATCATATGAAACATCCATATCATCTACATTACCTCTATATTTTTTTTAGGACAATTTGGTTTCTATATTTCCAACCTCATTAGGATAAACACTTTCAAGTGTTTTTGTGAGCCATTTTGGTGGACCTTTCTGAGATGGTACATGTTGCTCAACTGATTGAGATGGTGCCGAGTTTTCATCAAGCCTCATCTTTTCAATATTCTCAATCACATCATCCAATTGAACTTCAGGTTCTGATGAAGTGGAAGGAAATTCTTCATGTGGGGAAGAAGGCGCTTCATAAGGATATTCCAAAGATTGACCCAATATATGGATCCTCCCTTCAAGATGTGGAACCTCATCATCAAATTCATGATATATCTTTACATGAGTGAATCTGTCTAGATGATCAAGCTGCTTCTCAATAGTTTCATCTTTCTTGGTGGATTTAAGAAAGATCACATCTACGGAAAGGATGAACTTATTGTTTGTCTCATCATATAGATGATACCCATTGGTGGTATTTGAGTACCCCAAGAAGATTCACTTCTGACTCCTTGCATCAAGATTTCTTGTTTTCTCCTTAGGAATCAAGGCACAACAGGTGGAACCAAAGACCCTAAGATGCCTCATCAAAGGAATGTGGTCATACCACATTTTATATTGAGTCTTGTTTTTGAGAGCATGAGATGGACACATTTTTGAATCCATACATGAAAATTTTTAAATGTTTCAAAATCTTGTGATTTATCTTTTGGTAAATACAACCAATACATTTTGGTGTAATCATCAATAAAATTCATGATATATTTGTTTCCATTTGCATAAGGAACATGCATAGGACTGCAAAAATCGAAATGAATCAATTCAATTTTTGTACGTGCTCTGGAAGTGGAATCATGAAAGGGTTGTTTATTGTGTTTTCCAAGGATACAAGCATCACATTGCTTCCATTTTCAAGGAATAGTAAGTAAACCATAAACACCATTCTTTCTCAATAAACATAGACTGTCATAATTAATATGGAAAAATATACATGCCACAAAAGACTATATGGAATTATACCTGAGTCATAATGAGAGGGGTATGCAACAATGTATGTATGGGAAGATGTCCCATTCAACTTCAACAAACTTCCATCTTCTATTCTAGTCATGACAACCATGTTTTCAAAATCCTTCCTTATCTCAACTTTTCATTTGAACATATGTACATAGTGGCCTTGTTGTCTGATGTGAACAAGGGACAACAAGCTTCTTTGAATCTTAGGAAGATAAAGTACATTGTGTAGAATAAAATCTGGGATTTTAGGAAACTTAAGCCTAATGGTGCCCATTCTCGAAGGCTTGAGACTTGATCTAACTGCAAAGTACACTAAGCCATCTACATTTCCATCAAAGTCTTCGAAGAATTCTCTTTGAAATTCCATTTGAGAGGTCGTGTCTGTGTCAAGAAGCCATGTATCTCCCCAAGAAGCAAATGAAATATTAAATAGATCCTCAGTTACTCCTATATTGCAATAGACAACAACATAATGTGCAGGTGCTTTACTGTTATGACTCAAGCAATGCATATATATGACTAAATGTATATGATATGATCCCAAGGGGGGGTATATATGGGCCTAAATGCACATGTAATGTGTAAATGTATATGTAATAGGGTCGAGAAAGTAGTAAAGGGGGCTCATGTGCAAGTGTAAATAACTATATATAAGAGATAATGTATTCATTATTGGGGGCATGTGAATTGTGATGTATGAAGGTATTTGGTTATTTGGAGGCGGTTCCCCTATTATTTAAGGAGTTATTGTGTAAATGATCTATATTGGAGTTTTGATCCATGCTCACATTCTATACATGGTGTGTACTTCTGGTTTATTCTGATAATTTAAGCATTTGGTTCATTACATTTGGTATCAGAGCAC
>ML793307.1:608105-619463 GCA_009831015.1 Picea engelmannii | reverse complement strand
TTGTTGCACTTTCAAAAACAGAGGCAGAGTATGTTGTTGCTACAGAGGCTAGTAAAGAGATGATTTGGTTACAAAGGTTTATGGAGGAATTGGGAAAGAAGAAGGAGAACAACAAGTTGTACTGTGACAGTTAGAGTGCCATTCGCCTTGCAAAGAACTCAACCTTCCATTCGAAGACTAAGCATATAAATTTGAGGTACCACTTCATATGATCCACCTTGGAAGATGGACAATTGAAGCTGGAAAAGATACACACTAGCCATAATCCTACAGACATGTTAACAAAGGGAGTAACTAGGGAGAAACTAAGTTCTTGCTCAGTTTCAGTTGGTCTTCAAGAATGAAGATGAAAATGAGAAATTTTCCAAGTCCAAGAAGGTTCAAAGTCCAACATATACAACAATGGTGGAGTTGTTGAGATTAGTCTCCAAGTGGGAGATTGTTAGTTGTGGAGCCTGATTATCTTCCTGATTTATAGGTCTTTTACTTTCAGCCATGTTTATACCCCATGAAGTATTTAAACCCCAGAAGTATGTACACTCTTCCACGCGGGGTAGTGCAGAGGGGGGGTACCCCCTCTGTGGGGTCCAGGGGGCCTATCCCCCCAGCTGGGGGGTCTGGGGGCAAGTGGGCCCCCACCGGGGGTTCGGGGGTGAAGCCCCCGAAGCAAAAATTGCCTTGTAAAAGTATATTGTAATTTCATTGTAAATATGGACCGTTCATTATAAGGTCGCAGATCTAATGGTAGAGATTATGTTAGGTTTTTTTTCCCTAGATGGCAACCCTCTTTTATGAGGGAAATGTATCGCGGCTATGGATGGTGGTGAATATTGTATTCTGAGAGAGGAGACTGTGAGAGAAAGAAGAGGAAGTTACAACGGGTTTTGTTGTAGGTTGTATCCCTTCATTTGATGGATAATAATAAAGGAAGGACCTGGAAATTTCTATGGTGGACGTAGCCCACACTGGGTGAACCACGTAAATCTGTGTCTCTCTTGTATTTTGTGTCTTCTGTGTTTTTTTTCTGCATTTGTTTTATTTTATTGCTCCGCGGTCCTGTTTTTCTAACATTTTACAAGTTTCCCTCCTACAGTTCCAAGCTATCTTATCAGAAATTAAAATATACCTGCTTTACATTCATTACAATTAAATGCCTCCATAACCGATAGATGAGAGAAACAATCAAGATCTGTTTTACAATCTCCAAAACATAAATGCAAATACATCCTCCCAGATATTACATTAATGTTTTATTATTCAAATTCAAAACATTCTCAAAATGTGCATTGGTGCATTTCCAGATGTCCTTCACTTTTGTGTTTTCTTTGTTGGCTTGCTTACGATGCTCCTGCATCACAACCCTTCAAGGATGAGGTATTATGTGATGTTTCCCCACTAGATGTTTGTGATTTTATTTTAGGCCAACCATATACGTGGAAGCACCATGCTATTTATGAGTCTCAAACCCGTAGTGTCATTGTTACTCTGGGGGGTCATATTTATAGAATACCAGAGGTAGTTCCAACTACTATCGCACTTAAATAGTGCTACAATATATTATCTCATACTATACAATTCAACTTCTTTACAATCTTTTCAAAAGGTGAACAAAAGAACACTGCAACCACTGCAACCTCAGTCCAAGCATCTTCTGTCCAACATAAGCAGGTCGACAAGATTGAAGAAAAGTGCAAAGATTCCTTCTACACACCGTCATCTCATGTATTCAGACTGGTTAAAAAGGTCCAACCCTTCCAGCCACAGGTTCGTGACAACCTTCAAAAAACCAAGAAACACAACTTCTCCAACAAGGCAAGCAACTCACCAAGGTCCATATTCAACAAACACTTTTCCCTCTCCCCTGGGAAAACACCACAATGGATATCATTACTTCCTAATGAAGGAGGATTGATCCAAGTGGATATCGGTGGCCACCCACCTATTCCAAGTGTCTCAAAATAGGTTTATCGAAACTTACTATTTTTAGCATCTTTTTTATTTCTAAACTTCTGAGGCCATTTTGAGGTCCTAAATGAAGTTTTTTCCGAATAAAGAACTTAAATGATATCCAAAAGCTCTGATTGAGCCCCAAAAATCAATATCCTTGAAAATACCTTTCCAATGAGATTTCGTGCACCCAAAACATAGATCGTATGCCAAAGTTACGCCCTCGAAAGTTGATACACCAAATTACCCAAAATGGGGTCCAAAAAATTGTTGGCTTTTCATCTTCCGGGGTTAGGGTTTTGGATTTTATTTATGTTAAAAAGGAATTTAGAGCCTTTGATGTAGAAATCCTATCCCTCCTTAGGGTTTCACGACCTCCTGGTCAGGATCTTCAAATTTTGGAGTTGAAATGACTCTTCTGGTTCTGAACTGGAACCCTTTGGACGAATACTCTGGTCCCTTACAAAAGCTCTGTTGGATATTTTTTCAAGGCGCCAAGTGTGAACTCCCATAGCACGCGACCAAGGGCTGTGACCTCATGCCAAGACGAAAAGGCACTTATCGGGGACCGAGACTTCGTAAGTCTAGTGTCCCGTCTCTTGGTCCCTCGAACCTCTGGTAGCCGAAATGTCGAAGTGTCAAAATGTCCCGATGCTTTTCCCTTTGGGATTTTGCGTTTCACGAAATCAGGACACAAGGGATGTCCTTGCTCCTTAGAAACTTCGGTAGTCGAAATGCCAAAATGTTGATGCTTGATCAATTTCAGGATTTCGCGTTTCATGAAATCAATATAAAAGGAGTACCACTACTCCTTGTGGTCTCCGGTCACTGAAATGTCGAAATCCAAAACGCCGAAATACCCGGTGCTTGTCGATTTTTTGGGATTTCACATTTTTGGAAATCAAGATACAAGGAGTATACTGCTCCTTGGGGTCTCCGGTCACCGAAAATATGAAATGCCGAAATCCGAAATGCCGAAATGTCTTGGCATTTGATCAACGACTCACAATAATTCCTGTGATCGATGGCTCACGTCAAATCGTGATTTCACTATTTCGTGATTTAGGTTTTTGGGGGACAAAACCTTTGTCTTTCCACCTCTCGGTACCCGAATTCCCAAAATGCATGTCGAGAAACTTTTTCCGCTAACCTCTTCGCAGCTCCAGTTGATCCAACGGCTTGCAGGGTTTCAGTGTTCCTCCTCGAGGATTCTCCACCGTCCGTTCATATTTTCGAACTCTCCTATTGGATCTATGCAGGTTTAAAACCTGCGCTCCTTTATTCAATTGGATGGTCTGCGAGAATTTCCACCATGATCTAATACTCAAATATGTTCTTCCTCCTGAGATTTTACTCGGTTTCGACTTAGGAGATTTCCTAAGTCTACGAAGACTCGATCTTCGATTCTTCCAGGGAATGAATTCCTGGACTTTGAAAACACTTCCAAAGTGTTATCCCTCCTGAGCTCTATCTGGTTCAGACGTTGATAACTCAGATTCACGACGTTTTCTCCCTGGCTCGATGCACACCTTGCAGAGCTCCCAGTGAAGAGAAAACAATTCCACAACATTTCTCTCAGGCTCGATGCACACCTTGCAGAGCTCTTGATGAAGAGAAAAATTTGAAACTGGAAACAACTCACAGTTCCATTCACTTGCTTATAAAACATAAATTAATAGGAAAATACACACAGTCCAAGCACAACACATTTGCATTAATTTTCCCTTCTGTTCTATTCATCAGTACCCACTGGCTACATAACACATACAAATTTCAGTAGTTCAAAAGATGATATTTTCTGCTTCAATGCAGTTCTCTTACGGACCAATTTTTCCTTTTCCACTTACTTGCTGCTAAGTTGGCTTACAAAATTTTTCATAACTCAAAATATCCCTAGGGTTTTTCCCTGGCTACTTGCCTACCCTAAACCTTATGCTACGTTATCTAAGATTGGTCGCTTTCTAGATCCAACGTAGAAATTACTGCTCTATTTTACAATTTCAAAAACTTGCTTCAAAGGGAAAACATGACATCGGTTCAAGTGCATCTCTAAAGGTGAATTTCAGTGCTAAGTGGAGGCGGATCCTGAAATCAGTTGCACTGCCACATTGAAGTTCCGGGAGAACTCTCACGTGTTTGGTGGTCCCACCTCTGCACGCTTTCCAATGATTCTCCCTCATCATACTCCCCTTGACAAAACTTCATGGAATCCTGTCCATGAGCTCCTCTACTGACTTTCCATGCTTCTGGATAACATATTAATTTTCCCAACTAGCATCTTCTATTAGGCGTCCCTTCCTTTTGACCAGATACTCAAAATAATTCTTCCTCCTGGTTTTCTTGCCAATCCTCTGATCCAAAATCTTCTCCATCTGTAGCTTCTCTGCCACGGGCATCTGCTTCTCCCACTGAATCTTTCCTCAATCTTCCAATCCTTCTGTGCCGTCCTTCCTATAAGGATACATGTATGAGACATTGAATATGAGTGAAATGTCCACACCGTCTGACAGCTCGATCTCATATGTGTTTACATCAAACTTCCTCAAGATCCTATAGGGTCCTATCTTCTTCATCTTCAATTTGTTATATGTTCCCCTAGGGAACCTTTCCTTCCTAAGAAGTGCTAAAACCTGATCTCTCACTTCAAATTGAAGTTCCCTGCGATGCTGATAAAATCTGTGCTTGTATTTCTGGTTAGAAATCTGTAATTGTTCTTTGATCCAGCTATGGAGTTTCTACATTTCAGTAGCAAAATCCTTTTCTTCAGCGCTTCTGATCTCTCCCTGTTCCAAGTCTCTTAACTCAGACACTCCCCTGGGTTGCATTCCATAGAGTATTTGGAATGGGCTCCTTCCAGTTCTCCTATTTGGTGAGTCATTGTATGCAAATTCTTCTTGTGGCATAATCTGATCCCACTGGTTATGATGTTCAGTAACCAGACTTCTCAATAAATTCCTCAAACTTCTATTTACCACCTCAGTCTTCCCATATGTCTGAGGGTGATAAGATGAGATGAAGGAAAAATATGTCCCCATATTCTTCCATAATGTCCTCCAAAAGTGACCAACAAATTTTGTGTCTCTGTCCAAGACAATGCTCCTGGGTAGACCGTGAAGTCTTACAACTTATCTGAAGAACATATTTGCAACATGTGTTGCATCACTGGTCTTCTGGCATGGGATGAAATGTGCCATCTTTGAGAACCTATCCACCACCACAAATATGGAATCAAATCCCCTTTGTGTTCTTGTCAATCCCAACACGAAATCCATGCTTATTGCATCCCAAGGTCGCTCTGGTATTGGTAATGTTTGATACAATCCAGTGTTTTGTCTTTTTCCCTTTGCATGTTGACAGATCCTACATTTCTTCACAAATTTTATCATCTTTGTTCTCATACCTGGCCAATAGTATGAACTTCTCAACTGTGCAAACATTTTATCATGGCTGAAATGTCCAACCATCCTCCACTATGCTTCTCCTTCAGAAGATTGTCTCTCATTGAACATATTGGTATGCACAATTGGTTTCCTTTGAACAACAATGATTCCTGAACCATATACTCTGTCCATTGATTTCTATCTCTCATTACAGGGTTTGTACATGCTTCGTAGGCCTCCTTGAAATCTGCATCATCACAATACATATCCTTAAGGTGTTCAAACCCCAAGGTCGCCACTTGGAATTCCTGTAGAATTAAACATCTCCTGCTTAATGCATCAACAACCTTATTGGCATTCCCAACAATATGTTTATGACAAAAGTAAAATTTTTCATAAATTCAACCCATTTTGCATGCTTCTAATTTAGTTTGTCTTGTTGGGTTATGAATTGTAAAGCTTGGTTATCACTATACAAGACAAACTCTTTCAGGACAAGATAATGCCTCCATTTCTTGAATGCTTAAATGATTGCATAGAACTCCTTGTCAAATGTGGAGTATTAACTCTTAGTCTCATTCAACTTCTCGCTGAAATAGGCAACAGGTCTATTGTCCTAACTCAAGACAGCTCCTATTGCAACTCCATTTGCATCACATCTTACCTAAAATGTCTTCCCAAAGTTCGGCAAGATCAGAATTGGTCATTCTGTTATCTTCTCTTTCAGTATATTGAATCTCCTTTCAGCCTCCTCTATCCATTTAAAATATTTGTGCTACTTCTTCACTGTATCCATCATTGGTGCACAAGTTCCACTGAAGTCTCTAATGAACTTCCTGTAAAAACTTGTTAAACCATGAAAGATCCTTACCGCAAACATGCTCGACCATTCTCTGATCTCTTTCACCTTCTCTGGATCCATCTTTAATTCATTCGAATATATCACAAAACCCAAGTAAATGAGATTTGTCTTCATAAAAGAGGACTTCTTCAGATTGATCAACAACTTCTCCTGTTGTAGCCTCCTCATCACTAGCGTTAGGTGCCTCAAATGCTCCTCTTTAGTCTTGCTAAAGATCAATATATCCTCCAGATATACAAACACGAACTTGCCAATGAAATATTTTAGAATTTTGTTCATCAGCCTCATAAAAGTGCTTGGGGCATTTGTTAAGCCAAATGGCATAACCAACCACTCATACATGCCTTCATTCGTCTTAAAGGTTGTTTTCCATTCATCACCTTCTCTCATCATGATGTGGTGATATCCACTTTTTAGATCTATCTTAGAAAAAAAATTTGCTCCACTTAAGCAATCCATTAAATCATCCATTCTTGGTAAAGGGAATCTATACCTGATGGTGATCTTGTTGATGGCTCTCGAGTTTGTGCACATTCTGCATCCTTCATCTTTCTTTGGGCTTAACAAAGTTGGTACCACGCATGGGCTCAAAATTTCTCTAACTAAACCCTTATCCAGCAACTCTTGGACTTGGTTTCTCACCTCCTCGTTCTCCCAAGGTGTTAGTCTGTACACTGTCTTGTTTGGCAGGCTTGCTCCTGGTATCAAGTCGATATGATGAATGATACTCCTGATGGGCGGCAATGAGTTTGGCAGCTCATCCACCACTATATCCACAAAATTATCCAGCAGCTCTTGGACTTCTTCAGGTAAATCTTCCATTTATGTACTCGTGAGGATGAATTTGAGCTTCCTCACCACAATGAACCGCATCTCCTGTTCTCCCTTGAATTCTTTTAGGAGTTCCTTCCCACTCATGAGAAGTATACTTGCACTAACTTCCTCCTTCGCTTTCTTCTCCTCCATTGGCAACAACATATATGCATTCTTCCTTCCATCGTGAATGACATTTATGTCATACTTCCATGGTATTCCCAACAAAATATGGCATACATCCATGGGAATTACATCACACGGGGTTTCATCTTTATATCCTCCCATTTTAATTTCAACCAGGCATTGTTTAGTAATTATTACCTGGTGCCCTTTTTGCAGCCATGAGACTTTGTATGGTATTGGATGTGCAGTTGTCTTTAGCTCCAATTTCTCCACCATATCTGTGGATAATAGGTTGTTAGTACTCCCACTATCAATGATTACCTTGCAGACTCTATCTTTGGTCTTGCAAGATGTCCTGAAGAGACTGTTTCTCTGCACTAGCTTCTCAATTTCTGCCTCTAGTTTTAAGAGAACTTTTCTCAACATCAGGGATGCTCCATCCTATGCTTCCTCTGCTTCAACATCTCTTCGTTGTGCTTATGAAATATGAGCTTCTCCTCCTTCCTTATTCTTCTCAGGACACTCCCAAGACATGTGCCCTATTTTTCCACAGTTATAACACCTTACTCCTCCTCTGCCTCTTCCTCTAGAAGAGTTTCTTCCACCACCCTGTATTCCTTGTGAACTTCCTCCTCGTTCTGAGTGATTGTGTGGTCTCTCATCCTCATCCTTAGAATGATGTTCTCTGTCATGTTTACATCCCTTGCTTTTGCTTGGGACCGAGATTTTACCTCTTCCTCGTTGGTTCTGTTTTCTAGCCAGCTTCTCCTCTGCCTTTAGTGAAAACTGATAAACATCCTCCACAGTCCTTACTGACATCATGCTCAACTCGTCCTGGAATTCATATCTCAAGACATTTACATATATGGTGACTTTTTCTTCATCCCTCTCTCTTTGTCCAGTTCTGATGTTCAACCTATAGAACTCCTTGGTGTATTCCTTGATTGTCATTCCTTTTTGTCTCAGGTTCTATAGCTTCTTGAAAAAAATGATCTGGTAGTCCTTGGGTATGAAATTAGCCTTTAGTTTGGCTACCATCTTGTCCCAACTCTTTATTCTTTGTTTACCTCTACTTCTCCTCTCAGCCTGTAGTTCATCCCACCATAGTGTTGCATGCCCTTTTAGCCTGGTGACTACCTGCTTCACCTTATTCTCCTCAATGACATATTCATAGTCGAAGTGCTTGTCCATGGACCTTATCCAGTCCAACATTTCTTTAGCGTCTAGATTTCCCTCATACATGGGAACCTCTATCTTATCTATGCCTCCTAACCTAGCAACTTCTCTCAATAAATTCTCTTTTGTAACATCCTCTCTTGCAGCTTCTTCAACCTCAAACTCTTCACTTTTTGCATCACCGACATCCCCAGTGTTAGGTGCTCTTCTTTGTGTTGCTTCCATTGTCTCCATTCAAGAACGAAGCTCTCACATCTCCCTCTCTACAACACAGTTGCCTAAAGGTGTGTCTCGTCTCATTGGCAGCATTGTGTTGACTATCTGTCACACACAGAGTACATCTCTGAGTTTTTTGTCGCCTTCTTTTCCCTCCTTCGCCTGAAATCTATAGACGAAAAATGCGCTCTAATACCACTCGATGCAGACCTCCTATCCCTCCTTAGGGATTCACAACCTCCTGGTCAGGATCTTCTGATTCTGGAGCTGAAATGACTCTTCTGGTTCCGAACTGGAACCCTTTGGATGAATACTCATGTCCCTTACAAAATCTCTGTTGGATTTTTTTTTCTGGGCGCCAAGTGTGAACTCCCACAGCATGCGACCAAGGGCTGTGACCTCGCGCCAAGATGAAAAGGAACTTATCAGGGACCGATACTTCGTAAGTCTAGTGTCTCATCTCTTGGTCCCTCAAACCTTTGATAGCCGAAATGCCGAAGTGTCGAAATGTCCTGGTTCTTTTCCCTTCGGGATTTCACATTTCACGAAATCAAGATGCAAGGGATGTCCTTGCTCCTTAGAACCTCCAGTAGTCGAAATGTCGAAATGCTGACACTTGATCGATTTCATGATTTTTTGTTTCGTGAAATCAAGATACAAGGAGTACCACTGCTCCTTGGGGTCTCCGGTCACCGAAAAGACGAAACGCTGAAATACTTGGTGCCTGTCTATTTTTTAGAATTTTGCGTTTCGCAAAATCAGGATATAAGGAGTATCACTTCTCCTTGGGGTCTCCAGTCACCAAAAAGATGAAATGTTGAAAGCCAAAATGTAAAAATGTCTTGGTGTTCGATCAATGACTCACAATAATTCCTGTGATTGACGAATCACGTCGAATCACGATTTTGTTATTTCGCAATTTGGGGTTTTGGGGGAAAAAACCTCTGTCTTTCCACCTCCCAATACCCAAATTCCTGAAATGCATGTCGAGAAACTTTCGCCACTAACCTCCTCGCAGCTCCAACTGATCCAATGGCCTGCGGGGTTTTGGTGTTCCTTCTCGAGGATTCTCCACCGTCTGTTCAGATTTCTAAACTCTCCTATTGGATCTATGCAGGGTTAAAAATTGCGCTCCTTTCTTCAATCGAACGGCCTGCAGGAATTTCCACCGCGATATAACGCTCGACGACATTCTTCGTCTTGAGAATTTACTCAGTTTTTACTTAGGATATTTCCTAAGTCTGCGAAGACTCGATATTCGATTCTTCCAGGGAATGAATTTCTAGACTTCGAAAATACTTCCAAAGTGTTATCCCTCCTGAGCTCTATCTGGTTCAGATGTCAATAAATCATATTCACGGTGTTTTCTCCCTGGCTCGATGCACACCTTGAAGAGCTCCCGGTGAAGAGAAGACAATTCCACAACATTTCTCTCAGGCTCGATGCACACCTTGCAGAGCTCTTGATGAAGAGAAACAATTGAAACTGGAAACAACTCACAGTTCCATTCACTTGCTTATAAAACATAAATTAACAGAAAAATACACACAGTCCAAGCACAACACATTTGGATTAATTTTCCCTTATGTTTTATTCATCAGTGCTCACTGGCTACTTAACACATACAAATTTTAGTGGTTCAAAAACTGAGATTTTCTGCTCCAACGTAGTTCTCTTACGAACCAATTTTTCCTTTTCCACTTACTTACCGCTAGGTTGGCTTAAAAACTTTTTCATAACTCAAAATATCCCTAGGGTTTTTCCCTGGCTACTTGCCTACCCTAAACCTTATCCTACGTTATCTAAGATTGGTCACTTTCCAAAGCCGAAGTAGAAACTTCTTCTCTGTTTTACAATTTCAAAAACTTGCTTCAAAGGGAAAACTCGACATCGGTTCAAGTGTGTCTCCGAAGGTGAATTTCAGTGCTGAGTGGAGGTGGATCCTAAAATCAGTTGCACTGCCACATTGAAGTTTCGAGAGAACTGCCACGTGTTTGGTGGTCCTACCTCTGTGCGCTTTCCAATGATGCTCCTGTGTTAAGTACCAAATACTGAATACAAAATAATCACAACAGATATAGAAGAACAATATAGAAAAACACAACTTTATTATCATCAAACCCTTGAGGTAGGGCAACACCATACAATGGATCCTATTATGGAAGGGATCCTCTCCTGTTCACTTGCCTCTTCGATGGGACATCCTCCTATTGAGCTACAACTCCAAATACACTAATTCTCTTCATGTCTCATTACATTGCTTGAACCCCTTTATATAGTGCTACAATCACCTAAGAAGATTCTAGAGGAGGAATCTTCTAGAAGTAGAACCTTCTAAGAAGTCCTCTTACATTTATTATATCTAACTACCATAGTGGGCCTTATTTAATAATATAGTGGACCTAGTCCACCTTACATTGAATGACCTCCACTATTATCACTATGGGCCCTTTGGGCCCCCCCACTACCTCTCTAGCTACCTTACATCCTGCATCAGCCTCACTATAATCCATATTCTTTTTAATGTGAGTAGTTGTCACATATCTTCTTAGAGATAAGCTGCCGCCATTCTAGCAAGTCTTTCACTCTATATTTCTACACTTTTGTACATTTCGCTCATTAATAAAAAATGTGTATTATTGTATCTTTGTGTTTATGGTTGTATCCCTAATATATTTATGTTATATTATTGGATATATGAGATATCTTACATTTCCTTATTATATATCATCTCCCATTTCATACCAAAAATAATATGGATCACAGTGTGTGAGAGAGAGAGAGAGAGAGAGAGAGAGAGAGAGAGAGAGAGAAGGGGAGAGAGAGAACAAGAGTGAT
>ML793307.1:577944-601057 GCA_009831015.1 Picea engelmannii | reverse complement strand
GATATAATGAAAAAGAAAGGTTTTCCCGGTTGAGGGTTTCTGGTAAAGATCTCTGTGTATTCTGTGTATGAGCCATTGATTAATTTCTGTATTGCTTAAGAATATATATGCATTGCTTTACTTCGTAGGTTTAAAACTTACACGAACTTGAGGGAATAAGTTAGTTTAAAATACGATAGAAGAGCTAAAGTCATCAAGATTAGCCTAGACATACTTTCTTTCAGTTAAAATCAAAGGAACATAAAGATTTTCATAAAATATCGTTTTGAAGATATGTTTTTAAGTTTTCAAAGTCAAGGTGGATTTCCTTCTTTCTACGAAGACTAAGGAAAGGTAGAAAAAATTAGGCGTGAATAAAAGTCTAGGGGTAGGAAAAATAACCAGAATGAGGAATCAGAGGGCCTAACGCAAAAAAAATCCCAATCCCACACAAGTTTGTTTATTGATTCTCGAACTTCCTTTCAAGCCTTTTTTATTTTTATTTTCTTTTTCTTTTTATTTCATTTTTTATTTTGGAGAAGGCTCTAGAATTTCTCAGTATGAAACTCTAAGCTATAATTTTATACTTTTATGATCCTTGACCAGGTGACAATATTATCATGAGTGAAACCCCCTTTACGTTAAATAAGATTTCCTTAAAATTTTAGTTGGAACTAGCGGGGTAGGAGCTCATACCTTAGATTTCCTTTGTATTTTCAATAGGGAAGATTATTAATTTACCACCTGTTTTGAGAGAAAGTGAATGTTTTTAAAAACGAGTGTCAGATTCTAATGCATCCTTATCTCTCATTTTAACAGTAAGTATTCTACACAAGAATGAAATTCGAAATGCCAGAAAATTCTGTAGAATAGAGATGGTATGTGATACAGATGCTTTTATATTATGCTTTGATGATGTCAAGTAAACATGGTTTATTTACAACAAATGATAAAATGAATTGGATAATTTACAAAAGAAAGGTAAAATTGCAAATTGAAACAAAAAACAAACGTCAATCCAAACCGATATATACAATGGGAATTTGAAATATGACTACTACATAAAATGTTTTAAGTAACGCCCATTGATAGGAGCATCAATAATTTCTCCATCAAGGTTTTCCAGTGAGAAGTAATTTTCCCCCTTAGCAACTGCAATTCTAAATGGTCTGAACCAGAGATGATCAAACTTGCCATGTTTCCCTGCATCTTATTTTCTAGCATCCCACTTTAAGACTAGATTTCCAGGAAGAAACTCCATGTATTTAGCCTTTTATCGAAAAGGGCCTTCATGTTATCTTGGTACTTTTGAAGTTTTTCATCTACTTCCACTCTATTATGTTGAACTTTGATTATTTGATTTATCCTTCTTGTAAATTCATTAGACTCTTCATTTTCATCCTACCATAGTTTCATCACAGGAAGAGAAAGATTGATAGGAAGGAAAATGCCAGTACCATAAATCAATTGAAAATGGGACATACCTATTCATTTCTTGGTGCCAATTTGGTTCGCCCATAGTGCATATTTCAGGTGGGTGTGCCAAGCCTTTTTATTTTCTGTCAACACTTTTTTTATTATAGTCATCAGGATCTTGTTAGATGATTTAGCCAACCCATTTCCCTGAGAATAATAGGTTGTAGAATGTCCTAACACAATGTTGTATTTCTAGAAGAAATTGATCATTTCCATAGACTTAAAATCTTGAGCATTGTCAATGACCATTTTCTGAGGACAACCAAATATCGATAGGATGTTTTCTTGTAAGAATTTTGTTACTACCAAATCTGTAGCATTCCGAGTTGGAATGGATTCTACCCATTTAGTGAAGTAATCAGTACTGGTTATAATCCATCTATTTTGAGCACTTGATTGCGGATGGATTTCTCCGATGAATTCTAGGACCCATTGTTGAAAAGGGGTTGCATATTTCACTGGGATTAACGGTAGGGCAAGGAGCTTCTGCTTTCTAGCAAACAATTGGCACGAATTATAGGCTCTGATTCTCGCGTTCACATTGGTAAATAACTTTGTCTAGTAATATCCATCCCTTAGAATATTGTAGGCCATTTCTCTCTAAGCATGGTTTCCTCCACACAATCCTTCATGGAATTCATCAATGACGCCTTCTATTTCAGATTCTATAAAGAAACATAACAAGAAACCTAAAGGATATTTCTAGTATATCCCACCATCAATAATATAGTATTTAATTGTGTGTAGCTTCAAATTCCTTTCTTTAGACAGAGTCATGTCATTCAGGAACTGAAGAGTAAGGAGGTATATAAAAATATCGTGATACTAGGTAGAGGCGGAAAACTTATCTTCAATTCGAATAGTAGGCACCTGATCGTCAATTTCCTCTATATACATGAGAGATTCATGTGATTTGAGGTTATTTATCCTGATCGACCTGAAATTTGATTCAACTAACAAATTTTCCAGACCTTGACCTTTAATAGCTTGGTCAATTCCACTTCTAGATCAAACTCTTGAATTTTAGCTAACCATCAACCTCTTCTTCCATCATTGTCTAGCTGAACCAAGATGTCTTTGATAGCATTTGTTGGCACATAAGCGATTATTTTTAAATGCAATACATATGTTATGAAGGCCTTGAGAGACTTCACCATTGCGTATGCTTTCTTCTCAAGTATATCATATCTTAATTATGCATCCCTGAGGCTTTTTATGAATAAGTATATTGGTTTCTCGAATCCTTCTTCGTTCTTTTGCAGGAGTACCACTCCAACAGTATGTTCAGAAGTAAATGAGAAGATTAAGAATTCCTTTGTATAGTCTAGACTTTCTAGCACTGGTGCTTCCCCTATAGATTTATTGATACACTCGAAAGATGCTTTAGATTTTGCAGTCCATTTCACTTCATTGTCCTTCTTCAACATATCTGTAATCATTTTGATAATTTCAGCAAAGTTGGGAATAAATCTTCTCAAAAAGTTGTTCTTTCCTAAAAAAGATTGAATTTCTTTTTTGTTCCTAGGGATATTAATCATGTCTATAGACTCAACTCACTTAGGGTCGACCTTGATTCCTTATTTTGGCACTATATGACCTAAGCGATTACCTTATTGCATAACAAAATGTGACTTCTTTGGATTAAGAGACAAACCAAACTTTCTGCATTTTTTGAAGGTCTACCTGAGGTGTAGAAAAGGTTTTGCATAAGAGTTAGAAAAACTATCAAATCATCAAGATAAATAAAAAATAATTTGTCTCTCTCACCGACGAAACTGATTTCCATCACTCTCTGGAAAGTAGCCCTTGCATTCATCAAACCAAATGGCATTTTATCATACATAAAGGTTCCCCACGAATTGGAAAACACAGTATTTTATCTGTCGTCTTCATGAACAACAATTTGATTATAACCCGAAAAGCCATCAATCATGGAAATCATTTTGGACCCTACTACCTTTTCTATAACATGATCCATTTTCAGGAGTGAGTACTTGTCTTTAAGGGGTGATCGATTTAAGTTTTTGAAATAAACAGAGAGCCTTATTTCACCATTTTTATTTATGATGGGAACCAAATTCGCTACCCATTCAAATTACCTAAGTGGAACTATTATTTTTTCATCGAGAAGTTTCTTAACTTCCCTTTTTATAAATGGAAGGAGAATAGGGTTTATCTTTCTGAGTTTCTGCGTGAAAGGTTTAATACCATGTTTTAAAGGAATATTATGTTCAATAACAGAGGTATCATAAGTTTTCAGATCATCATAAGACCATGGAAAAACATCTTTGTACTGAAGCAACTCAATGTACTTAATTTTCATTTGGGTCGAAAGGTATTTTGATATCTTGACCATTTTGGGATATTCGTTAGTTCCTACATTACAGTCTTCAACTTCTTTGGGTTGGGGATGTAAGGTAGAATTTAAATGTATTTCATCATGGTCAAACAACCTTTCTAAGGGGAGAGGGCCTCTGGGAATCTTATTGTTCTTAATAAATAGCATGTGGTGGTTTATGATCTTGTCTTGGAATTTTTCTGGGTTCTCTCCCTCTTGCATAACCCAAGCATGATCATTTTGGTTTTCCTGATCTATGTGAGTTTCAAAAATCTCATCAACCATATCTAGAAACTGTTTGATTTTTTCTTCGTCTTCGAACTCTTTCCAGTGTTGAACATTGTTTGGGATCGAAGTTCTATGCCTCATCTCGATGTGATACTTCAGTTTCAATATAGTAGGGGGTATGAAGGTCGCAACAACCTTGGCCAAGGAGTCAACTTGTTGATTCTCCATCCTAGGAATAGAGTGAATATTAAAGGACAAGAAGAAGCTCTCTATAAGATCCTAGGAACAATTCTTATATGATCTCAACCTTGGGTGCTTAGCTTGATACTGTTGTTTCACTTGTTTTACAATACCATAAACTATCAGATGTTCAATTTTTAACTTCCTTGCAACTTCTAATCCTAAAACCAGAGCTTCATATTTGAGAACATTATTCATATAATCGATATCCCATTGTAATCTATAAGAGAAGGGAATAACATACTCATCACCTAGTGCCACAAATAAAACTCCAACACATGCTCCTTCACCGAATGAGGCACCATCAAAGAACATTTTCCACATTCCTTCTCTAACATTTACATTTTTCTTTGTTATTTCTATTTTTTATTTTTTTTTTGTACGTTCTTTGAAAATTGTCATCTATAGATAATATACAATTTCCTAAGTCCTGATCAGCAACATAGACTGGGTAATTATTGGGGTTTTGAGGGTCACTTACAGTATACACCGGTCTAGTTTCTCTGTACAGTCGCATGAATTGCCCACCAAAAATTGGGATCATAGAGTATGTCATGTCCAATTGAACTCATCCTCCTAATTTGGCACCCCAAGACCTAGATAGAAGAATGCCATACTTGGAAGGGATGTCAACAACGAACACATCCATAAGGATACTTTTCACAGGGATTTGAGCAAGATTTACTACCAAATATTTAATCATGCCTAGACACTTAACCTTTCTAGAATCAAACGAGTAAAAGTCTTGATAAGGTCTGGTAATTTCAAGGCCCAACTTTTCCATGATAATTTTAGGCATTAAATTATGAGAGGCCCCAGAATATTACATACAACTGTGGAGTAAATTGTCGTGCACAATTAGTGTGGTATAGAATGGAGAAACAAAATACTTATTGTTTTCAATGTGTGGACCGAACATGATCGTAGGTATTTTGTCCTACGGATCAATAACGTATGCTTGAAATTCAACATGAGAAAAAATTATTGCTTTAGTGATCTGTTTTTTATAAATTGAGTTTTTTGCAAGTTCATCGAGAGGCATCGGGATTTTAATTTTATTAAGTTCATTTCCAAACTGAAACCTCCAATTGTTTTTTTCAATTTCTCTGGTTGGAACTTCTTCTTCTGTATTTTTTGTCTTCTTAGTTTGCATTGTTCTTGTTTCAACTGGCTTTGTTCGGGAAACTTGTGTTTCAGTTGGTGGTTTAGTAACTGCTGCCTCATTCATTTTACTTCATGATAAAATATTTTTTGGTGGAATGTTTGCATAATTTTTCTCTCTGGGCCTTAAATCATACTATTATTGGAGTTCGACCATTATTGAGTCGGTGAGACCTTGATACGTAGAGTCTCCCATATTATTGATGTTATCCTCTTTATTAAACAGGGATTCCAAGTCTAAATACTTCTCATAATCCTTCATGGTTAAATGTGGCTCAAGATCATCATTGCTAAGGTTATTTAGATCTTCTTCTAACTCCTAATAATCTTTCATTTCATCCCTCTGCATGAAGTTTTCAGTATTAAACAGAACTTGGATCTTTTGATCTTCATTCTTTACTTGTATTTTTTGTATCTGTAGGTTAGGGTTTCTCCTGAACTGATTTCTAATGTATGGATCAGGTTTGGCTTGATCTAATTCCATTATAGAGATTTTGTTTGATAAATATTTAATTATCTTGGCCATCTCATCCATTTTTTCTTCTGTGGACTTCCCAGATCCAGAGGGTCCTACCTGTTCTTTGAAACGCCTAGGTTCTCTGGTTCCCATCTCAACCTTAGTTTTTGATTACCTGGATTCCATCATATTGGATTCAATTTCTATGGCATTATCTTTCATTCCTAATAAAGTGGTATATCTCCTTTCTCTTAGAAGTAGAGAGAGGTCGGAATCAAAATCCCCTACAAAATTTACTTTTGCAATAGGTTGAGAAGGTTTGACTTTGGCTGGGATTTTGTTATACAATTTATTGAACCTCTGGATAAATTTAAGGACTGATTCAAAAGTCTTCTTTCTTAAAGCCCTGAATTTGGTTAAATAATAAAGATGGTCCTTTTTCTCACCCCACTATCTTAGGAAGGCATTTTTAGTTCGTCATATGATCGTATGAAACCTACTAGGAGTCCTATGAACCAGGTCCTCGCTTTTCCTTCAAAGGTTTTTACTAACATCCTTGAGTAAATGTCCTCGTGTTCGATGCCAAGGATATCAACAAACTGATCAAAAAAAGTTATGTTTTCTATTGTGGTTAAATCTCCTTCTCCCATGAATTTGGGGAGTTTCTTCATGTAGTTTTCAGGAAAATCATGAAGGACAATAGGGAGGACCAAGGGAGAATATCTAGCAGCTATCTTGGAAAATATTCTAGGAGGTTGAGCTTGTCCACCAGCTCCTGCACCTCTGGTGCCACTGACCCCAACACCTCTAGCACCAGCCATTGGAAGTCTAGGAGACAAACTTTGGGGGATAAAAAAGGGATTTTCAAAACTTTGAGGGACTAAACTACTGACCTTTCAACTACTTTGAGGTGTGGCGAAGGAAGTTCAAGAAAAATACCGCTAGGAGATGGAATATATATATACAGGGGAAAAGGGAAACTTGATTTGGTTTCCTTAGGTTTACCATATGTATATATATGGGAGGCGATAGGAGATGAATCAGGGTATAAAAAGTACTCTTCATAGTTTTAGGAAACAATGACCTTTACTTCAAGAAAGGAGAGAATTGGTAGATCTTTAATGACCATGGGGATTGAAAGGGATCCTTTGTCCTCACCGGTAAAAGTATCTAGCAAGTCAATCTCAAATTTTATCTCGGGAACAATTACCTTTGGATTTTCGAGTTTAGCCTCAGGTTTACTAGTTGATGCCTATGCATAATGAATTTGTTTAAAACTTTCTTTAGGGGTTAGTTCTTCAGCCTGAACCTTAGCATTAAATTGTGTAACTCTAGGTTGATATAATTTACCTATTGATGTAGCAGTTTGTTTGAGATATCCCTTTGGTTTCAATAAATTTTCGGGATCTGACATTGGTGTGGTCTACTTATCGTCTTGATTTTTCCTAGTATTCCTTCTACTAAATGCCAATTTTGTCTATGGTGGAGTCACCAAGTGAAAAAATAAAATAAGCCTTACTTATGTATTCAATATTTTTTCACCATCAAATATAAAAAATTACCTTATCGCTTTCCCAGGGAAAATTATTTTGTTTCTTCATCCCCATCAACAACGCCAAAAAGATGTTGTTCCTGAGATTAATCCTAAGGTTCAAAGAGTAATTTCAGGCATCATGAATGTTTAAAGAAAATGCTTTAAATGAGTGTTTTTCCTACCTTTAGTTCTATAAGAAATGATCTGCAAATGAAATTAATAATATGACAGTACATAGGTTGTATTTTGTTGTCTAGGTCACAATTATAATATCAAATGGTGTGAAAGAAAGTTACAAAATTGTTAAACAAATCTAGGCATCAATTGCAGATGAGTCTCACCTTGTTTGTAGTGGAAGAAAAGTAGAGAAGGCACCCTTGCACATTATATGAAATGCAATAATTCACGCAAAACATAGGTGTTGTTTTACTCACAGTAAATACAGAGGAAAACCTGCTTACCTAATGAATTACTGGTATAATATGATCACGGTAGTTGTAATACTAAATTGCAATCAATCGCTTTTCAAGGAATTACATAAAGAAATTCGGAGAAATGAAAATACAGAGGCAACACCTAACTCAAACTGAATGAAAATTAGAATCTTTGTTTTCACTTGTATTAATACTCAAAAAGAGATTTTCTCTATTACATCCAGTAAGAAGCAACCTCAAATAGATTTTAAATCTATCGATTTATACAACAATTATCACAACTCAAAAACCGTTGGACTTCATACAATATCTCCTAAAAATAGAATGTAATTCGAATGAAACAACAACATGTAGATATTGTTTGAGTTGGTGCTTTCATATGTCTCTTCATCTGCTTGCATATGCACTCGTTTTCCTTTGTTCTTTCAATTGGGAACACATGTCCATTGAGGCCACCATAATCATTTGTTTACTCTTCTCGTCATCTTATTCCATTTCTATCTGTTCTTCAGATGCGTTTACTGGAAAATAATATCAGTTGAAAATATGGGGGGAGTGATAATGTGACAGGTATCTCAACATTGGCTCATTATTTGATGGCTAATAGTTACGAGAAAGATTAACTACTCACGAATAGGATGATGTGCGGACAAGTGTAGGTGGTGAGGTAAATAGGGTAACTGATGTGGAGGGTGTGACAAGTTGGAGGGTGAACAGGGTGCATGATGTGGAAGATGTGACAAGATGGATGGTGAATGGGGTACATGATGTGGATGACAGGTGTTGCTCCAGCGTCCCTTTACGTTTCTCTATTTTGCGGGGGCGCGAGGGGGTGGTTTGAAGTAACCCATTTTTTTCCTGCAATGTACCTGGTGATGCCACATACCCTCGAGAGAAAACTGTGGTTTAAATTGCGGGACCACCCTTCGAAATTAAACCTCACGCAACTTCGCCCCTTAAAATCTCTCTTAGCCACTGATCTCCATGATCTATCAAAATTTGATTGTCGATATTCACAAAGTGATATAAGCGCCCAAAGTTAAGCCGAGGTCACAGCTCTTGGTCATATGTAGAGAAGATAGAGAGATTTTTTTGCAATTCCTATCCGTCGATATGAGTGGGGGACACGTGTCAGATGATCCCCATATTCGATTATTTTGTACTCCAAGGGAGAGGTAAGAAGTGTTGAGTAAAGAACTGTTGAAGGCCTGAAGCCCATCTGAACAGTTTATCAAAGTGGACACCTAGCACGAGATCCTGCACTTCGACGGATAACCACTTCGGAAGAAATACAAATGTGTGAAGCGAGAACTCCTGAAGCCCAAAGTTTCGAAGTAAATCTTCACCGTTGAAATCAAGAGAACACACGACAGGATATCATGTACTTCAGAGACTTAGCACTTTAGAGATTTTCACCTCAGAACACCTGAAGCCTGGAGTTTCGAAGTAAATTGTAGTCGTTTAATATCAAAGGACACGTGACATTAAATATTCCACTTCAGGGACTTAGCGCTGAAGAGAGTTTGTGCTCCCTTTTCTATCTATTTATCCCCTTCCCTACTATATTTGGTCATTTTCTTAGTTTATCCAGCTTCCGAAGTGATTTATCGTTCCACTAGATTCTAAAATCTAATCCATCAAGTTTTCTTGCAACTTTTCGTGGCACCATAATCCTTGAGAAAATAAGATTAGCCTGCCTATAACAAGAGATGTCTATAAAATTTTCAAATAGATAAAATGTGCTAATTGCGAAAGGTGAAAATGAATTCAAAATCAAAGTGCTTTTATTTAAACAATATATATTGATCTTCGTATAACCTTACTTAGGAAGAATTTATTAAAGTTTATGAAGATGTCTACCTGGCGATATGCAATCCTCATTTAAATCATTATCCTTAATTAGTCATAAATGCCATCAATATTTCAATGGTTCACGTTCGAGAGTTTTAGATGTGATAGAGTGGGAAACTCCCGAATCTTGAATTCGCGAAAAGATTAATCTCTGGATAATCGCTTTTAAAACCTTAATTAATCATGTTTAAAAATTGTGCGTTAACTTCAAGTGTTTCGGGAGTTCAGACTTAGGGGAATTTTAATGTATCTCAAGAGGGACTTCTCGAAACCTAAAACTGCGAAGCAATTAATTATCTAGTAATTGATCTTAAGTCTTAATTAATCACACTTAATTTTAAGTATTTCAGAAGTTTGGACTTTGGAAATTTTAGAATACAATACAGGGGAAA
Source organism: Picea engelmannii (assembly GCA_009831015.1). Classification (NCBI taxonomy): domain Eukaryota; kingdom Viridiplantae; phylum Streptophyta; class Pinopsida; order Pinales; family Pinaceae; genus Picea; species Picea engelmannii. The sequence goes on along the minus strand of ML793307.1, from coordinate 590,967 downwards.
AGTCTGAAATCCAAACTGTGGAGTCATTAATTATCTCTTGATCATGATTAACTTAATTATTTAACATTCAATACTTCGACATTTGATATTTCGGTGATTCGCGAATTCATTCTTTGTTAAAGTTCTGAAGGATCATCTCTCGTAGTGACGTGTTATAGATGACATCATTCTAGATGACGTGTCGAGGAAAGAGAGATGCCACATGTTACTTGGAATCGTGTGAATCCTCCAATGAAAATGTCAAAAACAGGAGCCACATGTCAACTCAGGAAAGACTCAAAAGGTACATGTGTCTTAAGACTTGTGCCTTTAAAAGGTTTAGGAAAAGTCACAAGAAGATACCTTCGAGTTTCAAAGTTTTGGATTTTTTATTGTTTAGACTTATTGAAACATCTGAAGTGCGAAGCTCAGAAGTGATAGTTAGAGATTTACCTCATTAAAATTCAGGCGGCTCCAAAAGTCTAGAGGTATTAGGATCATTCGATCAAAAGGGAAAACTCATCAACAATGGATATCTTGTGTGCCTTATTATTAACTAACCAACAATGATTTTGATTTAAAATTAAAAGGTCATTTTCTAAGTTTTTGCTTTCTTCAGGTAAAATTTTATTTTTCATGAGGTGAAAAAATATAAAGCTCAAAAGTTTAGAATTGTATGTGTTCCAACATAATCCACCAGTGGTGTGATGAATTCTTGATTTAATGTTGCTTTATTTCCATATATTTCATTATATTTGTGCCTCGTACTGCCAATCTGTCATGATCCCCGATGGATTTTTCTATTTATTGCTACGTGTCGGCTTCATGAATTATCATTAAATATATTTAAGCATTGTTTCCTCCCTCTTAATGCCTTTAATGGTCATGACGGCCTTGTTCAGTGAATTGCTTGTGTGCATACCTAACTGTCTCTGTGTTGTTTCTTTTATCTGCACAACAATCCCTTTTTTTATTTTGCCTATTATAATACACTACTATAATATAAAAGTTATCGCATAGGTTAGATTAGTGCATGGTAGGTTGACTATCCCTATAAAGTTTCATCCGACTTCCATTCACCATTCCTCTCAGGACTTCTCCATTCAACATTTCTAACTGCACAACACTTGCCTTTGTCACATGCTTAAACACATATGTTCCTAAATAGTGCATTCAAAACTTCCTTGAATGTTGCATGAACTTACTATCGTATAGTAATACTAAGTCCCCCACTTGAAACTTTTTCTATTTGATATGTCTATCATGCCATGCATTTTCTCTTTCCTTTTGAACTTGCTGATGGAACTTGGGGTAGATATAGCTATAATTGTTCCTTCTTCCTCTGTGTATCTTGTTAACATGTGATTCAACTTCCTTACAACATCAATATCACTTAAAAACTTTAAACAACAGTGAAATAAGTTACTTACTTGATCTTCTACTTGCTCTTCATGACCAATTCCACATAGTGTTTCTTCACGCGTCATGGACCATATCTTTTCATGCACGTGTACCTCTATTTATTTTTTTTCAACCCATCACACATATTATTTCCCATGGGCTTCTTCTAATGAGTTTAGTGTGGCATGTTTTTTCTCTTCTCACTCATGATATTCCTCCAAATAATTCTGTGTGGCGTGCTACAAACCTTCATGGGATCGGTCCTCCTTTAACAATTTTTGTGTCACACATTGTACTTCCTTGTGCATCCACACTTCCTCTAGAGACCTTTGCGTTGTGCATTGCAATTATTCTTGTGATCTATCCTCCTCTATATCTCTCTGTGCATCGCATAGAAACTGCTTTTGTTGCACAACATCAAACTTAGGAGGGGCTTGTGCCAATTTTATGATCTTCCATTTTACTTTCTATCCCGTTCTATGTCCATTCTCTAAGTCCATTCTCTAAGTCCATTCTCAATTTAACTCCTCCTCATATTACCACCCACACATCAACTTCCTCATCCTTCATTTTATTCCCAAGCGGCTCTGTTGTTACCATGTTTTTGTGTGCCTTTTTCTCTTCCCACTTCTTCAACAAGTCAAGGAAATCTTTGGTGGAATTCTTTGTATTGTAGTAGTACCCACTAAGAGTACACATTTTTCTACAAAATCTTGAAATGTGGCCCACATCGCCACAATTAAAACAAGTGGGTGGTATTCCTCCACCTCCTCCATATCCTCATCCTCTACCTCATCCATATCCACCTCTCAGATGTCCTTGGTATACCCCTCTTTCTACACCTCCGTGGTCAACACCTTTCTTCTCTTCTTAAACCTGGAAATCACTATGAGCGTGGTCCTGCATCAACTGAAGTGACTGATATTTGTTCACATCATGCCCCATGGATTTTCACAACTCACAAAATAGAGTATGTGTAGTCTTTTGGTATTTCTAAAGTGTTGGGCAATAAGGAGGGATATGTCCCCATTGTTTACAAATCTTTCACCACTCAGTCTGAGGCCCATTCAAAAATGTATTCATCCTTGTGGTGACCTTCTGATTGACATGTGGTACACCATATGTGCTTGAGTACCACTATTTTCTTCACCATATCTTGCAATTGCATTGTAATATTTTCAAGTTCGGACTGTACATGTGTCATCCCTGCCAAGGTCTCACAACCTCCTAGTGTAGTCACCTTCTGCTAGGTGAGCAAAACATGGATAGGGGGGAGTATTCCTACAATGAACCATTCCCTGTATTGAACATGTTGGATTTGGAATGTCACCTTATCTAGCAATAACTTGAACCATTGGTCATAATCCCCTATGGTTTCTATAGTCCGTTGCTTGATCTCTTTGATTTCGCTATTACACTATGATTCTGACTTAAGATTATGAAAATCCTTAATTAGATCTCTCTTAATTTTTGATAGGGAACTCATCTATCCCACCGACATAGTCACCTTATGATTCACATGCCACGTCGAAGATCTATCTCTGAAGGTGGTATCCAACTACATGATATTTGATGCTTCTTTTGTGATCCTCTTCATATACCAAACAACCTCACAAATGAACCAATTCCTCTCTGCATCATCTTTACCCATCCCATGGAACACATGTAGCCTCGACATGGTATCTTGATTCACCATTCTCAATCTAGTGATATGTCCTCCCAACTGATTGCTAGTGATTGGTGATATTGGTAATAATACCCTTCCTTGTGATGTATTGCTGACTTTATCTTCTTCTTCACTTTTATCTTCTCTTCTTTCTTCTACTACTCTTATCTCTGCACTCTCTGTTGTTCTTTATACTAATTTTCAAATGAAAAAGGGGGGTGGATCAAAAAGGGGGTTCCTCCATATTCTCTCATCATCTCTTGTGAGGGATCTTAGAGAGATTACTAATTGTAGTCGCGTAAGACCATACACTATTGATAAATCCTCCTCCCCTTCCCGGAGGGGTTCTTTACCATCTTCTCCTATGTTATTTCCTATCCTATGCCTGTCAATTTCCATTGAAATTGTGGCATCTCTCAACATCCATGGGGTTTAGACTTCATATTCTATAACCATGCTACCACTAATCCTAGTATCTTCATTGGACACTCTACTCCTAACCTCGTGTTTCTTCAAAAACCTATCTCCTTCTATGCTCCTCTCTATCACAACAATATCTCCCACACATCCTCCTGGTGCAGTCTCCTTCCTCTTCATTTCGGGTCGAACCCCTCATCTCTCACCCATTTCTATCTTCTTTTCGCTCTATTATGCTTTCCTCACCTCAAATCTTCTTTCATATATTTTAGCTCTTTCTCTCCTATGCTCTTTTGGGTCCATTCTCTCCTCACCTCATTTCAACATCTTCTGAATCCTCTCTTTAAACATCTTGATCCTCTTGAAAATATCCATATTTTCTCTCTCCCTCCCCTTTCGCTTCATCATCCCCAAGTGTGAAGGGGTCTACTCGACCATCCTGCCAAGTTCCATGTGCATTGATAATTTTTCTACGAACAACATCTTGATCCACAAAAAAAATTCTCCAAACAATATCTTCTGGGAACCTTCAAGAAACTTTCTTTAATCCTCACTAAAAGAATCATTGTATTCGATGGTGAACTCACTATTATATCCCTCGTTTACTAGAGCAAACCAAAAGTTGATTGCTCAAGCCCACTTATTATCCAACTCTTTTAGTCTATCAACTGTAGTCTAGTCCTAGACCTGTGGTTCTAGGGGTCTCAGAGTAGTATTAATGGTGGGTTTCCTCTCCATATATTCATACAAAAACCATGGAAACTCAAAAAATAAAATCTCATGCAAATTAGTGTAGATGTACCTCTCTTTCCAATGTTCAAAGTTGGTTATTAAACCCATGGTTTCTCATCATGCAAAATCATCTTCCTTTGCAAATAACCATTCTTCTGTTTCCTCTTGATATGGGTTCCACCTCATTCTCTCAATTCATCATGCAATACACAACAAGAGTTTACCAACAAAACCCTAAGGCATCAACATATTAATATTCAGTCAAATATCGAGGAAGGTATCACCCAAAAAACCGTGAGAATCATAGAGACCATTTGGTCTCATGTCGGATATGAAGGGATAAAGTAGACAGACAAGCCACTTGAGATATCATTCATTCATATAATCATAAGCCATTAACAAAGTAAATTCATAAATCATTAACACAACCATCCATTTAAATCAAAATGTATATCTCCATTAACAAATTGAAATGCAGCTTTAGATTATCTCCATTATTGTTTAGAATGCATACCAAACTAGATTCAAATTACACATGAAATTGCACTCTAGGTGTTGTGCTTCATTCTACAGAAAAATGCATTACAGTGAGCCATGCACTCTCTTCTCATGTTATTTCCTATTAATTGACTGCAATACAAACTCTAAACATGATTTTCTTCCAGGCTTACAAAGGACTGTCATAAAACTTAGACTAGTTCCATAAAAAACTCGGACCAAGCTGTTACAAAACTCAGACAACCTCTTTTTTTCCAAAATTGGATTGCTCTCTTTTCTTCTTTGCTCCTCTCTCTCGAGTGATCACCAGTTCCAGACACTTATTCTATCTACATGTAGCCCACGTAACCTCCTTGGGACATGGCAATCATAACTAACTTTCCATCTCAACCATCATCTTCCCCACGATCTCTCGTGTTGTATATGTTAATTACTCGGGAAGATTCCCAAAGATATTATTTTGATTCAACTTGCACATGATATATTTCCTCCACCTCCACCATATCCTCATCCTTTGCCTCATCCATATCCACCTCTCAAACCTCCTTGGTATCCACCTCTTTATATGCCTCTGTAGTTGACACCTTTATTCTCTTCTTGAACCCATAAAGCATCATGAGTGTGGTCATGCATCAACTGAAGTGACTGACAATTGTTCACATCATGCCCCATGGATTTGCAGAAATCACAAAATAGAGTATATATACTCTTTTGGTATTTCTGAAGTGTTGGGAAGCAAGGTGGAATATGTCTTCATTGTTTACAAATCTTGCACCACTCAGTCCGAGAACCATTTAGAAATGGATTCAGTGCTCTTGTTTCCAAATAATTTCCCAATGTAGGACATTCATCCCTGTGGTGACCTTCTGACTAACATGTAGTACACCACACATGCTCGATAACCACTTTTTTCTTCACCATGTCTTACAACTTCATTGTAAGATTTGCAAGCTGGGACTATACAAGTGCCATCCCTAGGAAGGTCTCACCACATCCTAGTGTAGCTTATAGGCACATTACAATCTCCATAGCCTTTTCCTGAGTAGTCACCTTCTGTTGGGTGAGTGGAACTCAGATATGGGGGAGTAGTATTTCAATGAACCATTCCCTGTGTTGAACATAATGGATCTAGAATGTCAGCCTATCTAACAATAACTTGAACCATTGTCCATAATCCCATATGGTCTCTCCATTTTTTTACTTGATCTCTTTGATTTCAGTAATGCACTACGATTCTAACTTAGGCTTTTGAAACTCCTTAAGTATATCTCTCTTGATTTTTGTCAGTGACCTCATCTATCCCACTAGCCTAGTCACCTTATACTTCATATACCATGTTATAGTTATGTCTTTGAAGGTGGTCTCCAGCTGCATGATATTTGATGCTTTTTCTATGATCCTCTTCATAGGCCAAATAACCTCACATGTGAACCAATTCCGCTCTGCATTGTCCTCACCCATCCCATGGAACAAGGGTAGCCTCGACGTGGTATCTTGATTCACCATTCTCAATCTAGTGATGTTTCCTACTGACTAACTGCTACTGGTTGGCGATCTTGGTACCGATACCCTTCCTTGCGAAGTATTGTTGACTTCGTCTTCTTCTTCACTTGTATCTTCTCTTCTTTCTTCTTATAATCCTATCTCTGCATTGTCTGTTGTTATTTCTACTTGATTGCAAATGCACAAGGGGGGTGGTTCAAAGAGGAGGTTCCTCCATATTCTCTCATCATCTCTTGTGAAGGATCTTAGAGAGCTTACTACCTGCAACCATGCAAGACCATTCATTATTGCTAAAACATCCTCCCCTTCCCAAAGGGGTTCTTCGCCATATTCTCCTATGTCAATGCCTCTACTCTGCACCTCATCTTCCTTTGACGTTGCAAAATCTCTTAAAATCCAAGGGGATCGAACTTTTTCTTATCTGACCATGCTACCACAACTCCTAGTATCTTCATTAGATACTCTACTCCTAGCCTCGTGACTCTTAAACAACCTATCTCCTTTTGTGCTCCTCTCTAGCACAACACTCTCTCCCACACATCCTCCTAGTGTAGTCTCGTTCCTCTTCATTCTGGGTATGATCCCTCATCTCTCACCCCTTACTATATTCTTTCCGCTCCTCTATTATTCTTTCCTCCTTAGCTCAACTCTTCTTGCGTATCTCAACTCTTTCTCTCCTTTGTTCTTCTAGGTCCATTTTCTCCTCACCTCATTTAAAAATCTTCTCAATCCTCTCTTTCAACACATTTTGGATCCTCTTGATTAGAACCATATTTTCTCTCTCCTTCCCCCTTCTCTTCAGCCCACCCAAGTGTGAGGCAGCCTACTTGTTCATCCTGTCAAGCTCCATGGGCATCAATCATAATTTTACAAACAAAATCTTGATCCACAACAAAATTTCATCCAACAATCTCTTCTAAGGACCTTCAACAAACATTCTTTCAACCTCGCTAAAAGAAACATTGTATTCGATGGCGAACTCAGTAATATATCCCTCCTTTAGTCGAGCAAACTAAAAGTTGATTGTTGGAGCCCACTTATTATCAAATGCTTTCAATCTATCAACTATAGTCTGTTCCTAGACCAGTGGTTCTAGGGGTCTTAGAGTAGTATTAATGGAAATTTTCCTCTCCAACCATTCATACAACAACCATGGAAACTCAACAAAAAAAATTTCATGCAAATCAATGTAGATGTATCTCTCTTTCAAACGTTCAATGTTGGTTATTAAACCAATGGTTTCTCATCGTGAAAACTCATATTCCTTCGCATATAACCAGTCTTGTCTTTCCTCCTGTGATGGGTTCCACCTCATTCTCTCCCTTCATCATGCAATACAAAACAAGAGTTGACCAACAAAACCCCAAGGCATCGACATATCAATATTCAGTTGAAGGCTGAAGACGGTTTTACCCGAGACGTCGTGAGAATCATAGAGACAATTTGGTCTTGTGTCATATATGAAGGGATAAAGTAGAAAAGGAATCCATTCGGGTTATCATTCATTCATTTAATCATAATCCATTAACAAAATAACTGCATAAATCATTAACACAACCATCCATTTAAATCAAAACGTATATATTCATTAACATAGAGAAATGCAACTTTAGATGATCTCCATTGTTCCTTAGAATGAATACCAAACTAGCTTCAAATTACATGAGAAATTGTGCTCTAGGTGTTGTGGTTCATTATACATAAAACTAGATTACAGTGCACCATGCGCTCTCTGCTCATGCTCTTTTCTATTAATTAACTACGATACAGACTCTAAACATGACATTTTTCCAATCTTACAGAGGACTATTACAAAACTTAGACTAGTTCCATACAAAACTCGAACCAGACTGTTACAAAACTTAGACTATTTCCATACAAAACTCAAACCAGACTGCTACAAAACTCAGACAGACTCTCTCTTTTTCCAAAATTGAACCACCCTCTTTTCTTCTTTTCTCCACTCTCTCGAGTGATCACCAGTTCCACACACTTCTCCTATCTACATGCATCCCACATAACCTCCTTTGGGCATATCAATCCTAACTAACTTTCCATCTCAACCATCATCTTCCCCACGATCACTTGTGTTGTCTTTGTTCATTACTTAGGAATATTCCCAAAGATCTTCTTTTGATTCAAGTTCCACGTAGTATCTTTCCAATCTTTTGTGCACAATACAAAACTTGATTGGCACGTGCCTTCTTCCATTGTGCAGCTGTTGATATGTGCACAAGCTGATATATGCACACACACAACTTACCCAAAACCATGGGTGCCAACATATATATTCTAGTTCAAGATAATTAAATTTAATGCATTTCATCATGTTACATGATAATCTAATAAGTTGTGCATGCACCTCAAATACTTCCTAGTAGTTAATAGATTATTATTTTTCTAAATTTCCTTTACAACTAATGTGTCATGAGAGGGAAGCATTAACTTGCACTAACACTTAATCATGGTCAAACATGGTCAACCAACAATAGTCAATCATAACCAACCATAGTAAACTAAAGTCAATCAGATTCAACAATCACAAGCCATGATTAGCCATAGTAAACAAGGTCAAACCACAATAAACCATTATCAACCAAGCAATCCTAGTCAACTATGGTTAACCATGGTCAATAAAAGTCAACCATATTCAACTATAGCCAACCCTACTCAACCATAGTCAACATGCTCATCTAGAGTCAATCATAGTTGACCATAATCTACCATGGTCTTCCATAGCCAATGATAGTTAATGTGGTTGTCCATAGAGAATGATAGTCAATATGGTCAACCATAGTCACCTATAATCAAATATAGTCAACTATGATTAATTATAATAAACCATGGTCATCATAGTTGACTATGATTAATTATAGCTATAAATTAAGGACAGCCATACTCAACCAAAGTGAACTAAAGTCAAACATAGTCAACCACAATAAATTATAATAAGCTATAGTTGAAGCCATAATTATTACCCATGATCAACCATGGTTAACCACATATATCTTTACTCAACAAATGTCAATTCTAAATCAATTATAATAAAATGCAGAAAACTTTATTTGTAAATGGATAAACCATGCTCTACCCTCATGAACCATCGTTAATCATAGTTAACCATCATAAATCATATTTAATTGAATATATTAGCCATAATTAAATATAGTAAACCATAATCAATTAGAATAAATTATATTTAACCATAATCAACCAAGATCACCCATGATTAACTATAATCAGTGTTACTTAAATAATATCATTAATAATTAACTATAATTAATTATAAAAAACTTTAATCTACCATAACCAATATAAAAAACATAGTAAAATTTATTGTAAATATCTCATATATAAATTTTATTGATTAATTATAAAAATTATATTTAACTATAATCAACCAAAATCACCCATGATTAACTATAATCATCTTTACTTAAATAACGTTACTAATAATTAATTATAACAATCTTTAAATCAATATAAAAATCATAGAAAAAATTATTATAAATATCTTATATATAAATTTATTAATATTTAATTTAATATCTTATTAATATCAATATTATTTTGATTAAAAATATATAAATTTTCATTAAAATAAAATAAATTCTCATATGTATAAGCAAGATTATGTGGGAGAATTGTGTAAGTTTTAACATTTTTTCACTTAATCCAACCATATATAATTTCCATTAATGGATTAAGGGTCACAATATATAACTTCTATTAATGGATTGAGGGTCCTGAAAAACTTCCAGAATTCTTCTAAAATTGTTTTAGCTGAATTTTAAACATAACCAATAAAACATAAAACCTTTGGCGGAATATTAAACATAACCAATAAAAATCAAACGTTTAGCGGAATTTTAAACATAACGTTCACGAAAATCAAGATTCAAAATCAAACGTTCACGAAGATCGAGATTCATCATTCGAATTTCAAATTTTAAAAATCAAACGGTCGTGGAAATCGAGATTCATGATTTTTTTGTTTATATAACGGGAAAATATGCCGGGGTCTCACGATCAAATTCGCAAAGACATGCTGTACAGAGTAAACCTCTTAACAATGGAAATTGACGAGGCACATAGGCAGAGCGTTGCAACCCCAGAGAAATGGCGTAAGTCGATAAGCAAGGTTTTCAAGGCCGTGGTGTTGCTAAGAGTCACTGCCACTCGTGATTTTGATACGGAGAGAGTCGGCGTCAGTAATGCTACCGGTTTCATCGTCGATAAACAAAGCGGGATCATTCTCACCAACAGGCATGTCGTCCAGTCTGGACCTGTTGTTGCCGACGCTACGCTCCCCAATCGTCAAAATATTCCTGTTTATCCTCTTTATCGTGACCCTGTTCATGATTTTGGATTTTTCCGTTTTGATCTCTCCGCACTTAAGTTTATGGAACCTGAGGAAATCCCTCTTGCACCAGAAGCTGCAGCTGTTGGATTGGAGATCCGGGTGGTAGGTAATGGCAGTGAAGAAATGCTTTCAGTTTTTGCAGGAACCATAGCCCGATTGGATCGACATACCCCTCTTTATAGCATGGATGGGTACAATGACTTCAATACTTTTTATATGCAGGCAGCTTTACGAACAAAAGGAGGCGTGGGTCACCAGTAATTGATTGTGACGGACAAGCAGTTGGATTACATGCTGCCGGCACCAAAGGTTCTGTTGCATTTTTTCTTCACTGGATCGAGTGGCAAGGGCTTTGAAAATTTTACAGAGGTGCAAGGACGAGTCCAACATTGGATGACAAGCAGCTCAGATTCCTCGAGGCACACTCCAGATGACCCTTTCTCACAACGGATTCCATGAAGCACTTCGGTTAGGGCTTCCACGGGAAGTTGAAGAATTAGTAAGAAAGGCTTTACCTGCTGAGACGGGATTTCTTGTTATACATTCCATGGTGGCAGGAGGTCCTGCCCAGAATCATTTGAGCATATGGGATGTACTTGTCCGGGTGAATGGTGATTTTGTGACGCGTTTCTATAAAACATTTAATTATAAAACATTTTACAATTTATTTATCTCTAGTTTGTATGTCAACATTTATACTATTAAAAACTTAATAAGTTAATTATAATTAACTACAATTACATAAGAAATTAATTATAAAACATTTTACAATTTATTTATCTCTCATATTTATTTAGGATCTTAACCATCATTAAATAATATTAATCCAGTAATAAGAATTAAAGCTATTATTATGAGGTTGATAGACATATATAACAGCACGGTAATGATGTTTAAAAAATCGATCAGAGTTGTGGACAAGTAGGAAATTTAAAATCGCACAGATGGACCTAACTTATTCTCTGAATTAATTTTGGAGCAAACATTAAGAAAAAAAAATGGATGTGGATCAAAATTGTATGTATTTCAGATTCTTATATTGGTTTTGCCTTATTTTAAACCAACCCAAATATTCAAAAAATAGATCAAAATTCTATATTAACAAAAAATTTAAAACTGCACAACCAAAAAAAACTGCTAAAAAAAAAAATAACTCAGTAGAAAAGATCACTCGGATTTAGCACACTCCCTACTTCTCCGCCGACTTTTCCTTCACGTAAACATCAGCTCGAGATTCCTTTGCCTTTGCCGTGATGAAATTATTTCCATCAAATGCCTCCCTGTCTTTGCCGTCGGAAGTTGGAACGAATCATATGTTTATCTGGAAATTCTGTTCTACAGGTCGTTGGCATGAATGCTGTGCTATATATCAGTTGGCGGAAGATGAAGCTCGTTCGACCTTTTGGCCTTCCCGGCGATCGGAACCGTCCCATCACCGGCGATCGAAGCCCAGATTGTAGTGGCTTGAAAATTGAGAGGATACCATTTGCTTTGCGTCCCTGTTTATTTACAGGGATAGGTTGTTCTGTTGCAGGATACCATTTCTTAGAGGAGAGGATACCAGAGAAGGCAAAGTTGAGAGGATACCATTCCTTAGAAGTGATCCCTGTTTCTTTACAGGGAGAGGTTGTTCTATTGCGGATTGGCTTTTGGAAAGTAGACGTACCTTCGACTCAAATTGTTTCTCTTCTTCCTTGTTATCTTAGGTGAATCAATATAATGGTTGCAGGTAGGTTCTGCTTCAATAAGGTGAATTAGATGCTAAAATTTGAAATTCGAGATTACACTAGTTTTTATGTTCTGTTCCATGTACGGATCAGGTGAATGAAAATGTTTTTTAATGTTCCATATACGGATCAGGTGAGTGTTTTTTTTTGGAGTAAGCTAACGACGCTACCTTTTGGAGCCCGATGGGACGTATCGGGCACCGGGCACCAAAAGGTAGAACGCCCAGCCGGCTCTCATACCCTCCGCCGCCCAGCGCTCTTTTCGCTCCTCCGCCGCCCAGCCTCCCGTTCCGCCCCTCCGCCGCCCAGCGCCCCGTTTCGCCCGACTTGGTAACGACGTGAAATTTAAATTTGAATTTAGGCGGGTTTAAAATTTGAACGGAGAGGCGGGCTTGAAATTTGAACTGAGAGGCGGACTTCTGTTCAACCTCAGCTTGCTATCCGAATGCACTATATTTGCAAGACAATATTCTGGAGGGATCCATTCCAGACGCAATCGGCTTCTGCAATTCTTTAACCATTCTAAATGGAGCCATTCCGGACACTTTGGGGTCTATTGAAGTTTTAAATTCTCTGAATCTTTCAAATAACGAGCTCTCTGGATCGATTCCCAGTAGTTTCGGCGCATTGACCTTGAGCTCTATTGATTTCTCCAACAATCACTTAAACGGCCCTGTTCCCAACTCGCTTATCAGCATCGGAAACAGGGGAAGCTTTTCGGGAAATCCAGGGCTCTG
>ML793307.1:549803-564440 GCA_009831015.1 Picea engelmannii | reverse complement strand
GTTCTGGCTTCTCTTTCTTTCTTGGAATCTTCATGTGTTTCTTTAGTTCTCGGGTCCATGGAGTTTCTTATATATTCCATGCCCTAAAGATTCCATCATAGGATCACGGATGTGGATGGACAACCAGGGATACTTTAAGGCTTCTCTTTGATCAATACGTATTGTCTTTCATGGATGCTATCATGGATATATACTTCATCATCTTCAATGGATCATAGGATTAGCTCCCTCCTAGTCCTTGCTTCATTTATGAGTGCATATAATTGGCTCCATCCGTCTAACAGAGTCCACTCTTCCATATTCATCCTTATTGTCTTCTGCAATATATAATTGGTTCTCTTGTCTCACAGAGTCCACGCTTCCATCTTGTTGTCTTCTACAAAACATCATAAGTCTTTTTCCAATTTCCTCTCGATTGTTGACTTCTTTCTATCTTTGCTTCTTCTAAGTCTCTTCATGATTGATTCGTCTTATCTTGCAATAGCTTCCACATGATTTGTATTTCATCCTTTCATGTGTATTATCTAATGATATCCATTCTTATCTTGTTGTTCTTCCATAGGTATAGTTCTTCTTGGAACACATTATCTTCCAAGAGATACATATACAAGATATGTACAGAGACGATGAAAACAAGATATGTACAAGAATAAGAAGAGTTTTGTTACCTTTAGAAGAAGAAGTCTCTTCCATCCCGCTTAGTCTTCTTTGTAGGTTCCTTTTATTCGACAATTGATGCTTCATGTTTCTCCTTCCTTTTCTTTAGCTCGAGACAATGATTCTTGTAGTGACCATACTTTTGACAGTTGAAGCATTGTACTTCTGAAATGTCTTTCTCTTGATTTGGCTTCCTCCTTGAACCAAACTTCCTTTTGTTCCTAAAGTTATTGAATCTTGTTGTGAAGGCTTGATCATCGTACTTCTTTTGGGGTTTCTCTTTTGCATTGATCCTTGATTCTTCTTGATCACAACAAGTCCAAAGTTCTTCAAATGTCAGTTACTCAATTCTTGTGTTCATGCTTGCGGAAAATGCATCCCACGTCTTGGGAAGACCATTGAGTACTATGTTTACCAACTCCTTCTTTGAGATGATCTCTTCAATAGCTTGTATTTGATATCTTAACTAAGATATTCTCACAAAGTATGATGTTATGTTGTCATCATCATTCATCTTCATGTCACGAAGATCATTCTTCAGACTCATTACTTCTCCAATGTTTCTGACTGAGAAGAGATTTGTTAGGGCATCGTACATCTTCTTTGATGAGTTAACATGAGAGATGTAGGGTATCAAGTGGTATTTTATAGATTCCACTATGATACTCATAGTATTGATATTACTTTCTTTGAAGTTCTCCATAGCTGCAACGTTTTGTTGTTCCTTCTCTTTTCCTTCTTCAAACTCTGGCTTCACGATCTTTCCTTTCACGATATTCATCACTTTATTCTTAGAAAGGATGTGGTCAATCCTTGTCTTCTATGCTCTGAAGTTAGAGGCTCCATCTAACTTGTTCTCTGACTTCATAGAATAATTCATGGCTTCTTTGACTTGGTCAAAACCTATATTTGACCATAAACTCAAACTTCACATCTTGGCTTGATGAGAGTATCAAGAGATGCGCTAGGCTAGAGTGCATTGATCTATCCAGAGATTAGGTCAATCCATTCACTTAAGGTGCCTCAACAAGAGGATTAGTGTTTCTGCAACTGCTCCTGTTAGTAACCCTAACGACAGTGTCTTGGAAGTTGCTTTTGCTAGTAACCCTAGTGGCAGTTCCTTAGTGAGATTAATATCCTAGAGGCTATGTTTCCTTCCAGTGTTTAGACTGAATGAAGGAGGTGGGGTCCCATAACCTATTAGAATATGAAATAAGTGTAATCGTTTTACCATTGACAATACCCTTGTCACCCAACCATAGGCCGAAGCCACCCTTCGAGCACCTTAACCTTGACATAGAATCATTCTGGAAGAAAAACCTAAGCTAGATAGCCAATCAAAGGGTAGAGAACCTTTCCCCAAGGATATCACACCAACAAGAGCTGATCAGATGGTCCAAATCCTATCCAAGAGATAGTCTAAGACAAACATGATCTGCTAGATGCAGCGGCTGCAATGGCAGCTCTCCTCAAACCTGTGCACGTGACTGGGCACTGCAATGCACACAAGACTGGGCACTACAATGTGCACAAGACTGGGCACTGCAATTCTGAGACTGCCTGCCAGAATAAGAATTGGTCTCCTGTATTTATACTAATTCTGGCTAACTTCCTGGGCCAACTTCTCATTCTAGGTATCTGTCTATTCAGCATATATTATTATTTATGGCTGACTTCTTCTCTTGGAGGCTAATAACCTGATATAAATTATCTTCTTGAGCCGACAAGTCTTCTAGGGTTATTATCCAACTCATTATGGTTTCTTCTTGCTTCGCGTAGTATTCTATTCTCTTTAGGTTCACACATGGAGGTAAATACCTCCCGCATCTACCATAATATCAACAGAAACATCCACAGAACAATGGTATTGGTTCTCGTATTATTCAAGCATGGAAATTACAATGGGGCTCACAATCATTGCATACACCTCCAACTCTCACACACACTAACTTGCCTCTATTGGCTTACATGGATTTACAACATTTCTTACACAGTTACACAAAAAATTGAATAATTAAATGCATTCCTATCCATATTTGAACTTGGTTTTTCTAGTTGCAACAAACCCTGAATAATAGGATCCAAATCCTTTTTTGGAGTAATCTTTTGTCACTTGTTTCCAACAATCTTTACCTTGACAACAATTAACATGATACCTTGTTCATTTATTTTGTTCATCACCTTTCCTCCAAACCAAGAGAATATAAACACCATTGCATCTTCCCTAATGCCACTAGTTTCATGAACATGTTTGCACAATTCTTTTGAGTGTGGACCTTTTCAAGAACCACTCAACCTTCATCAATAACATGTCTGACAAAATGGTATTTTACAGGAATATTTTTTTTATTATTGTGATAAGTTGGATTTTTATCCAAATGAATAACACTTTGACTATCACAGAAAATTTTACATTATTCTGAAACCTTCCTAACTCACCCAGTAAAAATTTTAACTAGATTGTCTCTTGGAAAGCATGTGATGCAGATGTATACTTTGCTTATGCAGTTTATAAAGAAACAATATTTTGAAGCTTTGACATCCAACTTATAAGAACACCTGCAAGAGTGAATACATATCTTGAAGTGGATCTTATTTTTTCCAAGTCACCTACAAAATCTGAATCAACATAACCACAAACTTCATCACTGCAACCATCAAGAGTGATACAATAACTGCTTGTGCCTCTAATATACCTAAGCACTCATTTCACTGTTGCCCAATGTTCTTTTCCTAGACTTTCCATGTATCTACTGACAAAACCAACTAGATGTTAAATATATGGTTTTGTACATACCATCGCATACATCATGCTTCCTACTACATTAGCATATGGTGCACAAAACATATACTCATTTTCTTCATCATTACTAGGACTCGAACATGAATAAAGCTTAAAATGGGAAGACAAAGTGATATTGATTGGTTTCACCTTATTCATACCGAATATCTGAAGTATTTTCTCCACATACTTCTCTTGTTATAACCACAACTTACCATTTTTATGTCTTTGTGTATCTTCATGCGCAAAATCTGTTTTGTTGCTCCTAGATCCTTCATATCAAATCTCCTATCCAACTGAGCCTTTAACCTGTTGATTTCAACCATGATTTTTCTTGCAAAAATCATATAATCAACATGAAGCACCAAAATAATAAATATGTCATTTTCCAACCTTTTAAAGTAAACACAATGATCATACTCACTTCTTGTACCATTGCATGGGAGACATGTTATTGGAAGAGATTATTGTGCAGACATGTCTCTCGATGAAAAAATGGTATCGAGAGACATATCCCTTCCCAATAATATCATACAATAACATATCTTCCAATGTCTCTCGATCCCATCCTTCTTGCAATAATTATCAAAATCCTTAGAAGTAAATTCGGTTCCATTATCTATTCTGAGATATTTAATAGACCTGCCAATGTTCTTTTCAACCAAAGCTCTAAACTACTTAAATTTGCGAAAACATCAACTTTTTTCTTTAACAAATAGATCCATACTTTCCTAGAGTAATCATCTATAAAACTAACAAAACATGATGATCCTCCATAAGAGAGTTTAGGAGATGGACCCCAAAGATCAGAATGAATATAGTCAAGGATACCTTTATTGGTGTTTTCCAGATTTAAATTTCTATCTAGCTTGTTTATCGCAAATACAATGTTGATAGAACTTCAAATCTACAGATTTTAAACTAGGAAGTAACTTTCAATCAACAAGTACCTTCATTCCTTTCTCACTTAAATGAACCATTCGTTGATTCCATAAACAAGTAGAGTCTCCTACATCATCTGATGCTACTTCTACATGATCAATAATTGTTCTCCCTTCAAGTTTATATAGGTTCATGAATTTGTTCGCGTTCATGAAAACCAAGATACCTTTCGATATCTTTAAAACTCCACCTTGATTTGTGCCTTTATATCTACAAGAATCTAGAAATCACAAAGATATAAAGTTTTTTCTTAGATCAAGTACATGTTTCACTTCTGTTAGAATATTAAGAGTCCCATCAAACATTTTTATTTTGATACTCCATATCCCAATAGTTTTACATGTAACATCATTTCCCATATAAAATACCGTGCATCTATAGATTGGTATGTAGTGAACCAACTCCTATAAAGACACATATGATGGGATGCTCCAGAATCAATTAACCAATTAGAATGATATTGTGAGACATTATATGTAGACAATACCTCATCAACCATACATAAATCCTTCTCAGCTATATTTTCCTCCTTAGTAGAGTCATCTTCCTTAGATACTTGCTTTCGTTTCCAACAATATTTCTTGATATGCCCTGATTTATTATAGTTCCAACACTTTAGCTTACCCTTTTTTCCCTTTGACTTAGATTTGGATGTACCTTTCAGATTCTACCCTTGTTCTCTAGATCGTCCTCTAGTTGCCATTGCAACTGTTGTTGAGGATTATGCACTAATTTTCCTTCTCCCTTCTTTAGATAGCAAGGATCCAACAACAGTATCATAATCTAAGGCATATGTGTTACTAAACCACATAGAAGTGACTAGACGATCCCATGACTCAAGTAAAGTACATAATAACGTAATTTCCTTATATTCATCTTCGAATTTTACATCCACGCTAGATAACTGACAAATTAGGTTAATAAAAGTATTTATATGGTCAATTGTTTGTGCACCTTCATCCATCCTTAAAGTATACAATTTCCTTTTCAAAAAAATCCTCGTCGTAAAGGATTTTGTCATGTAAAGAGATTCCAACTTGCTCCATAATCTTGTTGTTGTCTTCTCTTATGTAATGTTAAATAACACTTCATCTGGTAAAGACAAATGGATGGTACTAAGAGATTTAGCATCCAGATCTTCTCATTCCTCGTCTGAAATATCCATGGGTCTCTTTGACTTGTCTGCCAGTGCCTTTTGTAGGCCTTGTTACACAAGCAAATCTCACATCTTAAGATTCCATAATTCAAAATTAATTTTACCATTGAATTTGTCCACCTCAAGCCTGCATATTAAGTTTCCATAATTCAAAATTAATTTTACCATTGAATTTATCCACCTCAAACCTTGTAACCTGCATCTTTTCCATTTTCTCAAGAAACAAGATCAAAGCTTAAAAAACCCAAAGCTTAAAAACAAATATTTTAATATGATGGTTGAAACTATTTCATGAAAGATTTAAGAAACCAAATGAGAATTAGTACAAAGGTATTATACACCAATTTTAAAATAAAAAATTCACCTTCTAACTCCCATTTAATAAACTTTTCGATTCACCATGTATTATTGTAATCCACCATATATTCATATATTTAAATGATCCATTTTTAATTAACCCACGTGATCCAAATATAATTTATCCACCCTTTTTAAATTCACATCTTAAGAAATATGTCACGATCCGCCATATGTGTGTGTGTGTGTGTGTGTGTGTCTGTGTGTGTGTTGGACAACTAAGAGGGGGGGTGAATCAGTTGTTATCGTCCTTAAACAATTATGCTTCTTTTAAATTCTTTACAAGGCATTCAATGATGATCACAATAATGTAGGGAAATAAGCAATGGCACATTCAACATCAGTCACATATATGAGATACACAAAGACAGATATTTCCTGAGGAAACCCATAAAGGGTAAAAACCTCTTCTTATTTATAAGATAAGTATTATTTACATTCTTTACATTATCATACAAATGAGAACCAACTCATTGTGAGGCTACAACCTCAGTTTTTGCAAGTTGCAACTTGCTGAGAGCACCAACTCTCTGTTTTATCTAGCACCCACTAGAAGGAAGCACCAACTCCCTGGTTTCTCTAGCACCAACTCCCTGGTTTCTCTAGCACCAACTAGAAGAAAGCACCAACTCCATGTGTTCAAGCACCCACTTAAACCTCTGAGGACACCCGTCCTCCCTAGCACCTCTCTACCACCCTCAAATAATATATGTTACTGAACTTATTACAGTTATACAATGTTTAACAATGACTTACCAGTCTCATCACTATTTTGCAAGATTTCTTTACTCTGTCTGCCTCACTGTCTTCCTGCACACATCCATTGCACTTTCTGCTCTTCTACTTTTTTTTCTTTGTGCGCCATTCCCATTCAATGCACCTTTTGTCTTCTATCCATTTCAGCTGTTGTACTCCACCTCCTTCTTCACACATGCATCACTCATAACAGCAACAACACCAATCTCCTCTTTCTTCAGCGTTCTTATACTCCCTGTGCATCTTGTGCATGCCCTGTATCCAATGGTTCTGCATGCTCTACATGTCGAGTGCTCTATCTGTTCATCATGGAAAATATTCAGCTTCTCTATTTTTTCATCATCACTGGGTATCATAATCAAATTCCTTTGCCTCACCACCATTTGATATTCTTCATCTTCTGTTACAGTTGAGCTCAACTACTATGTTGTTGTTACAAGTTCCAATGCTCATCTAGTTGTCAATTGCCTCCATGAACAGTCTTTGTTCTACTGGAAGATCCCTTGAGACTCTTCACCTTCTTTTTCAATCACCTCGAAGTGTCTTCGAGTCCTCTGGCATAAACCATCAATGGTTTCTGGCAGTCACACTGTGACGTGCAATAGTAGCCCTCTAATTTGATTCAATTTCATCTACATCGTTGGATGGCTTTCATTAATCTTGCATTCATTTTGGCATTCTGCTCTTCGGCATTTCGGGATCACCGTGGTGGAGGTTTTTAGTACTCTCCATTTCCCGATCACCGAAACTCTGAAAAAAAGGAGCTTGTCTTTACTAACTCCTTCCCCCATATTCTGTCAATGTGACCAAGGGTTGTGACCTCTTGCTGAGCCTAACCTTGTTTCGCATTTCGGCTTTTCAAAAATTCAGCATTCGTGTGATCAAGTGTCTCGACACTCCATGTCGTGATCCCCGAAAGGAGCTTGGTTTCTCTATCTCTTTCCTCCATCTGTCGCCGATGTTACCAATGGCTGAGACCACGAGTTGATCCTAAACGTGTTTCGCATTTCGACATTTCAACAATCCTGTTGTAAATTTTCTTGACTCTCCATGTCGCGGTCCCTGAAACTCTGAAATGGAGCTTAACTTTGCGAACTCTTCTCTACAGCTCTTCGACAATGTGACCACCGGCTGTGACCATATCCTTATTCAAAAACTACACTTGGCAATTTCGCATTTCGGAACTTCGGCATTTCGGCACTCCTGTGGTGAAGTGTTTCAACACTTCAACTCCCGGTATCCGGAACTCTGAAATGGAGTCAAATCAATAGTCTGGTATTTCAACGTTTCACTTTTCGGTGAATCAACATTTCGCAACTTTGGGTTTCGCGATTTCGAGACTCCTGAGATGAAGAGTCTTCACTCTTGACTCCTCCAACTCTTGGTATCTGAAACTCCCGTATGGAGTCTTTATCATTTCACGACTTCGAGTTTCACAATTTTGGGAATCCTGTGATACAGTGTCCTGACTCTTGACTTCTCAACCTCCCGGTATCTGGAACTCCGGTATGGAGTCTTTATCATTTCACGACTTCAGGTTTCACGATTTCGGGACTCCTATGATGCAGTGTCTCTAACTTCTTCATCTCTCGATAACTGAAATCCCGGTATGATGTGCCTGCTTTTGGATTTTCAGCGTTTCTCTTTTCGGCACTTCGGGACTCCTGATGATGAGAGTCTCTGACTTCTCCATCTCTCGGTAATCGAAATCTTGATATGATGTGCTTGCTTATGGATTTTCAGCGTTTCACTTTTCGGTACTTCGAGACTCCTGATGATGAGAGTCTCTGACTTCTCCATCTCCCGGTAACCGAAATCCCGGTATGATGTGCCTGCTTCTGGACTTTCGGCATTTCTCTTTTTGGCACTTTGGGACTCCTGATGACAAGAGTCTCTAACTTCTCCATCTCCCAGTAACCGAAATCGTCCTCCTGGTTTCGGGATTTCATACCCTGCTTCACCTGGGTCATTAAAGAGCTTGCAGGTTCTCCTGGATCCAACGTCAATCGGACCTTGGGCTCAAATATGACGTTCATCGAGAATTATCAATGAGATCCATCGTTGCATACCCTAATCTTGTCGAGCTTTCTCTACAGTGTCTTCCCAAAAGACTTATGGTGCTCGCCTGGCACATTCTTCCTGTACTCAAGCCATCATCATTGTTGTATTTTCCATCAATGACAAGCAGACACTGCCTGTAAAACATGCCAACAATCTCCCCCTTTGGCATTGATGGCAACAAAGGCACCTGTACCTGTTCTTTTCTCCCCCTTTGACACCAATGTCAAAGGAAACACGCTCCCCCTAAGTTGTTGCAGTATTTTTAGGAGGTATCAGATATGAAATCAATACAAGACTCCCCCTAACATGATGGACTCTCTTAGGTGTGAGACGGGATGACACCCAACTTCTGTCTGAGATATTCAAATGGTGTCTTGGCCAAGGGTTTAGTAAAGATGTCTACAATTTGTTCTGTGGTTGGAATGTAATGGACCTGAACAATCTGATTGGTGACCTTCTCTCTCAGAAAATGATATTTTATGGGAATATGCTTGGTCTTGGAGTGGAATAAAGGGTTCTTAGACACACTGATGGCACTAGTGTTATCACAATGAATTGAGATCGATGTAGCGTATTTTACCTCCAAGTCTGCAAGTGTCTGAATCATACATAATACCTGAGTGCAACAGGTAGCAGCAACAATGTACTTTGCCTCTGTGGTAGATAAATAAATGCAATCTTGATTTTTACTAAGACATGCTACTAATGAGTCACCCAGGAAGAATGCTCCTCCACTAGTGCTTTTTCTCTCATCAACACAGTTTTCCCAATCTACATCTGAATAAGCAGTTAATTGAAAATTTTGATTTTTGGGATACCACAGACCATAAGTCATTGTTTCTTTGAAATACCTGAATATCCTTTTGGAAGCTTGCAAATGACTCTGTTTAGGGGCAAACTAAAATCTTCTTACCATTCCAACAGCATGCATTATATCTGGGTGGGGTGTTGTGATGTACAGGAGGCTTCCTATCATTGACCTATATGATCTTTGATCAACATCAAGTGAGTCATCATTCTTTCTTAATTTGCATCAAGTAACCATAGGTGTACCCACAGGTTTGGAGTCTTCCATTTGAAATATTTCCAGCATTTCTCTTAGATATTTTTCTTGAGAAATGAACATCCCTTCAGACCTCTGAATAATTTGCAGACCAAGAAAAAATGATAGTTTTCCTATCATAGACATTTCAAACTCAGATTCCATGGATGAATAAAACCATTGTACCAATGAATCCTTATTACATCCGAAGATGATGTCATCTGCATAGACCAATACGATGAGTAGATCATTACCCTCTATTTTAATATACAGATTGTTGTCAATTGTTCCTCTCTTGAACCCTTTTTCTTTGAGGTACATATCCAGACTGTGATACCAGGCTCGAGGGGCTTATTTTAACCCATATAAATATTTCTTCAGCTTGCATACTAAGTCAGGGTTATCAGACAGTTCGAAACCCTCTGGTTGTTCCATATAGACTTATTCACTTAAATCTCCATTTAGAAAAGCGGACTTGACATCCATTTGATAGACTTTAAACCTTTTATGACAAGCATAGGCAAGAAACATTATGATAGCTTCTAATCTTTCTACGGGCACAAATGTTTCATCAAAATCTAGTGCTTCTACCTGAGCATATCCTTTACAGACTAGACTTGCTTTGTTTCTAAAAACTTGTCCCTGCTCATTCAATTTATTCTTAAAGATCCATTTGGAGCCAATGACATTTTTACCTTCAGGTCTATGAACCAACTCCCACGTACTATTTTTCTCAATCTGATCAAGTTCATCATTCATTGTGTTAATCCAGTGTTCATATTTGATGGCTTCATTAAAATTATTGGGTTCTAGCATGGATATGAAGGCTATATGAGATTGTTCGGTGTTTTTGATTATCTTTCTCCTGGTTTGTACACCTTTGTCTTTTTCCCCAATTATCTGACTTGCAGGATGATTCTTTTGAAAGATTCTGGAGGAGGAATTTGTAGTTGACTGTGGATTTGAGTCTGTTTGATTGTCTGAGTCTTCATCTAATTCAGAGTCTTCATTTTCTGATTCTTGGACCTGTTCATCTTCAACTTTAGTTGTTTCTTCTGTAGAAGACTCATTACTGTATACCTCTCTTGCTCTGATTCCTTCATCAACTTTTACATCAATACAGTCAACCATTTTATGCAGCCTCTTATTATAGCATCTATATCATTTATTGTTTGTAGCATACCCTAAGAAGATACCTTCATCAGCCCTGTCATCATATTTTCCAAGGTTCTCATCATTATTCTTTATGTAGCATTTACTCCCAAAGACTTTGAAGTTTTTAATTGAAGCAGGTCTCCCAAACCATAGTTCATAAGGTGTCTTGTTGCTTTGCAGTCTGAGGTGAGCTTTGTTAAGAACATGGATTGTTGTGTGTATTTCTTATACCCAGTAGGTTTGACCAATGTTCTTCTCATTCATCATTGACCTGGCCATTTCCTGCAGTGTTATGTTTTGCCTATCAACAACTCCATTTTGTTGTGGAGTTCTTGGGATTGTGTATTTTCTCTTGATCCCATTCTCATCACATAATTCCTTGAAGTCTCTTGACATAAACTCTCCTCCTCGGTCTGATCTTACCGCCTTTAACCTCTTGCCTGTTTGAGTCTCGGTTAAAGCTTTAAATATTTTAAACTTCTCAAATGCTTCATCTTTTTCCTTGAGAAAGGCCACCCAAGTAAGTCTGGAGTAATCATCAATAATCAGCATAAAGTAGTTTTCTTTCCATGTGCCTTCCTATCTTGATGGTCCACATAAATCCATATGAACTAGTTGGAGTGGTTTCTTTGTTGAAGTAAAGCTCTTGGACTTAAATTGTGTCATGTTTTACTTGATAGAGTTTACACATTGAATCTTGGGGCTTTGATATTCTCGGAATATCTTTTACTACCTCAAGATTTTTTAGTTTGATTAAGTGGTCAATGTTTAGATGTCCAAGTCTCCTATGCCATAACCAACTTTCATCATGTTTTCTTAGATGATATTCTTCTCTATTTTCTTTCAGCACATATACATTATTGTATGTCCTTATGCCTTTGGCCACCACTTGTCCTGAGGTTACAAATTTTATCTTGCAGTCCTTGGATGTGAACACCACTTCACATCCTCTGTCACACATTTGACTTACACTGAGCAGATTATGTTTCAGCCCATCTACAAGTAGAACATCTTGGGCTTTTCCTTTTCCATTACTTAAGCTCACCATACCTTTACCCTTTATTTTCCCTAGAGCATCATTTTGAAAGGTTACGTTTCCTAATTTGCTTTCACTTAGAGATAGAAACTTGCCTTTGTCTCCTATCATATGTTTGGAGCATCCACTATCTATATACCAAATGTTTGTTTTTCTTTGAGAGGAAAATACTAATCCACACTTATCACTTTCCTTCTTCTTCCAAAACTTGACATTTTTAGCAGGGGATTTTGAATCTAGTTCATAGTTCCTTAACCAATAGTCACTAGATTTATGTCCAAAGTTATGATAGGTGTAGCATTCAATCTCATTATTCAATAGGTCAAACCTATTGTTGCATCGTTTTCTACTCATTGATTGTTGATTATTTCTTGGCCTCCTTAGTTGCATGTCCCTCGACTTAATTTGCCAATTTGCAGCCTGTGAAGGTTTGTTACTTGGATGTATCATACTTTGTTGTGGGAAATATTTATTCCTTCGAAATCTTAATTGCTCATGTCTAAGTCTGAAGGAACAATTTACAACTTTGTGACCAAAATTAGAATAATAGAAACAATAACCATAGAAAAATTCTTTGTACCTGGAAAGTGGTTGTCTTCTTTCAGCAAATTGATTTCTTCCATGTTGATGACGTCTTTCAGCAAGGAGCGCATTATTTCTTCATTCTACAAATTCAGTCTTGGCACCTTTTTCTTTACTCATCCTGGGCAGTTGATTGTCTTCCTTTGTTTCTACAGGTTTGTTGTGGTTATTGGTTGTACACCTGACAAACTTGATGGGTTCTTCATTTCTTGTCTCACCACTACTTGATCCTTCTTCATAACCCAAACCATTTTTTCAGCTTTGGATTCCTTTGCTGATTCAGAATGGTGGCTAATCCCTCTGAGGCTTTGATACTTGACAGATTCTGATTATACAAGGCTTGAAACTTCTCCATTTCTTTCCTCGTTTTCACTACTTCTTGTTCTAATGCTTCACATCTTGCCTTCTTTTCTGATATTTGTTGTTTCAAAATATCTTCGATTTTCTTTGCCTCCTCTAATTCCACTTTTAATAGGAAAAGGTCTTCATCAGGTCCTTTAATGTCTTTCTCGAACTGTATGAACAATTGTCCTTTCTTTCTGTTCTTAATTCTTAATCTGTCAATCTCTTCCAGTGCACTGATCAGTTCTCCTTCCATGTCAACCACAGCTTCTTCTTCATTAATTTCACTTCCTGTGCTTTTATTATCATAATCCTCTTTGGCCATAAGAATGAAGTCATTTAGTTTATCTTCAATAGAGGAGTCATTGTCTTCATCATCTGAAGGATCATCTTCATTGTTTACGCAAAGACTTTTCTTCTTCAAGTTATTCTATTTAAAGAAATTTATGTGTTTATGCTTCTCCTCATCATCATATGTCTGATCCTTTATTTTGTGGGGAAATTTATTTGCAAAATGACCTATCCTACCATAGTTGAAACATTTGAAAGGCAATTTACCTTTGTATTTTCTTGGTCCCTTCTTCAGTCTCTTCACAAATTTTTCTTCAATTTCATCAGGCTCAGAATCCTCATTCTTGTCTACTTTGAATGATGCTTCTCTGGAGGTGGTTTTATCTTTAACTATTCTCATTTCATATGCAGGCAATGTTCCTAGAAGTTGATCAAACTCCATGGTTTTTAGATCATTAAGTTCTTCTATAGCAGAGACCTTCGGGTTGAACCTATCTGGGAGTGATCTCAAGATTTTCTGAACTAAAGAAGGTTCCTCAATTTTTTCACCAAGTGCTTTTTACCATTTCTTCTATTCTTAGAAAGTATTTTCCAATAGTTTCATCTTCCTTCATCTTCAGTTGTTCAAACTGTATTTTGTAGGTTTGAAGCTTGGCGTCCTTTACCTTCTCATTACCTTCATAACTGCTAATGAGTTTGTCCCACATTTCTTTGGCAGTTCCTAGGTGCATAACTTTTACGAATTTTGCTTGTGCAAGCCCACTCAAGATAGCATTCATAGACTTAGCATTGAAGCTAAATTATAGCTTGTCATCCTTATTATCTAGTACAACTGGATTTACATAACCGGTATCTACCACATCCCAGACATCTGCACCTAAAGCCATTATGTAAGTTCTCATTCTAACTTTCCAGAAGGCAAAGTTTTTTCCATTGAATAGAGGGGCCTTATTGGTTGAATTTCCTTCATGGATTGACATGTTTAAGCTCTAGGATCTACCCTTAGAAAAAAGGGGTCAGATCTGATACCAATTGTTGGACAACTGAGAGGGGGGGTGAATCGGTTGTTACCGTGCTTAAACAATTATGCTTCTTTTAAATTCTTTACAAGGCATTCAATGATGATCACAAAAATGCAGGGAAATAAGCAATGGCACATTCAACATTAGTCACATATATGAGATACACAGAGACAGATATTTCCCAAGGAAACCCATAAAGGGTAAAAGCCTCTTCTTCTTTATATGATAAGTATTATTTACATTCTTTACATTATCATACAAATGAGCACCAACTTATTGTGAGGCTACAACCTCTGTTTTTGCAAGCTGC
Source organism: Picea engelmannii (assembly GCA_009831015.1). Lineage (NCBI taxonomy): Eukaryota > Viridiplantae > Streptophyta > Pinopsida > Pinales > Pinaceae > Picea > Picea engelmannii. The sequence goes on along the minus strand of ML793307.1, from coordinate 549,949 downwards.
AATTTGCTGAGAGCACCAACTCTCTGTTTTCTCTAGCACCCACTAGAAGGAAGCACCAACTCCCTGGTTTCTCTAGCACCAACTAGAAGGAAGCACCAACTCCTTGGTTTCTCTAGCACCAACTAGAAGGAAGCACCAACTCCTTG
>ML793307.1:508735-530458 GCA_009831015.1 Picea engelmannii | reverse complement strand
GGAGTTCATAATAATTACTTTAGTTTGGTATATAATTATTTTTTTAATATATTTAAAAAATGAAATATTTTAATATATATTAATATATTTTATAAGATAATAGAGAGACGAGGATTGTAGTTCTTAGGGTTTCATGTTTGTGCCGCTCCATGGACTCTAATTCCTCGGATCGCTTCCTTTTCAACAACGTTGATTGGCTTCAATCGATGTGAAAAGGGGGTGAAAAACCCCTCATACATTAATGGTGTTGTCAATGAATCACTAGGAGTGAAATGTGTGAGGCCTCCTTTTGAGCCCCCGCAACACCTATGAGAAAAAATTCTCTAGGATAAGCAATGAGCTAGTAAATCGATGTATGTAGAAGTTGAAACCTCACATCCAAAAGTGACTCGAATGTGAGAGCCAAGGAAGTGCATTCCACAGTCTACCACGATGCCATGGTATGTGATAAGCTCAACCAAGGTCGAAGAAAATTTTCAGTTCATGAAAGAACACACCCTAAAAGGGAAACTCTTAGGGATTTGTCCCTCCTAGTGTGATCTAATCAAATGGATTAAAACATGGTGGAATCCTAAAAGCCACTATGACCTGCAATTAAGTTCAAAAGGTTTTTTTTAAATAATATTCTTCAATCTAGAAGATAAATATCGGGTATTCAAGAATGGCCCATATTTCTTCAACTCCACCAAGATATACCTCAGATTATGGATGGATCGTTTCAACCTTGAAAAGGAGGACTTATCCTTTGCATTGTTCTGGATTCACCTCTATTCTATGCCACAGGAATTCTAGTTGGAAGAGATTTTGACATAGATAGGCAAAACCCTAGGAGCCTATGTTAAATCCTAGAAGGCAACAAGACAGTGCAGGTACACCTCATATGATCACATATGGGTCTATATGAACATCTCCAAAGCTCTACCAGGCTCATTAACCCTTGAGTACCAAGATGAAGAATGTACACAAACCATCAACTGTGAACACATCCCCTTTAGGTGCAGGAAGTTCCATGAGAATGGCCATATTTTCTAGGATTTCCCCATTAATATTCCTCCCATATCTTCTGAGGAAGATTAGAGTAATAAAAATGATGGATTCATGAAGGTACAATGAAGAAAGAACTCAAACCCTAAGAAGACAAATTAGATGCAAAATAAGAATCCAAGCACCAACAACCAATTTGAAGTATTAAATAGGTTTCCATATTTGGAGTTAGAAAAACCATACCAACATGACAACTTAGGATATGTTCAATGAGATTTATGTGGTGAGGATTGTTTTTAGTAGTGTTAGTAAAAACCACAGTGTTATTAATAACACTGTGGTTTTTCCAAACACTACTGAAAACATAGGATCAACAAAAATAAAAACTAAGCAAATCCCAGAACCAATCCTAGAGAAAATCATTCCCTCAAACTCTCTTATTCAAATGGAGGTGAACCCTCATGTTGAGGACAGAAAATACCTAGACATTATTGTAGATGAAAGAGACCTGGTCAATATTGATCTAGAAAAAATTGAGGAAGCTTACAATAAAAAGGAAATATATACCCTCCCCCTTGAGTAGCTAGACAAGGTTCATAAAGTCTATATTGACTCTATAGCAGGGGCCACATATTGATATGGCGATGGACTAGGTATTCAATTATATCTTGTAAAATAAAACAAGAAAACACCCAAAAAAGGGATAAGGAGAGGTCACATATCTGCACAACAACTCATACATGAAGTTGGCAACTTCATAATCAATTCAAGGAAGATTAAAAAGATAATTGAGGGTTTCATCCCACCACCCCCAAATCCTTCTCAATGAATATTCTCTCTTGGAATTTAATAAGACTAAATGGGAGAACTAAACAAATAATTATCTAAAACAATATTATGGAAAAAGATCTAGACATATTATTTATTCAAGTAAAAAATGTCTAGGTACAACAATAGAAGCGGTACTTTCCAGGGGTTGGTGGAAAATAAGCTATGTATATAATGACTCAAATGGATAAGCGGGTGGAATATCCATACTTTGAAACACTGCCACAATTGTTCTAAGAAAAAAAAAATTACATCCTGGATGATATCAGCTCATTATCAATTCATAGGATCCAACAAAGATAGAATCCTCACAAATGTCTATGTTGCCCAATCACCATAGGAAAAATACAATTTCCTGAAAAGTCTTCTAGCCTTAGGTAATTTAATGGGCAGGCAACGATGGGTTATAGGGGGTGATTTTAATATCATCATCTCTCTGGAGGAGAAAAGAGGGGGTGTAATAAGATTAGATAAAGACATTGAGACCTTCCAAAATCTGATAGAATGACTTCACCTAGTTGACATTGAAGCTCGCAATGGCACCTTCACATGGAAAAACGAGCGCTCAGGAATGAATCAGGTCACATGTCGGCTAGATCGATTCCTTGTTTCAAAATATCTCATGTTTAAAGGATCTCTACGGAAATCTAACATCCTCCCCAAAGAAGGATTTGATCATTGGTTAGTTTAGTTCTGGATGGACACCATCTCTACTACAAAACTCAAACCCTTCAAGTTTGAAAAATTATAGCTCACACATCCATATTTTCAAGCTCTTGCCAAATCATGGTGGTTAAATGAAAATACCCTACATGGAACCTTAATGTATAAATTCCAATAGAAGTTGAAGAATCTTAAGCAAAGTCTTAAAACATGGAATAAAAATGTGTTTGGAAACATCTTTCAAGATCAAATCACTATAGACCAAAGATTGGAATAAATCCATAAGGAATACATGTTTCATGGGCCAACTAATTCTTTGAAAATAGAAGAGGAACTTCTAAAAAAAACTTGAGGAAAGATACCACCAGGATGAAATTATATGGCATCAAAAATCAATGGTGCATTGGTTCAAACAAGGGAAAAGAGAACCAAGTTTTTCCATCGATCAATGATACGCTGAAGTTATATAAATCAGATCAGTAAGTTGGAAAGTGACCAAGGTATTACCATAATGGAACATGAATACATGTAGATTGGGTTGGTTAACTATTATACAACTCTCCTCTCAGAAACAATCCTTGATAGGTCTTAGGCCATCAATAAAATAAAACGACACATACTGAAGCTTATTTCTCAAGAACAAGATGAATCCCTCATGAGACCCATCTCAATCAAGGAGGTGGGTCAATAAATGCAGGAGATGCCAATAGGAAAATCATTTGGGCTAGATGGATTCACCACTGACTTCTTCCACCATTATTGGTCGATGGTAAGGGAAGAGGTTTGGAAAATTGTAGAAGAATCTCGTTCATTGGGTAAATTCCTAATAACACTCAATGCTACCTTCCTCATGCTCATCGATCCTTAAGGAGGAAAGGGTCACCCACCCAAATAAATTTAATCCCATTTCACTCTACAATGTGATTTACAAGATCATAACAAAGTTCATCGCCCTTAGACTCAAGTCCATCCTCCCCTTCATCATATCCAAGGAGAATATTGGATATGTGGAAGGTCGTAGGATTCTATCCATTTTCATTCTATCTCATGAAGTGATACATTCTTTCAAATCTACAAAAACTCCAAGTATGCTAATTAAATTGGACCTATCCAAATATTTTGATAGACTGATTTGGAAATATATGCAATCGATTATTTTGACTTTTGGTTTCATTATTGAGTGGAATAAATAGATTCACAATCCAACATCCAAGACCTTCTTCTCTATACTGGTAAATGGTGTTTTATCCAAAAAACATTCTCCCACAAGAGGAATCCATCAAGGAGATCCACTCTCCCCTTTCCTCTTTTTCATTATGACTGAGGATCTAGGCGATTATATCAAATCCTGTATTGAAAATGGATCCATTCAATGCCTTCCCTTTCATGCTATTCAACAGACAACCTCCCATAGCCAATTTTTTGATGATACCATGTTAATGGTTTCACCCATGGCTAGGGAAGCATAGCAGCTAAATATAATCTTATCGGACTTCAGTGATGCATCAAGAATCTCCATCAACCTAGCCAAATCCTAAATATTTTTCTTCAACACTCATATTTCCATTCATAACCACATCTCCCAATTACTTTGTATCCCCAAGAGCTCATTTCCGTCCAATTACCTTGGTGTTCTACTTATAGAATCGATCACTAGAAATACCACCTGGGCCCCCCTCATTCAGTCTCTAATAAACTGTTTAAACTCATGGAATTTTCATTCCCTTAACTTGGTTGGTCACCTAGTGCTCATCAAATCAGTCCTCCAAGATATTCCTACTTATATTTTCTCAACCCTATTCGGTCCCAAGTTCGTCCTTAAATCCATTCACAATATTCAAAGAAAATTCCTCTAGCAGGGACATGAATTTGAAATAAAATGGGCCTTGGTCAGCTGGGAAAATGTTTGCAAGCCAAATATCAATGGAGGCCTTGGACTTTGGTACCCTTGCTTTCTCAATGAAATAATGGGAACAAAAATTTGGTGGAGATGGCTCAAGCATCTGACATATTTATGGGTGAGGCTATGGAAACAAAAATATGCTCCTCAAACCAATTATTCCCAACTTATTCACTTATCTAAATCGATTATGAGCTCTAGTTTTTGGAATGCAGTCTATCACAATTGTCCTCTTATTCTACAACATTCCTTCTGGGAACTAAGGGAGGGAAAGGATACCCTCTTTTGGAAAAATTCCTAGAAAATGTTTCATCCACTGTCATCATTAGAGAGCATGCAACATTTCTAGACTCAAATTTTGAATAGGGACACCACAAAGGTAGCAGGCTTATGGTAGACATCATCCCACAATACTGACCAAATAAATTGGAAATTCTTGCACAATGAACTCAACCTTCCTCACAATTTCAATCTCGATTCCTGGAAGGAAATATAAGCTCAAATATAGGTCCTCCAGTGTGAAGGAAAAGACATCTTGCATTGGGGGAACTCCACGTTGGTCACTTTCACCATCAAATATGTATATTCTATCAAAGTGCAATTCCAAACTCTCCCTAGAGATCAAATATGGCACATGATTTTGAGGACGAACCTTTGGCCAAAGGTTTCTTCCTTCCTTTGTCTCCTATTTGAGAACTGAATTCTAACATGGGATAATTTAAGGAAAAGTGGATTCATTGGACCATATTCCTATCCACTTGTAACATCCCCAGCCACCAATCGAGTCGGCAAACGCCACTACTCAGAGTCTCACTTAACTCTGATACCAACTATAACTTCCAAGGCCAACACAGAGGTCGGGTATTGCTACCACTGCAAAGTATACACTTATATAACATGCATTTAAATGAATATTAAACACTTAACACAGAGAAATCACATAATTATTGCTACTATATAGAATCAATGGAATTAACAATAATTCTTATATGCAACGAAATACATGTTAACATTCAAGCATCATAGACATGCATAACATAATATTAAGCACAAACTGATACTTATATTTTCCACTAGAGTAACACCACCAATTGTGTACAGACCTTCCACAAACCTCCCAGCCTTAGACCGCATTGCTCATTACTCTCAGTAGTAGGTCACCCTCGAGTTGGGACTAAGCTCCACTGGCAAGGGATTCCTAGGCTAGGCAAGGTCGATAGGTCAATAGGGAAGTCACACAGTTATAGAGGAAGGATTCTCTCCCAGGAGTCGCTTATGCCCACTGCTCACCGACTCTCATTCCCCACATGCATGTCCCACCCCAGGAGTATACACCTTCACTATCCTACAGTCTATCGGTTGCTTCACCTCCCTTTCCTTGGGCTTCAGCAATAGGCCAGACTGGAATTCTCAGAGCTCTGTAGCAGCTACCATACCCTTTCCAGGATATCTCACTTCCTCATCACACTCTCTCATGTGGAGAGAGTTGATCACATACCTGAAAACCTACCTCTTCGACCACAACCACCTCTCTCACCTAGAGAGAGTGTTGTTCACAGGCCTGACAACCTGCTTCTTCAACTAGTTCCAGCATAATGAGGACACAAAAACAAGGCTCAACAACAAACATACAACGAAAACAATCCACGCTCAGTCAAGGATCTTCGTGGCCATAACAACCTACTGGGAAAACGGGTATGGACTCCCAAAACGGTAACAGTCAGATGCTAAGACATAGAAAGGTTCAACAATTCCAGGATGTGTAGGGCTTCTTAGCAATCAACACAGGAGACACGACTCAATTCATGGGTTTTCCACTGGTTTCCAGTGTGTGAGGGTATGTAGAGATCTAACGCATAGGAAAAATCGTTCAAGTGAAGGACGGACAATGAACTTGGACAGAGGATGGGAGAATGGTAGGACAAACCCCCAACACAGCTCATTTTCGGGATTAAATTGCATGTGCCTGGGTTGACACATGTCACCCATGAATAGCACTCCTCCTCATTTGGAATTCACCTGTCCTTCCAAAGACTTAGGATAAAACATTAATTTCACATAGCTTTGAAATAATACTAAAATATTATTCTTAAGGACTTAAGATCTTAAGCTTAGCTGCTCTCCCAACCTTTCATCCTCCTCTCCCTTACCCAGCCTTGTGGGAGCTTAGTCCCTCATCACTCTTTCTTTGTGGCTGGTCTACACGTAGCAATGTTTATATTTTATTAATAATCTGCATGATTACATGTACAAAATCAAGCTCCTGGCCTTTAACACTTAGGCTCTCCAGCCTAATAAACACATAATCCCACCAGTTTATATACACTTGGCTCACTATCCTATAAAACATAATTACAATTCCTAATACAATTGGGACATGTCCTTAGGGTATTACAATCCCCTCCCCTTATTTTTTCACTGTCCTCAGTGCAAATTTCACACAACATTAGCAAGATTCCCAAAATATTCAATAAGATGTGGGTATTCTTCCTGCATAGCATCTTCATGTTCCTATGTCATGTCCTTAGGACCGTACTAGGTCCACTTGACCTTTACAATCCCTATGGCTCGATTCCAGAGCTATTTTCTTTTCCAGTCCAATATGCACATAGGATGCACTTGCAAAACACCTTATTGCTCTACCTGGATCACATTCCAATCAATCACATGATTAGGATCAGGTATATATTTCTTAAGTAATGAAACATGAAACACATTATGTACAGTCATGGATGCAAGTAATGCAAGCATATATCCAACTTCCCCAATCCTTTCTAGGATTTCAAATGGCCCACAAACTCTGGCTACCAACTTGGAGCAGTTTTCCAACATGAGGGAACTCCTATTGGCTTTTACTTTCAGGAAAACATGGTCACACACTTTAAACTCTATGTGGGTTATGTTCTTATCAGCATAAATTTTATCTTTGTCTTGGGAATCCTTTAAATTCTACTTAATCTTCAGCATTTTTTCTTCCATTTCCTTGAGCAACTCTGGCCCAACCACTGCTCTATCAGCTAGGTTCTCCCAGCTTATTGGGGTGTCAAACTTTCTTCTGTAAAGTGCTTCAAATGGGCTCATATTCAATGATTCTTGATACCCATTATTGTAGGCGAATTCTACCAGGTGTAGGTAGTCTTCTCATTTATATGGTTTGTCCATCACATACATCCTTAGTATGTCTTCTATCACTTGGTTCAACCTCTCGGTCTGGCCATCAGACTCAGGATGATAAGCAGTGTTGAAATTTAGATTCGTTCTAAACCCTTTGAATAACCCTTTCCAAAACTTTGAAGCAATTTTTGGGTCTCTGTCAGACACAATTGTCTTGGGAACATCGTGCAATCGTGTTATTTCCCTCATAAAGATATCAGCAACATTAGCTTCCTTGTGTGTACTCTTTAATGGAATAAAATGGGTAGCCTTCATAAGCTTTGTTGGGTATGTGTTATATTCTTTGCACAAGTAGTAGTGTCTGAGTGTATGAATCAGGCATGTAGGGGGGTTAGAGGGGGGTAGAGCCCCTAGCACGGGGGTCCCGGAGCATCACCCCCAGAAAAAAAAAATTGCCTCGGGAAACGTGACACCTACCTCGAGAAATGTGTCATGTATTTAGGTGGTTTTTTCGGCACATGGTTTTTTGCTGATGGTTTTCTATTTCCAGTTAAGGAATTAGGGTTTTGGACTAATCCAGGTCATTGGGTTAGGGTTTTGAATGTCGTTGGCTCCTATATGTATATTGTATTGTAAACAATGTAACACAATGAATGAATATAATATATGTTGGTTTTCCCGATTTGGGTTTCCAGGGGAAAAATCTCTGTGTAATGTTTGTATTTGCCATTGTATCTTTTATGTTATTTTATGAATATTTGTTTACAGTAGACATTGTACAAGGTTAGAATTTACATTTGGTATCAGAGCTTTATTGGCTTCAGGGGGACGCCTTTGTGGTCAATGGTTTGGCTTGAGACTGTGATAAGACTTGTTACAGTGGGAGATCTGCGGCATTGTTTTTTAGGTGAAGAGAAATGGAAAGCAATTCAAAGATGGATATAGAGAAGTTTAATGGGTAAATTTTTGAGCTGTGGAAGCTCAAGATGGAATATCTTTTGGTGGAAAAAGATCAGTGGATCATGGTAGATCCAGGTACTGCACCTACAGGAACTTCTGCAGATGGCTGGGAAAATATGGATCGAAAGGCAAAGAGCACAATATGACTGTATCTCTCTGATTCAGTATTACTGAATGTGTCAAAGGAAGCTACAGCCAAGGATTTATGGGAAAAGTTGGGGAAGATGTATCAGTCTAAGTCCCTGGTAAATAAACTATTCCTGAGAAAGAAGTTGTATAAATTGAGGTTGAGAGATGGAGACTTGGTGGCAGAGCATTTGAACGCCTTCAATACTGTGGTAAGTTAGTTAGTATCTGTTGAGATTAAAATTTCAGATGAAGATAAATGTATCAGTTTGTTGTGTTCTTTACCAGACTCATGCGATAGTCTAGTTTTGGCCATAGGTAGTAATACAACTTCTTTGAAGTTTGAAGAAGTGGTCTCATCCTTGTTGTCGGAGGATATGAGACGAAAGAATATGGAAGCACATAGCACAGATGCATTATTTGCAAGAGGACGTTCCCGGGAAAGAAATAGATCTAATTTCTTAAGTGGGAGATCTAAGTCTAAGGGTATATCTAAATCTCCTGGAAAGTTTGTAAGGGTATGTTGGAGGTGTGGAAACGAAGGGCACTACAAGAAGCAGTGTAGATCCAAAGTTGAGAAAAAGAAGGGATCTGAAGAATATTCTTCTACAGAAGAAAATACCTCCAAGGAAGAAGGAGGGGATGTGTACTTGGCCTCTTCAAGAACACATGCAGATCATGAGGCATGGTTGATTGACTCTGGTGCATCCTTTCATATGACTCTCCATGGGGAGTGGTTCTACGAATATGAAAAGTATGATGGAGGTAATGTTTTTTTAGGTAATGATTCGACAAACAGAATCATAGGAAGAGGAAGGGTCAAGTTGAGACTCATATATGGAAGGATTAGAACACTACCTGGTGTTCTACAAATCCCAGGTATGGAAAAAAATTTGATTTTTGTAACCAAAATGGAAGATGCAGGGGTAAAAACAATTTTTGAAAAGGGAACTTGCAGCATGGTTCGAGGAGCAATGGTTTTGATGAAGGAAGTTCGGTTTGGAACTCTGTATAAGATGATAGGAAGCACTATTAGTGATGGGTGTAATAGATCCATTGTTCCTGATATTAGAGTTGAATAAGAAAGAACTCCTACAGTCTCTGGAGAAAAGGTTATGTTGTGGCATCAAAGACTGGGGCATATCGGAGAGAAGGGTCTTCGACTACTACACGGTAAAGGTATGGTTGAAGGTATGTCTAAATGCTCTCTGGATTTTGATTTTTGTGAACATTGTCTATATGGGAAGAAGAATAGGGTAAGATTCCCCTCTGGTGCAACGAGGGCAGAAGGAATTTTACAACTAGTTCACAGTGATGTTTTTGGACCTGTGTCGGTCCCATCATTGGAAAAATCTGTGTACTATGTCTCATTTATAGATGACTTCTTGAGGAAAAATTGGACATATTTCCTCAGGAAGAAATCTGAATTCTTTGACAGGTTTAAAGAGTTTAAGGCTCTTGTTGAGAATCAAACAGAGAAAAGAATTAAGGTGTTGAGAATAGGCTTGATGGTAGAGAGTTCTGCGGGAATGAATTTGAATAATTTTGTAAGAAGTGTGGTATAGCAAGGAAGAAGACTACTCTGTATACACCTCAGCATAATGGAGTTGCAAAAAGGATGAACAGGACACTGATGGAAAAAGCAAGGTGCATGCTCAGTGGTGTCGGGTTAGGGAAAGAATTATGGGCAGAGGCAGTGGGTACTGCAAGTTATCTGGTCAACAGATCACCCTCTTCAGCGTTGGGTGAAAACACTCCACAAGAGGTATGGACTGGTAAGGAACCTTCTCTCACACATCTTAAGGTATTTGGCTGTGATGCATATGTTCATGTTCCAAAGGAAAACGGGAGTAAGCTGGATAAGAAGGCTAAAAAATGTATCTTTATTGGATATAAATATGGTCTCAAAGGTTATAAGTTTTGGAACCCATAAACTAAGAAGGTAGTGTATATCTGAGATGTGGTATTTAGAGAAATGAAGGATGTTGTTAAACAGGAAGTCCTACCAAGTAAGGAAGAACCAAAGAAAATAGAGTTTGATTTAAAGGATGATGAAGCAAACTCTACAGAAGAACATGAATGAGAAGAAGAAGATCCTCATACTCCAGTATTGAGGAGATCAGAACGAGAAAGAAGGCTACTGAAAAGGTATATTCCATCTGATTTTCGTTCAAATTTTTCTTTGTCTATTACTAATGATGATCCTAGAATTGTCAGGGAGGCAGTGGATTGAGAGGATGGAAATCTCTAGAAAAGGGCCATGGAAGAAGAAATGGCATCTTTGGATAAGAATTAGGCTTGAGATCTAGTGGAGTTTCCAACTAGAATAAATCCCATTGGCAGCAAATGGGTATTTAAAAAGAAGTTGAATGCAGAAGGAAAAGTGGAGAAATACAAAGCTCGATTAGTAGCAAAGGGTTATTCCCAGGTTGAGGGAATTGATTTTGGTGATATTTTTTCTCCTGTTGCCAAGTTAACCTCTATAAGATTTCTGTTATCTGTTGTTGTTGCATTTTATTTTGAAGTAGAACAGATGGATGTGAAGATAGCATTCTTGCATGGGGATCTGAAAGAACAAATATTTATGAAGCAACCAGAAGGTTATGTTGTGAAAGGAAAGAAGGAGCTAGTATGCAAGCTGAAAACGTCCCTATATGGTTTAAAGCAATCACCAAGGATGTGGTATCAAAAATTTGATACTTATATGCTGGGACTTGGCTTCACAAGAAGCAAAGAGGATCATTGTGTGTATTCTAAATTAATTGGTGATCATTTGATTTATTTGGTTATGTGGATGAGATGTTGCTGATAGGAAACAACAAGGAGATTATCCAAGATGTGAAAACTCAATTGTCCTCTAAATTCGACATGAAGGATCTTGGTGCTTCAAAATTCATTTTGGGCATGGAAATTAAAAGAGATCGAAAAAAGAGGAAACTCTGGTTAAATCAAATAAAATATGTCGAGACAATATTGCAGAGGTTTAATATGCAGGAATGTAAACTGGTCAAGGTTCCTATTCCTGTTGGTGTAAAGTTATCTGTGGATCAGTGTCCCAAGACACATGAAGAAGAGGAGGACATGTATCATGTTCCATATGCAAGTGCAGTTGGAAGTTTGATGTATGCAATGGTCTGTACTAGACTGGACATTGCACATGCAGTGGGAGTTTTGAGCAGGTATATGTCAAAACTAGGGAAGGAACATTGGACAGCAGTAAAAATGGTTTTCAAGTATTTGCATGGCACTGCTAGCTATGGATTGTGATACAAAGGAAGACTGGGATTGGACAGTGTGGTTGATATACATGGATTTGTGGATGCAGATTGGGTTGGATATTTGGATCATAGGAGATCTATAAGAGGGTATGTGTTTAACCTGTTTGAAGGAGCAACAAGTTGGATGAGCAAAAGACAGATTGTAGTGGCACTTTCAACTACAAAATCTGAATACATGGTAGTCACTCATGCACGTAAGGAAGCAATATGGTTACAAAGATTTTGTTCAGGTTTTGGGTTGGTACAACAAGATGTAAGGATAGAGTGTGATAGTCAAAGTGTAATTTTTCTGGCGAAGAACCCTGCTTATCATTCAAAGACAAAGCACATTGATGTTCAATATCACTTTGTGAGAGACATGATTGAAGAAAAGAAAGTATCACTGATGAAGGTGGACACTTTGAAGAATTTTGCAGACTCATTAACAAAATCTATGAGCACTGAGAAGTTTTCTTGGTGTAGAGGATCCATGGGCATTGTTTCCCTGGATTTTTTACTATGTAACCCTGTAACCCCCTGTATGCAAAGAAAACAACAAGTGGGAGAATGTTGGTTATGTGTTATATTCTTTGCATGAGTAGTAGTGTCTGAGCATATGTGTCAGGCGTGCAGGGGGGTGGAGCCCCTTGCACAGGGGTCCTAGGGCAGCGCCCCCGGAAAAAAAAATTCAACCTTAGGAAACGTGACACCTACCTCGGGAAACGTGTCATGTATTTAGGTGGTTTTTTTGGCACATGGTTTTTTTTCGATGGTTTTCTATTTCTGGTTAAGGAATTAGGGTTTTGGACTAATCCAGATCATTGGGTTAGGGTTTTGGATGTCGTTGGATCCTATATGTATATTGTATTGTAAACAATGTAACACAATGAATGAATATAATATATGTTGGTTTTCCCGATTTGGGTTTCCAGGGGAAAAATCTCTGTGTAATGTTTGTATTTTCCAATGTATCTTTTCTGTTCTTTTTTGAATATCTGTTTACAGTAGACATTGTACAAGATTAGAATTTACAAGCTTTTCCACCACCGCCATGATTGAATCATGTTTCTTGCCACTCTTGGGCAATCCTATGATGAAATCCATTTTCACCACTTTGCACTTCCACTCAGGAATGGACAAAGGTTGTAACAACCCTGCTAGGTGTCTATGCTCAGCCTTGACCTTCTGGCATTCCATACATCTGGTGATGTATTCAACAATTTATTTCTTCATACCTGGACGAAAGTAATGGATCTTGATTGTTGCCACAATTTTTTGATATCTAGGGTGCTCTGCATAAGGCACATTATGCATTTCATTCAAAATTATAAGTTTCAAAACCTAGACATTAGGTACATAAACTATGTTTTTGTATAGGAGTGTTCCATCAGCTCCAAGCCTATAATCTTCCACTCCTTGCAACATCTTACCTTGTTGTAGCTTCGCTACCAATTCCCTGTACTGCAAGTTTGTTCTTGCAGCTTCCAAAACTCTATCCTTTATATTGTTTTGATACATGCTAATGGTTGTAGCATGTAATTCCTATACTCTCCTATTGAGTGCATTAGCCACTTTATTCTCCTTCCCTTTGATATGCTTGATATCAAAATCATACTCACAGAAAAATTCCAACCACCTACTCTTCCTAGCATTGAAGGTTGGCTGATCAAACAAGTACTTCAGACCGATATGGTATGTCCTCAATTCAAACCTCCTTCACATGAGGTAATGTCTCCATTTCCTCAGAGCGTGAACAAAGGCCTCCAACTCCAAATCATGAGTTGCATAGTTCTTTTTGTGATCTTTCAACTTCCTGGATTCATAACATATTAAGAATCCATTCTGACTGAGGAATCCTCCCAATCCTTCTTTGCATGCATTTATGCACACCATGAAATATTCATTTGGGTTTGTGATCCTTGGTATTGGAGCACCGGTTAATAGTTTCTTCAATCGCTAGAAAATTCTCTCACATTCTTCTGTCCAGTAAAATTTCTTCTCCTTCCTTTGGAAGGAAGTGATAGGGTGAGCTATCCATGAGAACCTTGCAATGAATCTTCTATAATATCTAGCTAGACCCACAAAGGATCTGAATTATGTAACATTCTTTGGCGATGACCATTCTCTGATGGATTATGTCTTCTCAGAATCTACAACTATCGCATCCTTCGAAATAATATGCCCCAAGTAATGGATATGATACTGATAAAATGAGCACTTGCTCAACTTGGCATACAGTCAGTGCTCTCTTAGCACATGCAACACCATCCTCAGATGTTTTTCATGCTCTTCCTCTGACCTGGAATACACCATAATGTCATCCAAGAAGACTATGACAAACTTATCGAGATAGTCCCTCAATACACCATTCATCGGGCACATAAAAACAGCGGGTGTGTTCGACAACCCAAATGACACCACTATGAATTCATAGTGACCTAGTAATATCTCGACCTGAGGTCTATCTTCAAAAATATCTTTGCATCCTTCAATTTTTCAAAAATATCATCGATCCTCGGTAGAGGATACTTGTTCTTAACAATCACTTTGTTCAACTGTCTGAAATCGATACACAATCTCAGCATCCTGTCCTTCTTCTTCACGAATAGGACCGGGGCACCCCAAGGTGACACGCTTGGGCATACATACCCCTTCCTTAGGAGATCCTCAAGATGCAATTGTAGTTCTTTTAGCTCCGGTGTACTCATTCGGTAAGGAGCTTTCGACACTGGAGTTGCTCCAGGAATCAAGTTTACATAGAAGTCAATATCTTTTTTTGGAGGTAGTCCAAGTACCTCCTAAAATATATCCTCAAACTCCTTTAGTACCACATGGTCTTTGGTATTTGACACCTTATCCTCGGGTGCTTCCTCCAAGTGGGATGCAAATAATTGACAGCCTTTCCTGAAGCACTTCTTTAGTTGGATTGTTGATATTTCTCTAACAACAACAACTCTAGGAATTCCTTGGAATGTTTTCTGATTTCCTTCCTCATCCGGGAAAGTGAATTCCTTATTACGACAATCCAAGATGGCATGGTTTTGGTCCAACCAGTCCATCCCAATTAGATAGTCATAAGAGCCTAAAGGCAGAATTTTCAATTCAGCCTTTGTGCTCAGTCCATTCATGTCCATTGGACAAGACTTAATCGATTTCATAACCTTTCTCTTGGTTCATGTAGCCAGTTGCACTAACCAATATTTTCCATGTTTTCTTCTCGACAATTGAAAACTTTCCACCACTCTAGGATATATATAACTATGGTTATCCCCTGAATCAATTAAAATAGTAAAGGCATGGTTGTTGATCATACCTTTCACTTCAATCATGTGCATCTGATATTAAACTTCCTATGTCCTCCATTGTTTCATCTTGCTATACATTGTGGAAAACTCTCACTGTATCATTTATATGGGGGAAATATCTATACCTATGGTTTCTTTTATAACCCCAACACTCCATAGGTGTCTGTCTTGGCAATTTCCCACCCACTTCAGCCTTCCTGATCTCTCTAAAAGATGGTTTTCCTTGACGATTGTTTCTGAAAAAGGATGTCTTAGCTTCCTTCTTCCTCTTATCAATCTTGAAATACTTCTTGTCTTCCCAAGACTTTCAAAAAGTAGGATTTTCTCTTTGTTGTTCATATAATCATTTCACCCTCCTTATCGTTTCTTCCATAGTCTTAGGGTTATCATACTGAATCTTGTCATCAATGGAAGGTGGAAATCCACTTAGATACCTTTGAATATTTACAGCATCATCCTTGATGAACAGAACATACTTCAGCAATTCAAAAAATCTTCGCTCGTATTCATCAATGGTCATGCTGCCCAACCTGAGTTCAAAGAACTCTTTCATCTTTCTGTCATAATATATTTTAGTCAAATATTTCTTCTTGAAATATTTCTTGAATTATTTCCAAGTGATATCCTTCTCTCTAATCTGTTGCACCTGCACAAGTTGATCCCACCACATGGATGCCTTCCGTTTCAGTTGATACATCGCAATTCTTCCTTCTGCATGAGAGGAATAATTTTGTAGTTGGAAGTACTTCCTCATGCCAAACAACCATGTTTCGACATATTCCTCCTTCTGGTGCTCTCCATCAAACGTAGGAGGATTAATCCTATTCATTTCTCCTTCCAGTTCATCCACTCCAGACCTCCTATGTTTTCTGGTAGGAGATGGGCTTGAACTACTGCATGCTTCCTTACTGGAATTCTTTGCGGAGCAACATCAATGCCTGCTAACACTCCTTGATCTTTTTTTCCTCTCAGGGGTCCTACAACTCCCTGTTTTTCTCGAGTCACTCTCCTTTTCTAATTTATTTTCGATCATTTCCACGCTCCACATCAACTTCAAGTTGAATTCTCCATGTTGATCCCTAGATTTCATGAGCTTCCTGTTATCAGCTCAGTGAACCTGGGAATATTTTTGTAACATTTCAATGATTTTCATCATATGCCCTTCCTTATCCATCTTTTCTCCATGCTCATTGGAGTTCGATCCTTCAACTCCCAAGTGGGCATCCATTCCTTTTATTTCATTCTCTGAACTGGAAGAAATCCATGCCTCTTCCATTTATTTGCACTCTATGGAAACTCTAGTTGGTTCTAGCACTCTCTAAACTTCTACAAACACAACGTGCAGACAACCAGAATTTTTGAGGCCATCATTCCTTAACAAATTCCTCACATTCAAAACCAATCTAATTTAAGAAAGCATTTCAATTACATTGTCTTTTCGAGCTCTTCTCTACTCTGTAATAATTTTTAGGCATTAGCCCCTTTATCTCAGGTCTCAACCTGTGTGATCACGAGCCGTGACCAAATGTTATATCAAAAGGTGCTTACTCAGGCCTTCGACCTTCAGAAAGTTTCAAAACGCAACACAACTCTCTCTCGAGTTCTAACTACAGAACTCACGAACTAGGGTGGATCAACGGTCCACATCTACCCACCATCCAACGGCTGACACTCGCTATGGAAATTTTTTCATTGAATCTTTGAGACTTCAAAAGTTTGGAGCTTTGGAACTTCGAAGCTTCGGAACTTTTAAATTTCTCACACTTTCTTCCTTTCCATCATTCACATTCTGAAATTCCAAACTTCTTTCCCCCGAGTCCACACAGTACAAAAGTCACCAACCCCGGTGGTGGCACGTGGCATGTATAGGAAGGTCCACATCACCTATGGTGACGTCATATGGCCCCACCATGCCTACTCTCTCTTTAGAACTTTGGACTTTTAAAGTTCTCCCCTCAACATACTTTAATTCTCCCGAATGTCGAAATTACGATTTTCTCTTTTGCTTGATCTAATAGTCAAGATATCCACTTAGATATACGATGTAGATATCTTCCAGGACCTCAGAGATTCAGTGTGACATCCCCAAAAATAAAATATTTATTTTTATAGGCTGGAAATTTATTTCCGTTTTTGGCAAATTCGAATCTAGAAAATTTTTGCCATTTATGGAAATTCTGAATTCCGAATTTAATAATTGTATTTAATTATTGTGACTATTGGGAAGAGATTTGTTTGGACTCAACTAACTACTTGACTATGACACTTGTATCACAAAATAACATTTATATTAATTGCAGGAGGACAAATGGAATAGCCATGTTAAAATCAGCTAACCATGACTCCATGAGTGGGGTAACATGTTGGAACTGCCTCTAGGCTGATTATGAGAAGTGGAAAATCAGAGATTTGGCCACTGGAAGCCCCTGAAAATCAGGGATTAAGAAAGATGCGAAAATCCCCAAAGGAGGGAAAAATATGTGGGAAAAAAAAATTGATAAATAGCATATGCGAGGAGCCAAGACGCTGCCAAGTATGATGGGAAAGATTTTTGAGCTCTCTTGTTGTTATGAACACTGTGGTTTGAGTGTGAGGCAAGAGGAGCCTGCTAAAAGAAAAAGTGCCTTGTTGTTATGAGCACTATTGAGTAAGTGTGAGGCAAGAGGATAACTGTTGGAATTGAAGGACATTGCTGAGGAGGAGTTTCCAA
The DNA here is from genome assembly GCA_009831015.1 of Picea engelmannii. NCBI lineage: Eukaryota > Viridiplantae > Streptophyta > Pinopsida > Pinales > Pinaceae > Picea > Picea engelmannii. Next base: position 512,611 of record ML793307.1, on the reverse strand, counting down.
GCTCTCCCTCATGGATTCATGGTCAGGCTAGGGGGTGAATCGGGCAAGTAGATTTGGCTGCCCTGTTCTACGATTGGGAGGAACGTGGTTGTTCCCTTTGTCTTCCCACATATTGGACTCAGATATGTTAATTTCCCCCTCTCTATTATGAATGGTTATGTATTTTGAGGTTATGCATCTTTTGAATCTAAACTGGAATAAGTTACATTCTCTGTCTGTATGACCTTTTTGCATCTAGTGTATTTTACCTGATTAAATTAGATTTGTAACGATTTCTTCCCACTTTCTGTTTGAATGTTTTATCCGATGCTATGTATCTAAAAATATGCTATAACAATATGCAACCATATGCTAGATGTGTATAGAATGACAAAATTCGAGAGTTAATGAATTTTGGAAAACCCCTTTTTGTTTGTTTTTGGATGCTAAAACAATCTTGAGAATCGACGCCTTTCGGAGGATTTTTGCTTTCCTTGTTTTCCTTTCATTTGAGAATGGGCTACCCCTTTTCGTAGTCGAGTTCTGTGACAAATTTAGAGTTTTACCTCATAGAAAACTTTTATCCTTTTGTACCTTCTGTGCGTGTAAAATTCTTAAGTCCTTATGATTTCAGAATTCAGGGATGGTTGTGTGTTGTTGTTGACATTTGAAACCCCGAATCCTGAAATCCCAAAGAATTGGTCTTACACCCTTTCACCTCTCAGAAATTTGGGAATTGTGGTGTGCTATGGTTGACTTCTAAAACCCCGAAACTCGAAATCCCGAAGTGTTTTCCAACGTTCTTTTCTTTCTCACAATTTCGGGATTTGTTTATGTTTGATGTTTGGATTTTGAAGTCACGGGATTCCGAATCCCGAAATCCAAAAATGCGAGACCCACTTTTCTTTTTCACCTTTTTGAAATATTTGGACTCTCGCGAGATTCTGAACCCCGAAACCCTGAAATACAGGTCTCTCCTTTCTTCTCTTTTGCATTTTGGAGGTTTGTTCATGATGTTGTTGGACACCAAAACTCGTGAAGTTCCGAACCCTGAAACCCCGAAGTACGGATCCCACCTTCCCTTGGTTTCTCATTTCGGAGGTTTGTATCTGTTGATGCCTGGCTTTTGTACTCGCAAAAACCTGAACTCCGAAATCCCGAAGTGCTAGTCTTTTTCGCAATTTCGGGAGTTGTTGTGTGTTGATGTTGGTTGTTGTACTCGAGAAATCCATAACTCCTAATTCTCGAAGTACTGATCACCTTTCGCATTTTCGAAAGTTGTTGTATGTTAGATGTTGACTTTCGAAACCCCGAAACCCTGAAGCCCGAAATACCGAAGTGGTGGTCCCACATCCTTTCACCTTTCGGAATTCGAGAGTTGTAGTGTATTGTTGTTTCATATTTGAAAACCCAAAAACCTGAATCCCTAAATCCCGAAATATTAGTTCCCCGTTCCTTTTCGCAATTTCGGGAATTGTTTGTGCTCGATCGCATTTTGGAAGTTTGTTCATGTTGAGGTTGGGTACCGTAACTCGTGAAGTTCTGAACCCCGAAATTTTGAAATGCAGGTCTCACCTTTTCCTTTTTCTTTTCAGAAATTTGTGTATGTCGATGTTTGGACACCGAAACTCGCGAAGTTCCGAACCCCGAAATCCTGAAGTACGGGACCCACCTTTCCTTTTTCGCATTTCGGAGGTTTGTATATGTGGTTGTTTGGGCACTTGCACTCATGAAATCCTGAATCCCGAAACCCTGAAATGTTGGCCACACTCATTCCGTATTTCAAATTTTGGCAAACAACAGGATCCTCTGTTTCGTTCAGCACATGTGATCACCGAAGCCCGATTGACCTTTGTTTCTTCACAAAGTTGTAGGAACCTAGAAGAAACTTATTGCTATGGGAACAACTCTTTTAATATAATGAATGGACTGGTAAAAGAACATTGGAGAATCTTCATTCCGGTTAGAGGTATGGAAGTAACAGACCTGTTTACAAGTCACTTGTATAGTTAAGTCTGTACTGGTGTTATAGGCATCATCAAATAAGAATGTACTCATAAGTTTTACAAGACTTTAAATAACATTGAAGGGAGGAGTATACATTATTGTATTGGTGGGTAGGAAGTTTTAAGTTGCATAGTAAAGCCAATCAACGACAGTAAGGTCTCTAACAAATTTTCAAACTCAAGCTTTATAATAGGAGACTTAATTACTTGAATTCGAAAATATGCAAGGATAATTGTACAAATAATTTATTTATTTTTATGCTGATTTTTGAGGTACATTACATTCGAACTTCAGAAATTTGTGCCTCAGCGCACCCTTCTTCTCCCAATCATTGAACTCCAAAATCACGACTTGTCGTGATATCCAATGGTAGGGTTTCTCCCCATATCTATGATTAGATATTTTTCGGACTTTGGAGCTTCGGGACTTCGGCCTTTCACTTACCTTTGCATCAAGATTCTCCGACATCATGAAGTCTGAAGTACTTCTAGGTTATCCCTTCTTCACTTTCTCTAGATATAATGGTTGAAAATGGGTTTCCTTTCCTTCCGAACAGATCCTACGGTCCACACCCCAATTGTTGAGCTCTCTCTCTCTCTATCCAAATACCACGTTGACTATGGTTTATTCTACCACTACTACTCCTGAGCTTCATAACAAGGCCAAGTAACCCCTTGGCACTCATAAATGTTTTTGAGGTCCAAAATTGGTTCCTCTTAACATGATTTCCACTCAAAACATTGGCTCCAAAGACCACTTATCCGGCCCATATAGGCTCGGCGTTGAAATCATGGCTCTGATACCAAATTGTAACATCCCCGACCACCAACCAGGCTGGAAAATGCCACTACTCAGAGTCTCACTTAACTCTGATACCAACTATAACATTCAAGGAAAACACATAGGCTGGGTATTTCTACCACTGTTGAGTATACACTTATATAACATGCATTTAAATGAATATTAAACAATTGACATAGAGTCATCACATAATTACTGCTACTATACAGAATCAATGGAATTAACAATAATTCTTATACGCAATGGAATACATGATAACATTCAAGCATCACTAACATGCATAACATAATATTAAGCATAGACTCATACTTATATTTTCCACTAGAGTAACACCACCAACTGAATGCAAACCTTCCATGAACCTCCCAGCCTTAGACCGCGCTGCTCATCACTCTCAACTGTAGGTCACCCTCGAGCTGGGACTAAGCTCCACCAACAAGGGATTCCTAGGCTAGGAAAGGTCAATATGTCAATAGGGAAGCCACACAGTTACAGAGGAAGGATTCTCTTCCAGGAGTCACTTACGCCCACTGCTCACAGACTCTCATTCCCCACATGTTTGTCCCACCCCATGAGTGTACACATTCATTTTCCTACAGTCCATTGACTGCTTTACCTCCCTTGGGCTTCAGCAATAGGCCGGACTAGAATTATCAGAGCTTTGTAGCAACTACAGGACTCCTTCCAGGAGATCTCACTTCCCCAGCACACTCTCTCACCTTGAGAGAGTTTCTCACAGGCCTGAAAACCTGCATCTTCGACCACAACCACCTCTCTCACCTGGAGAGAGTGTTGTTCACAGGCCTGGAAACTCGCTTCTTCAACCAGTTCCATCACAGTGAGTGTTGGATCATGTTGTCATTGATGCCAATGGTTTGATTGATTGATGTCATTTATTGATGTCAAGTGATTGATTGATGTCAAAGGATTGATTGATTGATGATTGATATGTATTGTCCTTGATGAGAATGCATAGATGAAGATGGATCAATGAGTTGTCATTGATACATGATGAAGATGGATCGATGTGGTTCCATTGGTATATGATGCATTGTTGTAAAAATGTATAGATGACTCATTATTGTCTTA
>ML793307.1:467015-481831 GCA_009831015.1 Picea engelmannii | reverse complement strand
AAGTATTCGAGAAGTCTTTTGAATTAATCCTTCACATATTCCTACACATGATAAAGCTCACACATTTTTGAGATATATGAAAACATGTCAATTTTTTAATATTTAATCACAAATTCCCTTTTAATACTAAAATAAATGATTTGCAAAATAATAATGTTTAACCCATATTTAATTATGAAATGGTATTAATGAATGGTTAATGGGGCGATGAAATGTGAAGACTGGTGAAGGGAAAGGTGGATGGAAAGACGACATTTCTGAGTCCCAATAGAGCCAAAAAATGGTTTTGTTATTAGGACCTAAATATTTTGTATTTCATTATGAAGGGAGAGAATGAGATGGAATCCATCTTGGGAGGAAATACTACATAGGTTTTCTGCAAAGGAATATGATTTTTCATGATGAGAAATGGTTTAATAACCAACATTGAATGTTGGAAAGAGAGGTACATCTATACTAATTTTCATGAGATTTCCTTTGTTGAGTTTCCTTGGTTTTTGTATGCATGGATTAAGAGGAAAAAATAAATTAATAGTACTCTTATACCCATAGAACCATTGGTATGGGAACAAGGTCCGTGCGTGAATTTTGTGGGAAAAAAAGTGACAAGGGGGTCAACAGGAATGTGCACCCATAAGAATGTGCAAACATTCCTGATGTTAGAGGTTCAGAAAATCCCCAAAGTCCACTCAGCATTCCACATAGGCATATTTAAAGGAATTAATGTGTGTTCCTAAAAAAAACATGTGCTTTTCTGTTGTGCCCTTTTTTAAGGGACCGTGAGCATGGTTTTTTCCCATTTGCATAAACCTCACCTCACATTTTCCATTCATTAAGCTACATAGGAGTAGAGAACCAAGAAAATGCTTTATTTTTTTCCACCATATCCTACTCAAGCCATGTATGCTTGAATTTTCCTACCACTCTGGTTATTTTTACTTTTTTCAATTAATTTAATATTCTCTAAAAGAATCTAAAGTATACAAACTTCTTATCTTTTAGACAAATCTCATCTAAAGTATTCATAGAGAGTCACCTCTTTCATTTCCTAACATTTCTCCTCTAAAAATAAATATAGATAATTTACAAGAAAAAGAGAAGTGGAGGGGGACATTTTGTATCCATTCCTCCCTTATATCAACCTCCAACATGCCCAACATACTTGGTAGCTTCAAAAACTCCTACTAGGTGGTTTTATGCCCCATTTGAGTTAAATTTTGTCTTATAACCCCATTTGGAACCTATAACATTTATTCATTTTGGACATGACACAAGATCCGATGTTTTTTTCTTCATCATTGCATCATATTCTACATTCATGGGTTGTTTCTAATCTTTCTTTCCACTAGTTTCCTCAAATGGAATTGTTTTTTGTAATACCTTTTTCATAAGTGCACTTCCATATCTTTTATTTTCTTGTTCATAAATTTCACTAATACTCTTAATTTTTTGTCTAGAAGGAGAACAACATTGTGTTGTATGCCTCAATCAACTCTTTTCTAAAAAACATCATAATGTTCTTGCATTTCTTTAACCATTCTTAAGAACTTTTCAAATGCTAGAAACACTTCTCTAGGGTCTTCATTGTTTAATGGAAATAATTGTACCATTTCATCATCCTTCTTGATGGTATAAGATTTTTTTCTTATATCATATATTCTTCATCTATCAAATCGTCATAGTGTTCACAATAGAAAATGGAAATATATTATTAATATAAAATAATGCATGCATGTGCACGTGATTATTTTATTTTATTTTTAATTTCTTAAAATATGTATTTGCATGTTTTTTGTAATTTTCTATTTTAATTAAATAGATTGGCCTAATTTATATGCCATGCCTTATTAAATTTCAATAAATATTATTAAGATGGATCCCAGAGACAATGAAAACTCCACAAAATCACACCAAGACACAGAAAACCCCAATCCACTACAACCACCAAACATAAACATGCATATTCATAAGGGGTTGGCTACCTTGAGATCACTTGTCCATGAATTAAGGGGCACAAGAGAACCTAGCCAAGATTCCTTGGCCACTTCATTGGATTCTATTTTGAGGTCCATTGCAAGTGCCCAAGGGAAATTGACTTCTTTTTTTGAATACAGAGCTAGGATGTTTGAGTTTTACAGGACTAGACTGGATAGAAACCAAGTTAGAGACTTGGGTATTTCAAAACAAGATTTGATGTCTCTTTTTATTGATCCTTGAACTAGAAACCAACCACTTGTCAACAAAAACACATTTTTATGGACAATTTCATTCACCCATAGTTTAATTCTAACTGCATGGATAGGTCGTTCATGTTCTTTGATAAACCTCCCTGCAATAATATCGAGGTGCCTTTATATTTTTTGAGAAAATTATGGGAATAATTTATTTTGGATCACAATGTGAACTACTTCGACATTGGTGATTTCTAGGGGGTGGGTGAAGGGTCCACATAGGATAGATATAATTCTAGGCATGATCCCATGCTAGGCCCTCATCCCCCCAGGAAAAATCCTAACCTTCCTTCCCAACATCGTCCCATTTCAAAGGGCTTGTAGTAGGAACATGTAGTTTTATGAGCCTTGAATCAGAGTCTAGTGCAACATGGTAGTTTTGTTGCACTATCTCGGTAGGAGGTTCTTATTAGTGAAATTTATAGAGGGACCAGACCTTCAACCCCTAGAGTAGAGTTAAATAAGGAGAGGGAACATGGATAGAGAAGTAATTCATGTGAGCTTCATTGATTCTTGAGCTACATGGAGACTTGTTTTGGGCCTATGGAGGCCACTGGATACCAAAGCTTCATGAAGGAGATTAGTATCTTAATTGTTGGTTGTGGAGCCTGATTATCTTCATGTTTCATAGGTATTTGATTTTAACCATGTTTATACCCCATGAAGATTGCACACCTTGGAATATTGTACACTCCTCCATGTAGAGGGGTTGCAGGGGGGCTTGACCCCCCTACGGGGTTTGGGGGGCTCATCCTGCCAACTAGAGGGTCTGGGGGCAAGAGGGTCCCTTGTTAGAATAGGCTCATTTTACCTTATACAATATCACTATTGTCACCCAACCATAGGCCGAAGCCACCCTCCAAGCACCTTAACCTTGTCAGAGAATCATTCTAGAAGAGAAAACTAGGCTAGATAGTCAAACAAAGGGTAGTGCACCTTTCTCCAAGGATAGCGCACCAAGCAAGAGTTGATCAGATATTCCAAACCATAACCAAGAGATAGTCCAAGCCAAAATGAAATTTGCTAGTTGCAGCAGCTGCAACAACATCTCTCCTCCAAACTTGCGCACAACTGGCCAACTGCAGTGAACACAAGTGTTGCTTTTGCAGTTCTAAGAATGCCTGCTAGTATGAAGACTAGCCTCCTATATTTATACTAATTCTGGCTAACTTTTTGGGCTGACTTCTCATTCTAGGTGCCTATTTACTCAGTATATAATATTTCTTCTAGTCGACTTCTTATCTTGGAGGCTAATAACCTAATACAAATTATCCCCTTGAGTCAACTTGTCTTCTAGGGTTATTAGCCAACTCATTAGGGTTTCTTATTACTTCCTGGAATATTCTATTCTTGCCAAGTTTACACATGGAGGTAAATACCTCCCGCAACAACCATAATATCAACACTCCCTCCTAGCTAGGGAGGTATTGAAGACAATGGTCTTGAGCACAAACATACCATTGAATCAGTAGCATCACCATATTCATATAGACTATCTCAAGATTAGATCATGAGCACCATCATCATTATCAATGTCATCAACTACATCATCTCTCAAAACCATACTCCATATGAGTAATCAAACATGATGTTGGATAAGTCACTCACTCCATAGAGTGATTCAAGAACCATTCTTCTAATCCGGACATATGTCCTAGAAGAATAGATGTCCTGGACTATTTTGTATTTGAGAAATTTCTATCCATTGATCATCCATCTAGATGATAATCATTTCCAACACTGTTGATAGCCTTCAAGACAATTGGAACAATATCATTTAATAGAACACAACTGTATCTATCCATATTAGTACACAACTACAATCCAATGGTACACTACCACACGAAGTAGCACACAAATACTTCATCAATGACATATAATCACAATCAATGGAACACATCCACCATAGTATCATACATCTATTGTCCAAAGACATACAGTCTCCATAAAAATCATCTGATATCAACCTACACAAAAAACATTGTTATGATATAAACTGAATCATCTGGGCCATTCTTCCACTCACATATGTTAGATCTAGAAGAGCATCTACCCTCAAAAAGACAAACATCAATGATGAACTATCTGGACTATTCTTCTCAAGCAAGGAAGAATAATTGTCTTGATTTATGAGCCTAGACCATTCCCCACCCTGGGCCATTCCTCCGACACTGAACTAAGTGCAACCTGGAGAGAATGAGTATGCCCTAAGAAATACACATCCCTGATTGTTGAACCTAGACCATTCCCCACCCTGGGCCATTCCTCCGACACTAAACAAAGTGCAACCTAGAGAGATTGAATACGCCCTAAGGAATGACTGTCTGGACCATTTCCTAAAGAAATTATTGTCCTTAACCAACCTCCAAAATGGACCGTTCTTCGAAACTTCTCACAACTATGAGCTTCGAAAGAATGACCTTCTGGCAAGGCGGAACAGTCTTCTTGATTAACCATCAAGAACAGAGACTGTCCTAGACCATTCCCCATGTTAACCACAATGGGAAATCGCTTCATATGGTACATTAGCAATCCATCGAACCATTTTCATTAAAAAAATGATCGTTCTATCTGGACCATTTTTCGAACTAGAAAATGCTTGTTCATTAGGAATCTCAAACCACTTTCTGAACTGGAAAGGAACTGCTCATCCTAGACCATTTTTCGAACTGAAAAATGATTGTCCATCAATCAATAACACATCATTGCTCCCTCCCAACCTAGGAATCATCTCTTCCTTTTTCAAAAAGGAAGTCGTCTCCACGAGATCTAGCTTGAGTACACAAACTCTTTCATCTTGGACAAAGGCTTTACCAAAATATCTGCTCATTTGTGGAGATATATATTGGAGAACCACTTTTCTTTTCTAGACTTCATAATGGAGAATGTAATGCTTGATCTCAATGTACTTCAGTCTCTCTGTAACACTGGTTTTCTCTGAAGGCTTCATATAACTTTTATCATTACAGTGTATCATAGTAGAATTCAGCTCTTTTGTTTCCTGCTAGCTCATAACATCATGGCAAGGATTAAACTAAAACATAGCCATGTGGCACTTCTTTTGTCATCATGAGATATTTGTCATGGATTGGCAATCCATCATCCTAATCTTCTGAGTAATCATTCTGATACAATATATCTATTATAGAAAGTCTTCACCGTTCTTTTGTTGTGCATTGGAGGTTCTCCACCAAGTTGTCTTCTTCCATCTGCATACAAGGGTCTCTTTCTGGTATACCTCAAAGCATTGAGGTTTCTCTACATACGCTATTTGTTCAATTATTCTGGAGAATAGTATTTTCATTCATCTAATGTCAATTCCAACCTATGGATATTGCAGACGATATAATGTCTCATGTAGAGATATATCTGGTTTACTGGAACAAGTAATCATCATAGTCTTCTCCCTCCATCTAGGAGAACCTCTAGTTTTGGATCTCGCAATGCTTACATTCATAAGTCTTTCATACACTATTCTTCATAAAAACTTTCAGTAACTTTTATTGATTGCTTTTAGTGAGTTAATATCAAGCTGGTAATCTTGTGATTCTTGATCCAAAGACTGGTTGTTCTGGCTTCTCTTTCTTTCTTGGAATCTTCATGTTCTTCCTCATGTTTCTCTTTAGATCTTGGGTCCATGGAGTTTTGTATAGATTCCATGCTCTAAAGATTCCATATTCTTCCTTTTATCATAGGATCATGGATGTGGATGAATAACCAGGGATACTTTAAGGCTTCTTTTCGAAGAAGACTTCTTCTAAAGTCAAACTGAACACGTACTGCTTTTCATGGCTGCTACCATGGATATTCTTTATCATCTTCAATGGATCATAGGGTTATATCCATCCTAATCCTTGCTTCATTTATGAATGCATGCTCTTATTTTGTTAATATATAATCATCTTTCTCCATCTAGGATATTCCACGCTTTTGTCTGCATCCTTATTTCCTTATGCAAAGTGTTACAAATCTTTTTCCAATTTCCAATTGATTGTTGACTTCTCTCTGTCTTTAATTCTTCTAGGTTTCTTTCTGATTTCGGCTTATCTTGCAGCTTGTCTTATAGTCATAGTGATAGTTTTCCTTATCTTTTTTTTCTTCCATAAGTATAGTTTCTCTTTGAACATATTATATTCTAAGAAATAGATATGCAAGATATGTATCGAAAACATGGTATGTACAAGAACTATGAAGAGTATTGTTACCTTGTCTTAGAAGAAGAAGTTTGTTTTGTCTTGCTTGGCTTTCTTTGAGGGTTCCCTTTCTTCAGAAACTGATGCTTTGTGTCTTTCCTTCCTTTTCTTTAAGTCGGACAATGATTCTTGTAGTGACCATACTTTTGACAATTGAAGCATTGTATCCTTCACATATATTTCTCTTGATTTTTTTCTTCCTGGAGCCAAACTTCCTTTTGTTCCTGAAATCTTTGAACCTTTTTGTGAAGGCTTGATCATTGTACTTCTTTTAGGGTTTCTCTTTTGCAATGATCCTTGATTCTTCTTGAGCACATCAAGTCCAAATTTCATCAAATGTAGGATACTCCTTCGTTGTTTTCATTCTTGCGGCAAATGCATCCCACGTCTTGGGAAGACCATTGAGTACTATGTTTACCAATTCCTTCTCTGAAATGGTCTATTCAATAGCTTGTAGTTGATCTCTTAACTGATATATTCTCACAAAATATGATGTTATGATGTCATCATCATTCAACTTCATGTCATGGAGCTCATTCTTCAGAATCATTACTTGTTCAATGTTTCTGACTGAGAAGAGGTTTTTTAGGGCATCGTACATCTTCTTCGATGAGTCAAAATGGGAGATGTAGGGTATCAAGTGGTGCTTTATAGAGTCCACTATGATACTCATGGAATTGATGTCACTGCCTTTGAACTTCTCCATAACTGCAATGTTCTGTGGTTCCTTCCCTTTTCCTTCTTCAAACTCTGGTTCCATGATCTTTCCTTTCACGATATCCAACACTTTATTCTTGGCAAGGATGAGGTCAATCCTTGTCTTCCAAGCTCTAAAGTTAGAAGCTCCATTTAGCTTGTTTTCTGATTTCATGGAGTAAGTCATGGCTGCGTTAACTTGGTCAACCCTAGATTTGACCAAAAGCTCAAACTTGACATCTTGGCTTGTTGAGAGTACCAAGAGATGTGTTAGTCTAGGGAGCACTGGTCTATCCATAAATTAGTTCAATCCCTTCACTTAAGGTTCCTCAATGAGAGGATTAGGGTTTCTACAACTACACCTGCTAGTAACCCTAGCGGTAGTGATTTAGTAACTGCTCCTACTAGAAACCCTAGTGGCAATTCTTCAATGAGCTTAGTATCCTTATGGATATGCTCCCTTCTAGTGGTTAGACTAAATGAAGGAGGTGTTGACCCATAACCTGTTATAATATGCTCATTTTACCATAGACAATATCAATATTTTCACCCAACCATAGGCTGAAGCCACCCTCCGAACACCTTAACCTTGACAGAGAATCATTCTGGAAGAAAACCCTAGGCTAGATAGCCAAACAAAGGGTATCAGACATTTCTCCAAGGGTATCTCACTAAACAAGATCTGATCAGATATTCCAAACCATAACCAAGAGATGGTCCAATCCAAAACGAAATCTACTAGCTGTAGTTGCAGCAACAACATCTCTCCTCCAAACTTGCGCACAATTGGGCAACTACAATGTGCACAAGTGTTGCTTTTGTAGTTCTGAGAATGCCTGCCAGAATGAAGATTGGCCTCTTGTATTTATGTTAATTCTGGCTAACTGCCTGGGTCAAATTCTCATTCTGGGTGCCTATTTACTTGGTATATAATATTTATCTTGGTCGACTTCTTCTCTTGGAGGATAATAACCTAATACAAATTATCCCCTTGAGCTGACTTATCTTCTAGGGTTATTAACCAACTCATTATGGTTTCTTCTTTCTTCCCAGAATATTCTATTCTCTTCAAGCTTACATGTGGAGGTAAATACCTCCCGCGGCTACCATAATATCAACACCCCTAGCATGGGTTCGGAGGCAAAGCCTCGAAAAGAAAAATTGTCCTGTAAATGTATATTATAATTTCATAATAAATATGGACCATTCTTTATAAGGTCATAGATCTGACGATAGAAGTTATGTTAGGGTTTTTTTCCCTAGAAGGAAACCCTCTTTTATGAGGGAAATGTATTGCGGATATGCATCATTGCGAATATCGTATTCTAAGAGAGGATATTGTGAGATAAAGAAGAGGAATTTATAGTGGGTGTGGTGTATGTTGTATCCCTTCATTTGTTGGATATTAAAAAGGAAGGACCTGGAAATTTCTATGGCAGACATATCCCACACTAGGTGAACCACGTATATCTGTGTCTTTATTGTATTGTGTATCTTTTGTGTTTTATTTCCACATTTTTTTTTATTGCTTTGTGATCCTTTTTTTCTAACCATTGGTATAAGATCAAGAGGTTACTCGCAGGAAAATAGGGTTCATGGTTTGAGTAGGAGAAATGGCAGAAGATGGAAATTTTAGGTTCGAGAAATTTAATGACCAAAACTAGCATTTATGGAAGATGTATATGGAATATTATTTATATCATAAGGATATATTCCTACCGTTGGGTGGAATTGTTGGAAGATTGGTTGTTGTCATTGATGTCAACCCTAGTCATTGGTTTTGGACCACAAGATTGATGAAGGTATTTGAACATGAAGGAAAATGCACATACAGACATAACACCCATGGATGGATAGTATACATCATGTTGTTTCCAGTGGTAGGTGTCACGTCACTTGGATCCTCATGGTTGAGGAGAAATGATTTTTTGAAGATGACAAAGTGAATTGAAGAAGGAAGTACATGTAGGCCCTGCAAATAATTAAAGAAAAGAATTACAAAATAAGAAAGTGTCAAGTCGACCCTAATGTTAAAAAGAAGTGAATTAAATAGTATAAATACATATCATTATACATTCATTTTACATAAAATTCTAATTTCATAGGTAATCAGAATAAAAGAGGGCCAGATTTCAAGGGAGAATGAAGTCTTTTGGTGATGTGTTATAAGGTATGTTATCTACAGGTCATCTTACCATTTTCGTTATAACTTATTTTCTAGAACGATTCATATGGTGAAATTGATATGGTATTTAGAAGACATATCTGTAAATTCTAACCTTGTACAATGTCTACTGTAAACAAATATTCAGAAAGAACAGAAAAGATACAATGGAAAATAAAAACATTACACAAATATTTTTCCCCTGGAAACCCAAACCGGGAAAACCAACATATATTATATTCATTCATTGTGTTACATTGTTTACAATACAATATACATATAGGAGCCAGCGGCATCCAAAACCCTAACCCAATGACCTGGATTAGTCCAAAACCATAATTCCTTAACCGGAAATAGAAAACCATCGGCAAAAATCATGTGTTGAAAAACCACATAAATACATGACACGTTTCCCTAGGTAGGTGTCACATTTCCCGAGGCAGAAAAAAAAAATTGGGGGCGCTGCCCCCGAACCCCCACACGGGGGGCTCCACCCCTCTAACCCCCTTGTGCACCTGGCCCAAACACTACTACTCATGTAAAGAATATAACACGTACCCAACATTCTCCCACTTGTTGTTTTCTTTGCACACGGGGGGTTACAGGGTTACATAGTCAACAATCCAGGGCAGCAATGCCCATGGATCCTCTACACCAAGAGAACTTATTAGTGCTTATAGATTTTGTTAATGAATCTACAACATTCTTCAAAGTGTGCACCTTCATCAGTGATACTTTCTTTTCTTCAATCATGTCTCTCACAAAGTGATATTGAACATCAATGTGCTTTGTCTTTGAATGATAAGCAGGGTTCTTCACTAGAAAAATTGCACTCTGACTGTCACACTCTATCCTTACAGCTTTTTGTACCAACCCAATACCTAAACACAATCTTTTTAACCATATTTCTTCCTTACTTGCATGAGTGGTTTCCATGTATTCAGATTATGTAGTTGAAAGTGTCACCCGCTTGTAGATCTCCTACGATCCAAATCTCCAACCCAGACTGCATCCACAAAGACATGTATATCGACCACTCTGTCCAATACCAGTCTTCCTTCATAGCACAATCTATAGCTAACAATTCCACACAAATACCTGAAAACCCTTTTTACTGTTGTCCAATGCTCCTTCCCTGGTTTTGACATATACCTGCTCAAAACTCCCACTGCATGTGCAATGTTCGTTCTAGTACAGACCATTGCATACATAAAACTACCAAATTCACTCACATATGGAACATGAGACATGTCCTCCTCTTCTTCATGTGTCTTAGGACACTGATCTGCAGATAACTTTACACCAACATGAATAGGAACCTTGAACAATTTACATTCCTGCATATTAAACTTCTGCAATATTGTCTCGACATATTTTCTCTGATTTAACCATAGTTTCCTCTTTTTTGGATCTCTTTTAATTTCCATGCCCAAAATGAAATTTGAAGCACCAAGATCTTTCATGTCGAATTTAGAGAACAACTGAGTTTTCACATCCTGGATAATCTCCTTGTTGTTTCCTATCAGCAACATGTCATCCACATACAAGACCAAATAAATCAAATGATCACCAATTAATTAAGAATACACACAATGATCCTCTTTGCTTCTTGTGAAGCCAAGTCCCAACATATAAGTATCAAATTTTTGATACCACATCCTTGGTGATTGTTTTAAACTATACAGGGACTTTTTCAGCTTGCATACCAGCTCCTTTTTTTCTTTCACGGCATAACCTTTTGGTTGCTTCATAAAGATTTCTTCTTCTAGATCCCCATGCAAGAATGTTGTCTTCACATCCATCTGTTCTACTTCAAAATCAAATGCAGCAGCAACAGATAACATAAATATTATAGAGGTTAACTTGGCAACAGAAGAAAAAATATCACTAAAATCAATTCCCTCAACGTGGGAATAACCCTTTGCTACTAATCGATCTTTGTATTTCTCCAATTTTCCTTCTGCATTCAGCTTCTTTTTAAATACCCATTTGCTACCAATGGTATTTCTTCTAGTTGGCAACTCCAATAGATCCCAAGCCTCATTCTTATCCAAAGATTTCATTTCTTCTTCCATGGCCCTTTTCCAGAGATTTCCATCCTCTGAATCCACTGCCTCCCTGATAGTTCTAGGATCATCATCAGTAATAGACAAAGCAAAATTTGATTGAAAATCATATGGACTATACCTTTCCAGTAGCCTTCTTTCTCGATCCAATCTCCTCAATACTGGAGTATGAGGATCTTCTTCTTCTTATTCATGTTCTTCTGTAGAGTCTCCTTCATCATCCTTTAAATCAAATTCTATCTTCTCTGGTTCTTCCTTACTTGGTAGGACTTCATGTTTAACAACATCCTTCATTTCTCTAAATACCACATCTTGACTATACACTACCTTCTTAGTTTCTGGGTTCCAAAGCTTATAACCTTTGAGACCATATTTATATCTAATAAAGATACATTTTTTAGCCTTCTTATTCATCTTACTCATGTTTTCCTTTGGAACATGAACATATGCATCGCAGCCAAATACCTTAAGATGTGTGAGAGAAGGTTCCTTACCAATCCATACCTCTTGTGGAGTCTTGTCACCCAACGTTGATGAGGGTGATATGTTGACCAGATAACATGTAGTACCCACTGCCTCTATCCATAATTCTTGCCCTATCCCGACACCACTGAGCATGCACCTTTCTTTTTCCAACAATGTCTTATTCATCCTTTCTGCAACTCCATTCTGCTGAGGTGTATATGGAGTAGTCTTCTTCCTTGCTATACCGCACTTCTTACAGAATTCTTCAAATGCATTCCCGCGGAACTCTCCGCCATTATCTATCCTCAACACCTTAATTCGTTTCTTTGTTTGATTCTCAACAAGAGCCTTAAACTCTTTAAACCTATCAAAGACTTCAGATTTCTTCCTGAGGAAATATATATACAAGTTTTCCTTGAGAATTCATCTATAAATGAGACATAGTACATAGATTCTCCCAATGATGGGACCAACACAGGTCCAAAAACATCACTGTGAACTAGTTGTAAAATTCCTTCTACCCTCGTTGCACCGGAGGGAAATCTTACCCGATTTTGCTTCCCATATAGACAATGTTCACAGAAATCAAAATCCAGAGAGCAGTTAGACATACCTTCAACCATACCTTTACCGTGTAGTAGTCGAAGACCCTTCTCTTCAATATTCCCCAGTCTTTGATGCCACAACATAACCTTTTCTCTAGAGACTGTAGGAGTTATTTATTCTTCAACTTCAATATCAGGAACAATGGAGCTATTACACCCATCACTAATAGTGCTTCCTAGAAGCTTATACAGAGTTCCAAACCGAACTCCCTTCATCAACACGATTGCTCCTCAAACCATCCTGCAAGTTCCCTTTTCAAAAATTGTTTTAACCCCTGCATCTTCCATTTTTCTTACAGAAATCAAATTTCTGGCCACATCTGGGATGTGTAGAACACCAGGTAGTGTTCTAATCCTTCCATCTATGAGCCTCAACTTGACCCTTCCTCTTCCTATGATTCTGGTTGTTGAATCATTACCTAAGAAAACATTACCTCCATCATACTTTTCATATTCGCAGAACCACTCCCTGTCGGGGGTCATATGAAAGGATGCACCAGATTCAATCAACCATGCCTCATGATCTGCATGTGTGCTTGAAGAGGCCAAGTACACATCCCCTCCTTCTTCCTTGGAGGTCTTTTCTTCTGTAGAAGAAGATTCTTCAAATCCCTTATTTTTCTCAACTTTAGATCTACACTGCTTCTTGTAGTGCCCTTCTTTTCCACACCTCCAACATATCCTTACAAACATTCCAAGAGATTTAGATATACCCTTAGACTTAGATCTCCCACTTGAGAAATTAGATCTATTTATTTCCTGGGAACATCCTCTTGCAAATAATGCATATGTGTCATTTCCTTCCATATTCTTTCGTCTCATATCCTCCGACAACAAGGATGAGACCACTTCTTCAAAATTCAAAGAATTTGTATTACTACATATGGCCACAACCAGACTATCCCATGAGTCTAGTAAAGAACACAACAAACTGATACATTTATCTTCATCTAAAATTTTAATCTCAATAGATACTAACTGACTTACCACAATATTGAAGGGGTTCAAATGCTCTACCACCGAGTCTCCATCTCTCATCCTCAAGTTATACAGCTTCTTTCTCAGGAATAGTTAATTTACCAGGGACTTAGACTGATACAACTTCCCCAACTTTTCCCATAAATCCTTGGTTGTAGCTTCCTCTGACACATTCAGTAATACTGAATCAGAGAGACACAGTCAGATTGTACTCTTTGCCTTCCGATCCATCTTTTCCAGTCATCTGCAGAAGTTCATGTAGGTGCAGTACCTGGATCTACCACGATCCACTGATCTATGTCCACCAAAATATCTTCCATCTTGAGCTTCCACAGCTCAAATATTTTCCCATTAAACTTCTTGATCTCCATCTTCGAATTGCTTGCCATTTCTTTTCACCTGAAAAAACAATACCACAGATCTCCCACTGTAACAAGGCTTATCACAGTCTCGAGTCAAACCCTTGACCACAAAGGTGTCCCCCTGAAGCCAATAAAGCTCTGATACCAAATGTCAATTCTAACCTTGTACAATGTCTATTGTAAACAGATATTCAGAAAGAACAGAAAATATACAATGGAAAATACAAACATTACACAGAGATTTTTCCCCTGGAAACCCAAACTGGGAAAACCAGCATATATTATATTCATTCATTGTGTTACATTGTTTACAATACAATATACATATAGGAGCCAGGGACATCCAAAACCCTAACCCAATGACTTGGATTAGTCCAAAACCCTAATTCCTTAACCGGAAATAGAAAACCATCGGCAAAAACCATGTGCCAAAAAACCACCTAAATACATGACACGTTTTCCTAGGTAGGTGTCACGTTTCCCGAGGCAGAAAAAAAAATTCGGGGGCACTGCCCCCGGACCCTCGCGAGGGGGGCTCCACCCCCCTGCGTAGACACTCAGACACTACTATTCGTGAAAAAATATAACACATACCCAACAATATCAAGGTACCTGTGGTAAAACATTCAACTCTTCATTTGCTATAATTTTGGAGATACACTATGTGGAAGATAGGGTTTTTTACTAGTCTTAAAGCTAGTCAATAAACAGGTGTTCCAGGTAAAAATGTCATAAATTATTCATAGAGAATCTAAATGAAGTGAGACCAATTTCATTGGAAAGAGTATGGACTTAAGTTTATTTTGTGTGATTTTCATAATCTAATGTTAAATATTGAGCGTGAGGCATTATGTATAAGTTCGCTCTCCTGAATAAACCAAAATTGAATAAAGTCTAACATTCTCTCTATAAGTTATTTTTGGGGAGGATTCAAGGAGTGAAACTTGGAGGCGTTTCTGAGAATACATTGAGTAATATTATCTATAGGATCAGATTATTCCAAGAATTGAATAATTACAGAATACGAAGAAGTCTCAGGAAGCATTATCAGACTCT
>ML793307.1:396407-466015 GCA_009831015.1 Picea engelmannii | reverse complement strand
TTCAAGTACAAGATGATTCAAAATGAAAATGTCTCCTTGGTATATATAGGAGACTAGGAGGTATAATTACAACTAATGGCCTAAAGCCGACATAAATAAAATAACATTACTAATCTAATATGCCCCAATTAAGGGGTGATGAGTCAATATTAGGGCTTAACAGACAGGTTCAGTGAAATCCAAGGTGGGATCATGTGCATTAGCAAAAGAGATTTGGGACAAGCTACAAGACCTTTACATGAGTAAAGAAGTAGTAGACGAAGAAGAAGTTGAAGCAAATTACAACATCTCAAATTTCAAAGAAGAAAATAGAGGTCAGTTATTTTTCTTTAATTGTGAAGGACTAGGACATGTTGAATTTGAATGTCCTCATCCAAGGATTGAAAGAGACGACACTGAAGAAGAAAATTCCAATGAAGAAGAGGAAAATCATGAAGAAGAAATGATTCAACAAGAATATGAGACTCTTAAAAAAATGAAGCATGGTGCGATTGAAAATAGCAAGCTCAAATACATGCTTAGAAAACTAAGAAGTGAATTTGGTAGTTGTGAAAAGACAATTGTAATCTTGAAGAAACAATTAGAAGACTTTGATAAAATAAAAGAAGAAACAATTTCCTTGAAAACTCTACTCGAAGAAGAAAGAAGAATAGGAGAAATAAGGAATGTCCAAATGATGAAGAAAGAAGAAGATTGTAGGAAACTTGAACAAGAATTTGTCTCATTGAGGAAGAGCTTAAGAAGCTCTCAAGTTCCAAAAGACTTAACACATCTTGCATTCATGGGTGAAACTTCATACAAAGAAGATGCAAATACCAACAAGAAGGTTGAAGAAATATCTACACAGACAGTTGATGAGAAGTGGACCAAGATACCAAAAAGAAGGAATAATTGCAAAAGAGATGAATATCCAAGAAGACATCCTACCTTCGGGAATCAAATAATCTTCAATTAGTATGAAGGAAACTACGGAAGAGTAGATCATGAACCCATATGGACTACATCATAAAGAAGGTCACTTACTCTCAGGTATCAAAATTTCTTTCTTGGTCATTGTTATACTTTCAAAAATTTGGACATAAGGAAATTAATTGCAGAAACAATGAAATTAATAACTATGCAAGAAACATGAATGGTGTAAATAGAAGATATGGAAATAATCATGTATTTTTCAATAGAAGTTATAATTCATTTTCCCCATTGATGGACAAAAACATTGTATGCTACAAATGTAATTATCTTGGTCACAAAGCACAAGATTGCAGATATATGAATGAAGATGTCCTTATGCCAACCACAGTATGGAGAAGGAAAGAGATTCCAAACAATGAAGATTTTCGAATAGCATTGACCGTTGAAGAATGTAAAGAAGAATATGAATGCTAAATAGACAGTGGGTGTTCTTCACACATGACCGGGGATCAAGACAAATTCATCAACTTGAAGAGAAAGGGTGGCAATGTCGCATTTCGAGATAACTCATCTTCCAAAATACTTGGAGAAGGTGTAGTAGAGCTTGGAAGAAAAAATGTAAAATCAAAGAATGTCCTATTGGTTGAAGACTTGAAGAATAATCTACTCAGTGTTAGTAAAATGTGTGATCAAGGATTCACTCTTACGTTTGACTCCCGAAAATGTAATATCAGAGAAAATAACTCAAGAATATTGGTTGCAACTACAACAAGAAGACCAAACAACATATACATCCTAGACATGAAGAAGAGAGAGAAGACAGAATCCACACAAAATGATTTCAAGGAAGAAAAAGTCCCAAAGACCAAAAATAAGGATGAAGTATTATTGAGTGCCACATGTTCAGGGGGAGCAGCCCCAAAGAAGATAGTTACCTTTTTCCATTAAACTCAAGGGGATTAGACCTACCCTTTTCCATTGATGTCAAAGGGAGAGATAAATTGGGATCATGATAATAGGGGGAGAATGAATGTTTCCATCAATGACAAAGGGGGAGATTGTTGGAAGATTGGTTGTTGTCATTGATGTCAACCCTAGTCATTGGTTTTGGACCGCAAGATTGATGAAGGTATTTGGACATGAAGGACAATGCACATGCAGACACAACACCCATGGATGGATAGTATACATCATGTTGTTTCTGGTGGTAGGTGTCACATCACGTGGATCCTCATGGTTGAGGATAAATGAATTTTTGAAGATGACAAAGTGAATTGAAGAAACAAGTACATGTAGGCCTTGAAGATAATTAAAGAAAAGAATTACAAAATAAGAAAGTGCCAGGTTGGCCCTAATGTTAAAAAGAAGTGAAATAAATAGTATAAATACATATCATTATACATTAATTTTACATACAAGTCGAATTTCAGAGGTAATCAGAAGAAAAGAGGGTCGGATTTCAAGGGAGGATGAAGTCTTTTGCTGATGCGTTCTAAGGTATGTTATTTACAGGTCATCTTACCATTTTCGCTATAACAATTTTTCTAGAACGATTCAGATGGTGAAATTTATATGGTGTTGAGAAGACATAGCAAGGTACCTGTGGTAAAAAAATTTAGATAATCATTCACTATAATTTTCGAGATACACTCTGTGGAAGATAGGATTTTTTACTATTCCTGAAACTAGTCAATAAACAGGTGTTCTGGGTAAAACAGTCATAACTTATTCATAGATAATCCAAATTAAGTGAGACAAATTTCATTGGAAAGAGTACGGACTTTATTTTATTTTGTAATTTTCAGAATCTGATGTTAAATATTGAGCACAGGGAATTTTGTACAAGTTCTCTCTCCTGAATAAACCAGAATTGAATAAAGTCTACCATTCTCTCTATAACGTATTTTTGGGGAGGATTCAAGGAGTGAAACTTGGATGCGTCTCAGAGAACACATTGAGTAATATTATGTATAGGATCAGAGTATTCCAAGAATTGAAGAATTATAGAATTTGAAGAAGTCTCAGGAAACATTATAAGACTCTATGTGATGGTTGGTTGATGGTGATGATTTAATGTAAAGTTTTATTATCTCTTATATATTCTTGGGTGGAAGAAAGGGGAAAGGATGAAGAGGTCAACCCTCTATTGATATTGGAGGATTGTATCTTCCTCGTGGATTTTTATCCCTCCCTTTATATTTGGAAGTTGGAGCTACCTTTGGAAGTCATTACTTCCCTTGAACAATAACTATTGATTATTTATCATATGTTGTGCATGGTGTATTGTGATGTATTTGTGTAACTCTTATACTATTGTTCATTTCTCATTGGATATAATTGAATGGTTTAAGTATAAGTTGAAAAAAAATTTAAATTGTAATTGATATTGATTCACCCCCCTCTCAGTATCAACAATTGGTATCAAAGCGGGTTACCTTCAGTATAGTTTAACCACTGGAAGGAATATCCTAACCAATGGATTCCACCATTTGATGGAAGCAATTTTGAATACTGGAGTAATAGAATGGAAACTTACTTGAAATATCTTGGGGAAGATGTTTGGTTCTCAGTTGCTTCAGGATACAATTCTTTGAAGAAACCAAAGACTACAGCTTAGAAGGAAGCAAAAAGGAAAAACAAATTGGCAAGAGATACCATCCTGGATGGATTGACAGATTCAGTGAAATTCAAGGTGGGATCATGTGCATCAGCAAAAGAGATTCAGGACAAGCTACAAGATCATTATTCAAGGAAAGAAGAAGAAGAAGATGAAGTTGAAGCAAATTACAACATCTCATATTTCAAAGAAGAAAATAGAGGTCATTTATTTTGCTTTAATTGTGAAGGAGTAGGAAATGTTGAATTTGAATGTCCTCCTCCAAGGATTGAAAGATATGACACTGAAGAATAAAATTCCAATGAATAAGAATAAAATCATGAAGAAAAAATGATTCAACAAGAAGATGAGATTCTTAAAAAATTGAAGCATGTTGAGATTGAAAATAGAAAGCTCAAAGACATGCTTAGAAAACTAAGAAGTGAATTGGGTAGTTGTGAAAATACAGTTTTAAGCTTGAAGAAACAATTAGAAGACTTTGAGAAACTAAGAGAAGAAACTATTTCCTTGAAAACTCTAATCGAAGAAGAAAAAAGAATAGGAGAAGTAAGGAATGTCCAAATGATGAAGAAAGAAGAAGATTGTGAAAAACTTTAACAAGAAGTTGTCTCATTGAGGAAGAGCTTAAGAAACTCTCAAGTGCTAAAAGACTTAACACATATTGGATGCATGGATGAAACTTCATACAAAGAAGATGCAAATACCAACAATAAGATTGAAGAAATATCTACACAGATAGTTGATGAGAAGTGGACCAGGATACCAGAAAGAAGGAATGATTAAAAAAGAGATGAATATACAAGAAGACCTCCTATCTTCAGGAATCAAAGAAGCTTCAATCAGTATGAAGGAAAATATAAAAGAGTAGATCATGAAACCAGATGGACTACATCACAAAGAAGGTCACTTACTCCTAGGTATCAAAATTTCTTTATTGGTCATTGTTATACTTGCAAAAAGTTTGGACATAAGGCAATTAATTGCAGAAACAATGAAAGGAACAACTATGCAAGAAACATGAATGGTGTAAATAGAAGATATGGAAATAATCATGGATTTTTCAACATAAGTTATAATTCATTTTCCCCATTGATTGACAAAAATATTGTATGCTACAAATGTAATTATCTTGGTCACAAAGCACGAGATTGCAGATATATGAATGAAGATGCCCCTATGCCAACCACAGTATGGAGAAGGAAAGAGAATCCAAACAATGAATATTGTCGAATGGCATTGATCATCAAAGAATGTAAAGAAGAATATGAATGGTACATAGACAGTGGATGTTCTTCACACATGACTGGGGATCAAGACAAATTCATCAACTTGAAGAGAAAGGGTGGCAATGTCGCATTTGGAGATGATTCATCTGCCAAAATACTTGGAGAAGGTGTAGTAGAGCTTGGAAGAAAAAATGTAAAAGGAAAGAATGTCCTATTGGTTAAATACTTGAAGCATAATCTACTCAGTGTTAGTAAAATCTGTGATCAAGGATACACTCTTACGTTTGACTGCCGAAAATGTAAAATCAGAGAAAATAAATCAGGAAGATTGGTTTCAACTGCAACAAGAAGACTTAACAACTTATACATCCTAGAAATGAACAAGAGAGAGAAGACAGAAGCCACACAAAAGGATTCCAAGGAAGAAAAAGTCCCAAAGACCAAAAATAAGGATGAAGTATTATTGGGTGTCACGTGTTCAGTGGGAGTATCCCCAAAGAAGACAGTTACCTTTTTCTATTAAAATCAGGGGGAGAAGCCCTACCCTTTTCCATTGATGTCAAAAGGGGAGAGAAATTGGGATCATGATGATAGGATGAGCATGAATGTTTCCATCAATGACAAAGGGGGAGATTGTTGGAAGATTGGTTGTTTTCATTGATGTCAACCCTAGTCATTGGTTTTGGACCACAATATTGATGAAGGTATTTGGACATGAAGGACAATGCACATGCAGACACAAAACCCATGGATGGATAGTATACATCATGTTATTTCTGGTGGTAGGTGGCATGTCACGTGGATCCTCATGGTTGAGGAGAAATGAATTTTTGAATATGACAAAGTGAATTGAAGAAGGAAGTACATGTAGGCCCTGAAGATAATTAAAGAAAAGAATTACAAAATAAGAAAGTGTTGGGTCGGCCCTAATGTTAAAAATAATTGAAATAGAGAGTATAAATACACATCATTATACATTCATTTTACATACAAATCAAATTTCAGAGGTAATCAGAAGAAAAGAGGGTCGGATTTCAAGGGAGGATGAAGTCTTTTGGTGATGTGTTCTAAGGTATGTTATTTATAGGTCATCTTACTGTTTTCACTATAAATGTTTTTCTAGAATGACTCAGATGGTGAAATTGATATGGTATTGAGAATAAATATCAAGGCACCTGTGATAAAACATTCATCTCTTCATTCACTATAATTTTGGAGGTACACTCTGTGGAATATATGGTTTTTGACTAGTCCTGAAGCTAGTCAATAAACAAGTGTTCCAGGTAAAAAGGTCATGACTTGTTCATAGAGAATCCAAATGAAGTGATACCAATTTCATTGGAAAGATTACGAACTATAGTTTCTTGTATGTGATTTTCAGAATCTGATGTTAAATATTGAGTGTGGGTCATTATGTAAGAGTTCGTTCTCCTGAATAAACCAGAATTGAATAAAGTCTACCATTCTCTCTGTAACTTATTTTTGGGGAGGATTCAGGGAGTGAAACTTGGGGACGTTTTAGAGAATACATTGATTAATATTGTCTACAGGATCATAGTATTCCAAGAATTGAAGAATTGCAGAATTTCAATAAGTATCAGGAATCATTATTAGACTCTATGTGATGGTTGGTTGATGGTGATGATTTAATGTAAATTTTTATTATCGCTTATATATTATTGAGTGGAAGGAAGGGAAAAGTATGGAGAGGTCAACCCTCTCTTGATATTGGAGGATTTTATCTTCCTCGTGGAAGTTTATCCCTCCCTTTATATTTGGAAGTTGTAGCTACCTTTGGAAGTCATTACTTCCCTTGAGAAATAACTATTGATTATTTCTCATATGTTGTGCATGGTGTATTGTGGTGTATTGGTGTAACTCTTATACTATTGTTCATTTCTCATTGGATATAATTGAATGGTTTAATTATAAGTTGAAAGAGGTTTAAATTTTACTTGATATTGATTCACCCCCCTCTCAGTATCAATAGGAATAACAAATAAGCCGACAACCATGAAGGATGAAGAATGGGAGGTTCTTGACATAAAGGCACTAGGAACGATACAGTTGAGCCTGGAAGCATCAGTGTCTTTCAATATTTGTAAAGAAAATACAATGAAGGATTTGATGGACACATTGATTAAACTGTATGAAAAAACCTCATTGTCCAATAAGGTATTTCTAATAAAGATATTATTTAATATGAAGATGTCATAAGGTGAGTATGTTGCAGATCATTTAAATGAATTTAATATTGTTACTAATCAGGTAAGTTATGTAAAAGTGTACTTCAATGATGAGGTCAGGTCTCTTCTAATCTTGTGCTCGTTGCTAGAAAGTTGGAACAACTTGGTCATGGTTGTAAGTAACTCTATCTGTGGTTCAATCACTTTAAAATTTTATTATGTTGATGGTGTTATCCTTAGTGAGGAAATGCAATGGAAAAGCACAAGTGAGACATCAGGTAATGCGTTAAACATGGAGAATAGGGGTAGACAAAAGGATAGAGGAAAAGGAATAGGGGACCATGGTAATTCTAGGAAGGGAAGATCCAAATCCAGACTAGGAAATATATAGTGTTGGAATTGTGGGAAGAAAGGACATATGAAGAAAGACTGCAAATCTCTAAAGAAACAAAGAGATGGAAAACAGGAGAAAAATTAGGAAGCAAATGTAACAGGTGATGTGTTACAAGATTCTTTGATTCTTTCTGTAGATAATATTTTTGAGTCTTGGGTAGTAGATTCAGGGGATTCATTTCATGCCATGCCCCATAGGAAACATTTTCTAGATTATGTTCAAGGTGATTTTGGACAGGTTCATTTGGGTGATGATGCACCATGCAAAATTGTTGGAATGAGAAAGGTAAAAATGAAGAAAAGGAATGGAAACCAATGGTTGTTGAAAGAGGTAAGACATGTTCCATATCTAAGGAAAAATCTAATTTCAATAGGGAAGTTGGAAAGTGAAGGTTGTGTATCCATATTTACAGATAAGGTGTGGAAGGTCACCAAAGGATCACTGGTGATAGAAAAATGAGAGAAGGTGGGTACATTGTATTTATGTATTGGTAATACTAACTCTTATATCTATTTATCCTCTAGAGGAGTGGATATAGCACTGTGGCATCATAAACAAATTTGTTGGACTTTTGTGAGCATTGTGTTTATGGAAAACAAAAGAGAGTCAAATTTCTTAGAGTCGAAAAAGAAAAGAAGAATGAAAGGTTAGATATTGTGGATACAAATGTATGGGGAACAACTCAGGTATCATATCTTGGTGTCTCTCGTTATTATGTTGTTTTTATTGATGATACAATTGTTGAGTAAATGGCATGAATTACCTTACTCAGCCATTTTTTAATCTTTCATAGCTAGGACAAGATAGCCGGGAATATTACCCTTTGTTTTATAGACTCAAAATATTTTCCCATTCCGCAAGTATTATTTACAAGGGTTTAGGCTGATTTATTAATAAAAATAATGTTGCAAAATAACATAAAAGTTTATAAAAGTTTTTGAAATGTATACAGATTAAAAAAAGTAAAAATGGAGATCAAAATGTTGAAGTTACTTCACACACACCTAGGATTTCTTTTTACTAAGGTTTTTCCTTGTTTATTAGTCATAATTAGTCATTATCCTGACTCTTATATTTTAGGAGAGAATATTCCACCTAGAGAATATTCTTTTTCAATTGACACTTCAGTTTGACTAGTTGAGTTGAGTTTAGATGTTGCATTGGGATCATCACCATGAAACATTGGGATCATCACCATGATAATTATAACCTTCCTTGGGATCATCACCAAATTGGCGCATTAGCCTTATCTCTCTGAGTTAACTCCTCACTACTTTATGTTCAGTTAGTTAACTAAAGACTAGTTGACTAGTTAACTCAACTAGGTGGCAGTTCACTCCCGTAACTGCCTGAGAGACTAGACTAGGTGGAATTTCACTCCCGTAACTATTGTTATGTGTCCAGATCACTATATACCACCACTATGGTGCATTGTTTCACCTCCAGTGCGAACTCATTGATCTATATAGAGTATATCATGTGTAAACTATTCATTTTTTACAATGGTTAATGAGAATTCTTTCATTCTTTCTCTCCTTCTTCTTCTTTATCCAATTATCTCTGAAAATGTGTGTATTATTTCTTATCTAGATCTATTTTGTGCAGTTTCAACACATTTACATGGTATCAGAGCCAACTTACTACTAAGCAAAAGCTACACCAAAAATTTTTGTAGGTACAAAAGATTGAAGACAACGAAAAGATGGAATTCCAAAAAGAATTCATTCTTACACCTTACAATTATTTTGCATGGAAGGAGAAAATAGAAATACATATCTGATCTAGAGGGTTGTATAGGTTAACCATGAATACATATACAGAGCCAACATCAGCCATATAAAAATCCAAGTACTTAAATCACGAGGATGAGGCACTCGGAACAATTTGCAATCTTATTTCTCCCGATATCCTTTTTCATATATCTTCTTGTAAGACTCAAAATGAAGCCTGGACCACATTGGAAGGTCTCTTTGGAAAATAGGATGTTATGAGGGGACACATGTTGGAGGTGGAACTGGTTACATTGGATCCAAAAAGCTTCAAGAATATCCAATATTTCTTTACAAAATTCAAGGATTTATTGTCGCAACTCAAAGCTTGCGAGGTTGACAAATTGAAGGAGGGGAAACAAATGATTCTCACCATTCTCTCCAAGATTGGTCCTGAATTCTCTGTATTCATATCTACATTCCATATTGTCATATTCACCTCTGGATCCATCTGGAAGATGCCTTCTCTTGAGGACTTTATCGAATCCCTGACACAAGAGTAGACCAAGCTCATCAACATGGAAACAATAAAAGGCCCAAAGGCACATGCACTCACTATGCAAGATGGCAGCCACAAATATCATAAATCTAAATATAAATACAAATGGAAATCTCATGCACATACAAATAAGGAAGGGTACACAAAACCCTTCACCGATACCTCCAGATCCAAAGGAGAAAAGGGAAGAAAATAGGAGAAATGCACATATTGTCACAAAGGATTCCATTCGAAATTCACATGCATGCAAAAAAAAGTAGATATGATGTCTCAAATACTTCAGCAAAATAACCTTGGAGACCACATCCCCAAGGGTTCCAAGAATAAGAAGTCAGAAGATCTGAATTCCAAGAAAGGAAATTCTAGCCATGCCTTGATTTCCATCAACTCCTCTCCCGATGCTTGGATCATCGATTCAGGAGAATCACATCACATGGCTACCTAAAAAGTAGTATACTCTTCTTTGGATGCATGCAAATGTCCTCCTATTCTGATGGGGGACAACTCTTCTGTCGAAGTCACCAGAAAAGGAAGGATTGAACTCACCAACGGAAGTTTCAAGAAAGTGTTGAATGTTCCCAAGCTTTCTGTCAACCTTCTCTCCATGTATCAGATGACGAATTCTGGCACCGAAAAGAAAGTATTATTCACAGCAAATGGCATGGACATATACGACATGAAAATGAAATCTAGGGTTGCTACCGATGAGGTAAATCATCAGTCTAGAATGTATACATTTTTTGAATGCATTGAACCTGATTCTGCTTTACTGCTTACTCATGTTGATGAAAGTAGTAGGATATGGCACAAAAGGTTTGGACATTTGAATTTTAGATACATGAAACAACTTAGCAAGCAAAGATTAGTTGATGGTTTACCATACATCCATTTCTCCAAGGGAGTATGTGAGGGATGTGTTCTCAAAAAACACCCTCAAGAGAAATTCGACAAGGGAAAGTCTCAGCGAGATTCTACACCTTTAGATCTGATCCGCAGTGACCTCATGGGTCCTTTTCCACATCCTTCCATCAGCAAAGCGAGGTTTGTTCTCATTTGTGTTGACGATTTCTCACATTTTACTTGGATATACTTTCTCGGGAAAAAATATGAGGTTTTCAACACCTCAAAGATTTCAAAGCCCTGGTTGAGACACAGTCCGGAAAGAAGATCAAAGTCCTCTGAAATGATAATGGGGGAGATTATCTGAATCATGAGATCCGCAATATTTTCCATGAGGCAGGGATTCAGTTGCAACACACAGTTCCCTATACTCCGTAGGAAAATGGAGTTGTTGAGCGGAAAAATCGATCTCTAAAGGAGATGGCATATTGCATGTTTCATGCAAATTCACTACCAGAGAGGCTATGGGTCGAAGCACTTAACAGTGCAACATACATCCAAAACATATCTCCCCATAGATATGTCAAGGATAAGACCCCCTACAAGGCTTGGAGCGGCCTCAAACCTGCTATAGTGGGAAAATCCCCTACGGAATACACTAGGGTTCTAAAGTGCAGGTAGAGCTAACCATCTAAAGTATCCTACTTTTAACACTATCTCGACATTACCCCACAATCATGCATAAAATACATAGTATAGGGATCCGATAGGATTACCTTAAACCTCGCATCCGGTGTCGATCCCTTTGTGCTATGTTGTTTCTCGACTTTAGATCTCCTCCCAAGGCTAACCTGCATTCACCAAAATACAAACAAGAAACTACAAGAATGCATTCTATATATTGATTAGTGGGTTAGATATCATAACAAATTATAAATAAATCATAAACATTGAAGACATCATTTGGCAGGATGGAAAAAGTGCTTCTTTATATTAATCTCACTGAGTTACTTACAATATGAGACCAGAAACTTCTCCTCGAACTCGGTCATGGGATCCTCTTCACCAAGCTCCAACTGCTTCCACATGTCTTTCTCCTCTTCAGTTCTCTCTAGGGAAATGGAAAAAGGTTTGCAATGGAGAAAAAAGGGTTGGAATAAGGAATTCTGGCTCAAAATCACAATGTGGTTGTAGATAATTGGGGCAAGGGGGAATACTGAAATCGGAAGAGTTTCTTTTCTCTCATTATTCTTGTAGGAAAGGGACCCTAACACCTTCTTTTATATTCCAAAAATATATTTATTCGGTTGGGTGACCGACTATGGGTGGTCAATTGGTTAGGAAACTACCCAAAAGCTTGTATCCCCTTGCAACTTTTTATTTTTTGCAATTTTTGTGAGTATACGTGGGCTGTAATGGTGTAGATAGCGTATGTATGTGAGTTGTAGTGGTGCAGAAAGAATACACACGCGGCAATTAGTGGTTCAAGGTGCGTACATATTCAAAAATAAGTTTTTTTAGAAGAGTTATTTAGTGATGGATTGGAAAAAATGGCAAGTATGATGGCTTGATGCTAGGTATGCATGTATGGTGAAATTTAGGGTTATAACAGATGCCCCCTAATGTGTGAGGTCAAAAGAGCATCTGATGGTCGAAATACATTATAAATCTTCACCAACGTATGAAGCAAGTGAGCCCAGGTGTTATAACCCTAATTTTCACCAGACATGCTTACCTCGCATCAGGCCATCTCAGATTCCTTCTTTGCCAAAACACTACTGAACAACTCTTCTTAAAAACCCCTTTTATAAAGACCCACGTGCCCTGCTCCATTACTAAATGTGTGTACATGCTAGCTGACCCAAGACATCCCACGTGTACCTACAAAAGAACGAAAAAAGAAAAGTTGTTGATGGAACACACAGCTTTGGGTAAGTTAACTAAACTTTTCGGCCATGCATGGCCGGAAATTCAACCAAATACCTAGCTTCTTCTAGCCTATAAAAGAAGGGTTAGGGGTCCCATTTGGAAGAGGAGAATCATAGTAAAGAAACTATACATGATTGCACATTCCCTTTGTCCCAACCTTTAGCCATCCTTATGCAAAGAGAAGTATAGAGCAAAGAAGTTGGAGGATAGTTGAAGAGGAGCCCAAGACCAGGTTCGTAGAGGGTTTGTCTTGGGATTCCATCGATTGCATTTTCCATGGATATTCATGGGTCTCAAATCCGTTTGAGGTCCTTATTTTTCTTCCATACCACTTGCCTTCAATACCCTTGACAGGTTTCAGGCTCTATACCCTGCTCATTGTGGTCTACCTGACTTTCGACTGTACCTGCCTGGTGACTGTTCGCGCGTTGGAAACTAGTTACCTATTTTTTTAGAGACATACACATGTGACTGCAGGGGTATACCACAGTACCTAGGATAGACATCGGGCCATGATTTTCAGAGTATACCCGGAGGGTGCTTCCATGTTCAAGTTTCACTTGCACCAGTAAGTTGCTCTAGTGTTGGTTGTTGTAACTGTTCTTCCAATTAATTTAGTGTTTGCTTGTTTTATCTTGGAGGGACTTTTTTAGTGTGTGTTGTTTTTTGAATGAATAGAAAGCCCTAGGGTGTCTTTGATCTTCTCACATAGTGGAGGATCATGATCTCTGTCGGTCACGAAGGATTCTGGGCCTATCACCGATTATACTGGAGCCACCTCCACCACCACTAAGGTGAAATCTAGACCAACAAGGGTCTTTTGAAGCGACTGGGTCACAAGAAATTGTACCCGACCAACATCCAGAGGAAATGACCATTTTAGACTTTGGAGCAAAATCTCTTGGTCCATCTAAAACTCCAACCACTGATATTTTGGCACCCATCATCGCATCGATTCACCCTTACAAGTGCCAGACAGTGTTGCACGTAGCAATGGAAATAAATATTGTCACTCCTTCTAGGAATTCTTCAATTCCCACTACAGTTATCACCATAGGAGAGTTTCCACCTCCTAACCCACCGTCACCAGTCCAAGCCACCATGGTCTCGACCACCTCTACCTCGCATAGTGGTCTGATCCCATCTATGGTGGTGGCCACAGCCCCTTTCACACCAAGTGCGATAAGCCCTCCATTCTCATACAGGATGCCTAGCTCAGGTACAAGTCTTGTACTTTCCTACTCCACTTCACATACTTTAGGTATGGGGGCAAGGAGCTCTAACACTCCTTTGCAAGGCCACATGGGGGGCACTTCAACTCCTTTTAATGCTTTCCCTTACGAGGGAGGTCATATACCTCCTTCGTCTCCTTCACTCGGTGGCACCCACTAGAAATCTATCGGGCCACCTACACACCATAGTTTATTTGGAGCAGGGATTCAAGGACCACCTTCACATAATATGTCGGTAGGTTCGACACCATTTTCTTTGTTCGATGCATTTGGTAACAACACTTTCTCGTTAGTTGTTTTCCCGACTGGGGGCAATCATGGTTACGGACAACCTATTCCTATGCAGGGTACTATTCCTGCACAGGGGGCAAACCTAGGAACTTCTTCCACATCAGGGCCTTGGAATTCTTGGCAAGGATTAGTTCCCTCGTCAGGAATGTTGATCTGGGGAAATTCTTTTCACAACCAATGGAACCCCAGACAAGGTACTATTCCTATCCCCATGGGATCGGCATGGGGCAACCCTTCCCAAAGTCCTCCAAATGTAATGCACGCCCAACTGTTTACGTCCTATTTTTGGAATCAGCAGATGATGTCTCCTCACATGCAGAATCCGTATGTTGGTCATGGCCATGGTTTTTACCATAACCCTAGCCAGCAGCCGAACTTTTCCTAGCAACCTGGTGCTAGTCAAAATAAATTTCCTGGCAACCTTGCATTTGCTAGACTTGACAAGGTTGTTGAATGACCCTATCTGTCATGATCCACATTGGCCCCCTATGCCGACGAAGTTACCTTCGGACATACCAAAGTTCGAAGCCAAGCCTAGCGAAGATCCAGGAGATCATGTGACCACCTTCCATCTTTGGTGCTCGTCTAACTTGTTAAAATATGACTCTATACAGTTGTGATTGTTTCAATGCACTCTCATTGGGAGTGTCACGAAATGGTACATTGAGCTCGACCGCTCAAGATACTCTTCCTTTGGAAAATTGGCAATGGCTTTCCTAAACCATTTCCAATTACCTATGAGATACGACATTGGCACATAATTCATGGCCAATTTCGCACACACAAAAGCAAACCATATCTCTAATCACATATGATAATGGAGATGCTAGAAGAGACTGATTAAGGTGCTAATCCCACTAGCATTCCTGCTCGAGTGGTTCCTTAAGTCTTTGTTCCCACAGTTATCCAAAGACGTCGCAATGTCGAGAGTGTTTTCCAAAGAAGACGCCATCATGATATCTCAATAGCTTGAGCTAATCTATTCTCAGTTCAGTTTATTATACGAGATCTTACCAGATGCACCAAGCTCAATACATGATAAAACCAGACAGAGAGATGGACCACATGTCGATGGTATTGTTGGTTCAACACAAACAAAGCCCACTGAGCAACTGACGAAGAAATTGCAGCAATTGTCTATACAACACACAGCGGCTAGCCAAACTACTGTTTTGGCTTCTTCCCCTACTAAAATGCCATATGTACACACAGTGCAATGGACAAATCCAAAGGCCACCCAGCAGCCTGAAGGAAAGAAAAAACAACGAAAGAAGGGTAAGGGGGATAAGAAACCCACTAATAATGTTGGTGGGGGGAATACTAAGAAATGAAAGGCGCGGTATCTGTGAAACCTGTGCACAAAAGACCACTCGACCCACCAATGTCTTTGGCTTGCAGAGGCCCAAAAGTTTGTGACACAACAATGGCCTGCTATGTTAACCAATCCATTTCAACATGGGCAAAACCTAACCCAAGCCTCTACAAGCACAGAAGGGGGCATTCAAGGACCCTCTTCATCTTCAAACAATCCCACATCCACGAATGTGTATATGATGAAGGGTGATGCTTTTATATTGACTAGAGCACATGACTACAGTCAACCAAGCACTTCTGAGAAGGGCAAAGAAGTTGAACTCCCATCTCTTCCTCTCCAAATTGAGAATACTTTGGGAGAAACAATGACATGCATCCTAAAAGGCACATTCAAAAAAGCTTCTCACAACCCAAACGTAAGGGCCACCCAGAACTATTTTGTGGTGGAGGATTTGTCCCAAACCCCTTGTGCGATGTCCACTTTGGAGGTCCTCCAAAGCTACCCTTCCTAGAGGAAAGCTTTGTTAGCCACTTTAGGATCTACCAAGACTTGTAATCCGGGTACCATCATGATGGATACAACCGACTTAAAACCTCTTCTATCTTACCATGTAGCATTTCAGATAGTAGTGGCTTACCCCATGAAAAATTTTACTCAGAATATTTTCCACACGGTGGTTGATGAGGGTGCCTCGACATGCGCTATGTCATTGGCATGTTGGAAGGCCATTGGCCAGCCCATTTTATCTCTGTCACCTACTCTTCTCATTGCTTTCGACAGTCGTTCATTCCGACCACATGGTATCATTCCCTCTTTTCCCGTGTAGTGAGGGAAGACCATGTGCGTCTAGGTAGAAGCAGTCCATGCATCCCTTGACTACAATCTCTTGTTAGGAAGGAGTTGTACTTACACCATGCAAGCAGTGGTTACTACAGTTTTCCAGATCTTGTTGTTTCCACATGAGGACCGGATTGTGACCATTGATCAATTGTCTTTCTCCAGACCTGACCCTTCATTGGGGGTATATGTTGTCCCGATGATTGATAAACCCTAAAAAGGCATAGTCAACATAGGGGTTGGTTTGTGCCCATATTTTATGGGTACTTTCGATTACCCGCCCCCTCAAGGCAATGTCAAGTTCATATCTAACCACCATAAGGTTGATATTTTCCAAGTTTCATCATTTTGTATGACTTGCTTCAACGATCCGTGGATACTCCCTTCCCCATCGGCCATGATGGAGGGGACAGGGCACCTAGGCATGTCCATGCCCTTGTCCGCAGCTGAAGTTGCGTACTCTTTAGTCTATCAAGCTTCGACCGACACAGATCTGACTTCTGCACAAGAGTTCGATCGACCTCTAGAGCCTATTTGGGCTTCTCTCGTTGACACTGATTCGTTAGACTTAGTCTTTCCCTTCGACGAAGCACTAATTGAAGCAATGACTAGTCCATGTTGGCATGTTTACAATAAGAGAATGCTTTTCATTGATGGAAAGAACAATATCAATGGTGGCATGTCTATAGGAAATAACGGCAGCAACGACAACGTGCTTACAGTTATTGATGGCAAGGAAAACAACAACAAAGGTATGGTTACAAGAAAGAATAGTAGCGACGTTGGCAGGTTTACAGTTGGGAGACAGTAATGGAAAACAGGAAGGAAAGGAAGATCACCAGCGATGATGGCATGGAAAGATTAGAAGCATAACAATGAAGAGAAGCAGTGATCATTGGATCCCATTCAGAATTCCTGATCACTGTCAAATCTGAATCCAGACGGGAGGTGCTCTAACCTCTCGAAATCGTGATATGCAAAATCGCAAAATAATCTTAGCCGTCAGATCAAGGATTGATCTGGATCGTTGATCAGGCACAACGAAATATTGTGGAGTTGTGAAATCATGATAAAATCTGGACTATCGATCCAAGAAGTATACGTGGCGAAATATCATCCTTTCGTTGACTGGAAAGTCAAAGGAACGGGATTCCCTAACCTCTCGAACTCGTGATATGCGAAATCGTGAAATAATCTTAACCGTCTGATCAAAGGGAGATCATGGACCATTGATCCAACTCCATTTCGGAGTTTCAGATACCGGGAATTGGAGGTGTCAAGAACACTCAAAACAAGTATTCTGAAATCGAAAAATGTGAAACCATGACTTAATCTGAGTCGTTGATCAAAGGGAGATCGTGGACTGTTGATCCGACTCCATTTCAGAGTTTCGGATATCAGGAGTTGGAGGTGTCAAGAACACTCACAACAAGTATGTCAAAATTTTGAAATGTGAAACCATGACTTAATCTGAGTCATTGATCAAAGGGAGATTGTGGACCGTTGATCTGACTCCATTTCGGAGTTTCGGATACCGAGATATTGGAGGTGTCGAAATACTTCTTTACAGGAATTTTGAAGTGTCGAAATGTCAAAATGCGAAATCGTGAAAGCACTTTATGGATAAACGCTTGGTCACAACTGTGGGCATGTGAAGAAAGGATCTTGCAAGTTGCAAGGCTCCATTTCATGATCGAGAGTTGGAAGAGTCAGAGTGACTTGAAACAAATCCGCGAAATGTGAAATTGTGAAATGCAGTTTTGAATAAGGCTGTGGTCACAGCCAGTGGTCACATCTTCGTAAGATGGAGGAAGGAGCTAGTGCAACCCAGCTCCATTTTGGAGTTTCGGGGACCACAACATGGAGCGTCAAGAAACTTCACCACAGGAACACAGAAATGTCAAAATGCCAAAATCTGAAATTGCGAAAGCACTTTATGGATAAGCGCTTGTTCATCGTTGGTGGTCACATCGTCAAAGAGCTGTAGAGAAGAGCTCGAAGAGACAAGCTCCATTTCGGATTTTGGGACATGGAGAGTCGAGACGACTTTTCACAGAATCCTCGAAACGCAAAATGTGAAATGTGTGTTCAGAATTGGCCCCTGGTCATAACCTATGGTCACATCGATGAAGGCTCAAGGGAGGAGATAGCATGAAGATAATCTCCATTTTGGAGATCGCGACTTGGAGAGTCGAGATGCCTCACAACAAGAATTGTCAAAATGTGAATCGCGAAAGCGCCTTCTAAACAATCATGTGGTCACCGCCTAAGGCCACATGTGAAGGGAAAGGTGAATGGTGCCAAAGGTATAAGGCTCAAGAGGTTCATAGTGTAACTCCCAGAAACCACTGATTGTTTCTGCACAGAAAAATCAAAGAGGCCTCAGTGTGATTTCCAGAGGAGCTGAAGAGTCTCAAGGCATATGCCAGTGGAATGAAGACTGTTCATAGAGGCTATTGACAGATGTAAGATTGTTGGAGCCTAGAACTGCAACGGAAGGAATGAGCTCGACTGTGACAGTGTAACTACCAGAAACGAATGATGGTTTATGCGAGAGGACTCGAAGAGACTTCAGGGTGATCGCCAGAGAAGATGAAGAGTCTCAAGGCATCTTCCATAGGAATTAAGACTGTTCATAGATTCTATTGACAGATGGAAGACCATTGGAGCCTGGAACTACAATAGAAGGAATGAGTTGGACTATTACAGAGAATACAAAGAGTCTCGACTACCGGAGAGGCTAAGGAATCTCGGCATAACGCCCAGTGATGATGAACGCATGGGTGTAACTGCTAGAGAATTTGAAGAGTTGCAATGATGATCATGTATAGTACTCGACATGGAGAGGATGTAGAAGCATTGTGCATAGAGAATGCAGAAGATGCAAAGATAGTATAAAAATGTAGAATAGAGAAGAGATTGGGTTGTTGTTGAGAGTGATTCATGTGTGTAGAAGGAGGCAGAGTGCAGTAGCTAAAATGCACAGAAGAGGAATGGTGCATTGAATGGACATGGAACACATAGAATAAAAGGCAGAAGAACATAAAGCGTAAGAAAAGTGTGTAGGAAGACACTGATGCAGACAGAGCAGCGCAGTGTAGCAGAACAGTGATGAGACTGGTAAGCCATTGATAACATTATATCACTATAATAAGTTTAAGTAGCAAAGATTTATATCTTAGGGTGGTAGGGAGGTGCTAGGGAGGATTGTTGTCCTTAGAGGTTCAAGTGGGTGCTTGAACACAGGGAGTTGTAGCTTCCATCTGGTTGCAGGCAAAGAAACCAAGGTGGTAGGGTGGTGCAAGGGAGAATTGTTGTTCTCTATTATACAGGTTGGTGCCTGTGTGACTGGAAGTTGGTGCTTCCATCCGGTTGGTGCTGGAACACTTAGGGAGTTGTTTCTTCCTTCTAGTGGGTGCTAGAGAAACCAGGGAGTTGGTTGTTCCTTGTAGTGGGTGCTAGAGAAACCAGGGAGTTGGTGCTTCCTTCTAGTGGGTGATAGAGAAACCAGGGAGTTGGTGATTCCTTCTAGTGGGTGCTAGAGAAACTAGGGAGTTGGTGCTTCCTTCTATTTGGTGCTAGAGAATCTAGAGAGTTGGTTCTCTCAGCAAGTAGTAGCTTGAAAAATATAGGTAGTAGCCTCATTATGAGTTGGTGCTCATAAGTATGATAATGTACAAAATGTAAATATTACTTATCATATAAAGAAGAAGAGGTTTTTACCCTTTATGGGTTTCCTCAAGAAATATCTGTCTCTGTATATTTCATATGTATGACTGATGTCAAAAGTTCTATTGCTTACCTCCCTACATTATTGTGATTGTCATTAAGTGTTTCTACAAAGAGTTTAAAATAAGCATAATTGTTTAAGCACTGTAACAAATGATGCACCCCACCCTCTCAGTTGTCCAACGGTTCGAACAAACCCTGGGATGATCTCCATCACAGATCATACTTCCTCTCAGAGTTAAGTATAATTGAAGACGGAGAATTCACCTTGACTATGACTGGAGATAGGTCTTGTCCTATTAATCCCTTAGCTACACATGAGGTTTATGCCGAGGGTAATATGGAAACCATCACTAAAACCATATTGATCAATATCTCCAGAATCCCTGGCATCGTGGAGAATGTTTTTGTCGGAGCTAACTACTCCCCTGAAGAGATTCAAATCTACACAGATCTATTTAAATAATTTTTCGATGTTTTTGCCTGGTCTTATGAGGAAATGCCAGTGATCGATCCAAAACTAGTCGAACATGAAATCACAACTTAACCACATGCCAAGCCTGTTCGGTAGAAGCTTCATCCAGTTAATCCTAGGAAAGAAGGAACCATTAAGGTTGAAGTTGAGAAACTACTAAAAGACAGTTTTATCTATCCTATACATTTGACCCAATAGGTGTCAAATCCTCTGCCGGTCAATAAGAAACAGGGCACGATTCGTGTATGTATGAACTTCTATGATTTGAACAAGGCATGTCTAAAAGATAATTTTCCCACACCGTTCATCGACCAGATAATTGATGAATGTGCAGGTTGCGAGGCCTTCTCTTTCATGGACGGTTTTTCAGGATATAATCAAATACAAATCAAACCTGAAGACCAGCACAAAACGACATTCATTTGTCCATGGGGTACATTCGCGTATCGTAAGATGCCTTTTGGTCTCAAACATGCTGGAGCAACCTTTCAGCGGGCCATTTCTTTTTCTTTCCATGATCTCAAGCATATAGTCGAGGCCTATTTATATGATTTAGCATCTCGATCTCACAAGAGAAAAGATCATCCCACACACCTCCAACTTATCTTTGAGCGATGTCGCTACTTCCGGATTCGCTTGAATCGAAATAAGTGCAACTTTTGCATAACATGAGGAAATTTTTTAGGTTTCATAGTGTCAACAGTAGGGATCATGGTTGATCCTCTCAAGTTTGAGGCAATAATTCAGTTGTCTCCCCCATGCACAATCCTTCAACTTCAGAGTCTACAAGGCAAGGCGATTTTTTTAAGAAGTTTCATCGCCAACTATGCCGAGATCACAAAGGGCTTTATGTGCTTACTAAATAAAGACGTTCCTTTTCAATGGGATGGTGTTGCTCAATGCTCTTTCAACGCGTTGAAACATGCCCTCATAACTGCCCCTTTGCTTCGGCCACCTAACTATAACAAAGATTTCTTATATTTGGTTGTAGTAGAGTCAACCATCGGCATGTTCTTAGTTCAGGAAGATGATTTTTTCTCAGAATATGTGATATATTACCTGAGCTGAGGCCTAGTCGGACCGGAACTCAATTATTCTCATATCGAAAAACTTGTGTTGGTAGCAGTCCATGATGTTCAACGGTTATGTCATTATGTTTTGTTTCGCAAGACCACCATCATTGTTGTTGTGAATCCATTTCAGTACATGTTGACACGATGGGTAATAGGAGGAAAGATCAGTAGATGGATAGTCATCCTCCAGGAATTTGACTTAGATTTTGTTTCAGCAAAATCCAAAAAGTCACTAGTCTTCGTAGAACTTATTTCGGAACTTTCGGTTGAGGTGAGTGATGTTGTGCCCGAAGAGTCGCCTATCAGAGGAGATATGTTTTTTATCACATCTTCGGATCCTTGGTATAGAGATATACTTATCTATCTCCAGACTTTGAAGTGCCCCACCTTTGCTTCTCGTGATGAGTGTCGTCGTATATGTCATCAGGCCAAGAATTATCTCATACTCGATGATATGTTGTATCGAAGAGGTGTAGACTGCATCCTGCGTCGATGTCTCACTCATGAAGAAGCAGTTATCGTTCTTAACGATTTCCATACCGGAGCATGTGGCGATATTTGTCTGGGTTGGCAACAGCCCAAAATATTTTACGAGTAGGTTACTTTTGGCTGACACTAATCAAATATTGTATCGAATTGGTCAAGAAGTGCCACTCGTGTCAGATCTTCTCTCAGAAGATGAGGGCACATCCCACTCCCATGTTTCCTATCATCACAGTTGGTCCCTTCACCAAGTGGGGGATTGATTACACTACATGCAACTCTCCTTGAGAAAGGGGGCACCGTTATATCATTGTAGCTGTAGACTACTTCACAAAGTGGGTTGAAACTATGCCAATGTTTAAAGATGATGGAGAGATTGTGGTTGTCTTTTTATTCAACCAGCTAATAGCAAGGTTCGGCATCCTAAGAGAGATTGTCATTGACCATAGCAGTCACTTTCAAAACCATATGATGATCGAGTTAACATCAAATCTTGGGTTTTAGAAAGAAAATTCGTCACCCTACTACCCCCAAGAAAATGGTCAGGTGGAAGCTGTAAATAAATCTCTTAATACCATCCTACAACGAACAATCAACACAACCAAGTCAAATTGGCATTTGATGTTGTACTCGACATTATGGGCTTACCGAACGTTTGTTAAGACTGCAACCATTTTCTCACCTTTTCAACTCATTTACAGGCTGGAAGTAGTCTTGCCTATCAAATTTCAGATCTCATCCCTAAAGTTGGCAGTACAGTTATTGTCAGACACTTCTCCACTTGAAGAACAATTATTATACCTTGAGCGGCCCAATGAGCAGCGTCGTGATGCAGCCCTAGCCAATGAGGCTCACAAACATAAAGTCAAGTGCCAGTATGATCGGTCTGTTCATCCTTGGATTTTCTCTAAAGGCGGCCTTGTCCTGGTCTATGACCAAGATAAGGACCCCCTGGGGGCAAGAAAATTCAAACCCATGTGGTTCGGACCTTTAATCATAAAAGAGGTTCTAAAAAAGGGTGCTTATCGTCTGGTTGACTTGAGGGAAATGCTTTGGCGGAGCCTAGAAATGGGCTCTACCTCGAGAAATATTATTCATAGGTAGGTCACCTTGGGTAACTTTTTGTAACATATGTATATTCTTTGTACTATTAATTTCTAGTTTCTTTTAATATTATGGACGTGTCATTTTTTATGTTATCTTTTGTCATTGTGGCAGATGTTAAGTGAATCAAAGGTGTTCATTGGGTACGTAGACGGGGTTATCCGGCACACTCGGAGGCTTGCCTCCGCAACTTGGGTAATTT
Organism: Picea engelmannii; assembly: GCA_009831015.1. Taxonomy (NCBI): domain Eukaryota; kingdom Viridiplantae; phylum Streptophyta; class Pinopsida; order Pinales; family Pinaceae; genus Picea; species Picea engelmannii. The sequence continues at coordinate 442,902 of ML793307.1, read as the reverse complement.
TTACACCTCGAGGTCAGTTATTATCTTCCAGAGGTATATGCTTAGGTGACACCACAAACAATGTCTCTAAGTACAGTGTAGTTATTTAGTTTCTTTGTGACGCCCTGTCATTTGGTTTCTCTCATCTCTGAGTCTATTTATATGCTCATTTGGTTGTGTCTCAGTTAAATAGAGTCTATCGTGTTCATGATCCGACTTTACACCGACGATTCCTTAGGGTACGTATCTTAGAATGAAGCTTTGATTATATTACATATTTTCATGTTCCTAGGAGATTAAACCAAATTACAGATACTCTAGCTAATAAAATTTTAAACTGGCATCTCGCACACATATAAAAAGACATACACATAAAAATGTAAATACATTTTTAAAGGCAAATATGATCCATAAGACACAAAAAGACAAAAAAATCCATATATAATATCATAATCATCAGAGTACATAGGTGGATGCAAGCACCTCAAAAGTATGACCAGTAACAAGTCATGGGGCTTATGCCCTCAAAAAATATATACAAGTAGTGCTCTTGGCACGTGAAAATTCTATACTAACTAAGGTCAGGGCCTATGGGCCCTGTTGTAATGATCAACAGTGTTTGCCAAATTCCAAAACAGTTGGACCCACGTCTGTGGTGCCCCCACTACATGAGGTTTCATAGATAGTGGTAGATCCTCGATCTCTACCATAGGGACTGTGCGGGTGAGCGAGGTAAAGTTTCACACGACTCATCTCAAAACCCTCTCAGCCTCATTGGCTGGAAGCTCTCATGTTGTTGTTGGTCCCCTTGCAGCGGTAGGTGCGGCCCCTGGACGAGGACGACATATGTTCCTTGCATAATCCATAGGTTGCACTGGTCCCACATATGCACATAATAAACACATATCTATCAAATACTCTGGTATAAAAAAAATTATATATAAAAAAAACAACATGAAAATTACATATGTTTCACAAAAAAAAAAAAAACATTGATGCAAACTTACCCATCTCTCCTCGCTCCTCACTAGGAGGTACCAGTATCTCAGGATCTCTCGAGAAATCAATCCCAGCATAAGGGTAATCCTCTATGACTGGGATCTGTCATGACAACCAAGAAAATAAATAGTCATCAAAGGACTCATTGGTCCTTCCACCACCCTGTCATGGCAGTAACACTGCCCATTGGCAAACCGCAGGAAGAGAGGCTTGATGTCCTCGTACCACCACTCGAGGACTAAAACTTGAAACTCTTTCAAAGAAGAAAGAGCATAGAATTGTCCTGAAACCAAATTTCCTCTATGTCCACGACCGACAATCTGTCAGTTTCCTCTTCATACAATCTAGCAGTGTAGTGCTCCAGTCAAATATTTGTGCATTTAAACACCGGGCTTCACAGTTCATCTATGCACAAGAAGCCTGATGTAGAGTCCTAGAACCAGTCATCCGCCCAATAAGAAACACAAACTCCTGCAGTGATAAGTCTGTGATCTTTCTTATGGGCACCTGTGAGCTCGATTGGTCTATACTAGCCCCACAAGAAAGTCCTATCAATTTCGATATGTTATGAGGCCCCGAAGGAAATGTCCAAAAATTGACTGGTTCCCCTCTCCTGGAGAGGCCAATCAAAAAATATATGTCTTATGTTGTAGGCACCAGTGACTACCCCTCTAACATAAAGGCCTCTGTGTCGGGATGTTCCAATAATCAACCAAGTCATTCAGTAGCCTAGGTTGTGCCCGCATAAAGGACATAGGAAGAACTTGAGCATCCTACATTGGGGTCTCCCCCGACCAACTCACTAACCTCCTCATGCTCTCTTTCCCTCCAGTGAATATACATCCTGTAAAACACCAAGTTCAGGAGGGTTAACCCTTGGTTTTTTTAATTTTTTCATTAAATAAAGGGGTCCACGCGGGCTGTAATGATGACATTCGCATGTACATGCATGCAGTTTTTCCTCTGCCCGAGTGTACATGTGGCCTGTCATAAGACAATCCGCATGGACCTAGGGCCAACCTTTTGAAGGTCGACGCCCCCCCAAAACTTGAAATAAAAATCATAAATAAAGATTTAAATTGCAAGAGGAGAGATTTTATACTTACTTGGTCCAGACAGATGGTCGTTTCGTCCACTATAGCTCCCGGAATCACCACTTTTATCAAAGAGGTTTTTTTTTCTCCAGAGTCAATTTCCAAATCAGCAATGGTGATAATGAGCTGCCAGGTTCTATTTATAGTCTTTTTGGCCCCTTTATGTCACTTTTTTGGCCCCCCTTATCATTTTCTTTAAACTGAAAACCATTTAGAGTGATTCAGAAGTTGCGTTGGAAGGGTATGATTGGGTATCAGGACATTTTTTTGGAGCTTTGGGTCACTTTTGACGGTCCGTGGGAAAATCTAGATGATCAACTTGAGCATGTAGGTTAGGTTTCCACCCCAACTTTTGTATCTTGTTGTCATTATCCCTTTACCATAGGATCGATCCCATCAGGTTGTGACACAGAACCATCATTGTTGCTTTAGAAGTGTCACAATTTGGTGGTAGATCTTACCAAAACATGGATGCCCTAGGTAGATCCTAGTTGCGTTATGGTGTCCATGTTGTCACTAATGAATGTAGGCTTGGGAGTCCTTGTTGTTTTTCCTAATAACAAGTTTGAGCCTCATTTGAATGATTCCTTTTTCACTCTTGACCTCACCCTCAGGGCTCCCAAAAAACATAACGGGTCTTCTTTTAAGCCCTTTTCAGACCCTCTAAATATGAAAATATTGTTGAACGATCTTGTGGCCTTTCATGCTCGTTAAACTGAAATTTGAAGTCACGTCTATCCAGCAGTAGTTTACCCATTTTTCGGTCCGGACGGTCAACTATACGAACAAAGGTATACTCTAAGGAACTTCAGTTCTCTAGAAGAGTACTCTCAGGTATCATTTTACCCTTTTTTAGGCATGAGGGAATAAATGTATGAAAAAGGAACCCCCATTGAGTCCATAGTTAAGCTCTTTTTAGACTCCCTAAAATTGAAAAGATCATCGACTGACCTTATTCTTTAACACTTGTTAAAATGGTCCAGAAGAACATTCCTGACGGAGTCCATAGTTAAGATTTTTTTAGAATCCTTAAAAATGAAAAAATGGTTGAGTGATATTGTCTTTATCACACTCATTAAAATGGTTTTGAATAGACATCTTTTCGGTGCTAGTTTACCCCTTTTTCGAACCGACTAAACTACCTTCGAAAAAAGGTACCCCAGTGGAGTCTCCTTTTACGTTTCTCAGACTCTCTAAATATGAAAAACCATCGAGCTTACCTTCTCTGGACTCATTAAACTCACATAGAAGGATGTTACCATTGTGTGGTTTATTAATCACATTTGCATATTGTTACACATGGTTTTGGTCACTCTAGTGATGTCTCTATAATGATGTATTCAAGCTCCCAACAAGGACATTTTGCCTAAGAAAAATGACTGTTGTCTTCTTCCAAAAACACATTTTTTAAAGTGAGTTTGCAGGTTGCATGTGTATTAGGGTGCAAATATGCTTGATTCTCGCAGGCCACCCACGCTTAGGGTGAGAATATGCTTGATTCTCGTAGGCCACCTACGCTTAGGGTGCGAACTGTTCGCAGACTACTCTATAGGTAGGGTGAGAACCTGTTTCTATGCTTGGAAAAGAGAAGAAGTCTCGAGGGTTCTAGAAGGGAATCTTCTAGAAAATGAGTTGGCATTCGTATGGTTGGAATCCTACTGACTTCTCAGATTTGGTGGGATCATCCTCATCCATGCAACCATCTCTCCTTCTCCTATATATTGAAATTTTTCTCATGGAAAAGGTTAAGAAAGATTGGATGAAGAATTGGTGAAAGAATTGTGTGAGGAACTCTGCTTGGATAGAAGCTTGAAGACCCCATTTGACCTATTAAGTTGTGTTAGATATTCTTCATGCGATTGTAGAGTAATTGTGTGTGTTGGAACCAAGGGTCACTGAAAGGAATCTTGTGACATCAAGGCGATCAGGTTGTAATCTTCTACCTTCATTTAATATGATACAGAGGCATGTCCCTTTCCCATAAAATCACTATTGTTTTATTGTGTAACTCCTTGATCATATGCATAGGTTGGCATTGAATATGCTTTGTTATCTTCACTTTGGTTGGTTTGTGTTTTCTTGGACTTGATTGCATGAGAGCATCGGAGCGAAGCAGGAACAACAAAGACTTAAGGAAGCAATCTAAAGGTATGTCACTTGTTCCTCTCTAGTAGTAGATTCAATGATCACAAATTAGGGAAAGAGTAGTGTCATGTCTTGTTTTTTTCTAGATCCAAGTGGACCTAGGGAGATTTATTAGTATCCTCACCTACCGATTTATCTGATAACACATACCTGTGTCTTTGGCCTAATGTTGGCTCCATGTTGCTCTCAACTAAACCATCTAAATCATGCCTTATACGCAAGCCCTGTAGCACTTTGCCTCTGCGTCTTGACACCTTTAGCCCCTGGAGGATTTTTCCCGAGTGTCCTTACTTTGAACATCAGTCTTATCCCTGTGCCTTGAACTTGTATGTTTGCAACACTCATTTCTCCTTTGTAATGTAACATTTTTTTATTCTTTTTCCAAAATTGTTGCAAAAGACAAAAAAATCAAATATACCCCAAAAAGAGGAAGGGAAAAGTATTTTCTTTATTGGCAGCATAATGAGTCGCCCTTGGATAAAGCACATCTATCTGTTTGTTCATCAAACTTTGGGATTTAATAAAACCTTAAGAAGCTATTATCGCTACATAGATTTGTGTCATCCTCCGTTTGGTTATTCTTCCAAACATATGGAGAGTTTGTGTGGCCTCTTGCCTCCTAAACTTATGTTAATGCTATGTTGCCTGAGTCTCATCATTTGTCATACTATTTTCCAAGGGAAGTTTTTATCAAGCTTGAGTCATCCCCTCTGCAATTTGTCTCTTTCCCTCATGCCCAGCCATCCTGAATGTCCAATCAAGTCTTTGTTCGAAATCAATGAAGCCTTCAGTCTGATCATCAAGATTATCTAGTCCATGACTGACGAGTCATCGAAGACCTCTGGGTAGTGAATTCGTACACTCATATTACACTCCTACCCAAGTTTTGAAGATTTTGAAGTTGTTTCTTGAGCTCTGAAGACCTCATCTCTAGCCACCAGGCCTTATCAGCTTCTAAGAAGATGGATACTCTACACGTATATCTTTTTTATTTTGAGATGTAGCTCCGTTGTGTATTGCTCACAAATACACTTTATATAGTTATATGACATGGATCTACAGTGTATTTGATTGGTGTCCATGATTTTATTTTATCCCGAGCATGGGTATGCCCGCCTCGGTGAGACAATTCTTATTTTGCAGACGGCACCTCCCAATTTATGGTCCTTGGGCTCACTTGTTCGACACATTGGTGAAGATTGTTAATGTGTTTTGGCCATCAGATGTTCTTTTGACCTCACACATTAGGGGGCATCTGTTATAACCCTAATTTGCACCAGACATGCTTACCTGGCATCAGGCCATCTCAGATTCCTTCTTTGCCAAAACACCGTTGAACAACTCTTCTTAAAAACCCCTTTTATAAAGACCTGTGCACCCTGCTCCACTACTAAATGTGTCTACATGCTAGCTAACCCAAGACAACCCGCATGTACCTATAAAATCATGAAAAAAGGAAAGTTGTTGATGGAACACATATCTTTGGGTAAGTTAACTAAATCTTTTGGCCATGCATGGCCGGAAATTCAACCAAATACCTACCTTCTTCTAGCCTATAAAAGAAGGGTTAGGGGTCCTATTTGGAAGAGGAGAATCATAGTAAAGAAATTGTAGCCAATTGCGCATTCCCTTTGTCCCAACCTTTAACCATCCTTATGCAAAGAGAAGTATAGAGAAAAGAAGTTGGAGAACAGTTGAAGAGGAGCCCAGAACCAGGTTCGTGCAGCAGTGGTCGGCTTCATCATTGTAAGTTGATTTATTTGAATTTAATAATAAAGAAGTACTTTTCCTGTCCCACCATATGAGGTTTTCATAGTTTATTGCGTACATATTGATTAAATATATAACCCATTAATCTGTAGATCAAATGCATGTGGAGTTATTTGTTTGTCTTGTGTGAATGCAGGGCATCCTTGGGAGGAGAGTTGCAGTCAAAGAGCGACCAAGTGTGAAGAAGGATTGATATCAAATGCCCGAAATAATGTATGCTCACTTGATCTTATTAACTACGTATTTGCTTAAGAATAATGGGGATTAGGTCCAGGATGACGGTAGAAAATAGGAATCTTTAGGTCTTTTTCTGCATGCATGATAAAACCCTAAGTGCTAGTTCGTAGAGGGATTTCCCACTCACAACACCAAGGACTAGAGTTCGGGAGATGCCATCTACAAAATAATAATTTGTCTCATCGAGGCAAGCATACCCATGCTCGGGATGAAATAAAATCATGGTTGCCAATCAAATACACCGCAGATCCATGTCATATAACTATATAAAGTGTATCCGCCAGCAATACACAATGGATCTACATCTCAAAATCAAAAGATACACATGTATAATATCTATATTCAGGAATCCAATGACGCCTAATGGATGGAGATGAGGCCTTAAGAGATCGAGAAACAACTTCAAGATCTTCAAAACTCAAGTAGAAGTGTAATATGAGTGTACTAATTCACTACCTAGAGTTCTTCGATGGCTTGTCGGGAATAGACAAGAGGATCTTGGTGATCAGGCAAAAAACTTTATTGATTTTGAACAAGGAATTGATTGGACTTTCGAGATGGTCGGGCATGAGGACAAGAGACAAATTGTAGAAGGGACGACTCAAGTTGGATAAAAATTCCCTTGGATAATAGCATGACAAATGATGAGACTCATATAGCATGGCATTAACATAAGTTTACTATGCAGGAGGCAATGCAAACTCTCCATATGTTTGGAAGAATAACCAAACAGAGGAGGACACAGATCTATGTAGTGAGAATAGCTTCCTAAGGTCATATTAAATCCCAGATCTTGATGAACAAACAGAAAGATGTTCTTTTTCTAGGGGTGACTCATTGTGCTGCCAACAAAAGAAAATACTTTTCCCTTCCTCTTTTTGGGGTATATTTGATTTTTTTATCTTTTTCAATAATTTTGGAAAGCTTGAAAAAGAATAAAAGAATGTTATGTTACAAAGGAGGAACAAGTGTTGCAAACATACTAGTTCCAAGTGCAAGGAACACACTGATGCTCAAATAAAGGAGAGATATGAAGGAAAAGGACACTTGGGAAAATTCCTCCATGGGTAAAGGTGTCAAGACGCAAAGGCAAAATGTTATAAGACTTGAATATAATGAATGCTTTAGATGGTTTAGTTGAGAGAAACATGGAGTCGGCATTAGGCCAAAGATGCAAGGATGCAAATGTGATTAATAAGACACAATGATAATGTCCTTCGATGTAAATTTAACGAGCCCAGAGAAGGTACGGTTTTTCATTTTTAGAGAGTCTGAAAAAGCGTAAAAGAATACTCTACTGGGGTACCTTTTTCGAAGGTAGTCTAGTCGGTTCCAAAAAGGGGTAAAATAGCACTTAAAAGATGTCTATCCAAAACCATTTTAACGAGTGTGACAAAGACAAGATCACTCAAAAATATTTTCAATTTTAAGGAGTCTAAAAAGAGATTAACTATGGACTCACTGCCTTTTTCTAGATTTAGTCTCCCTAGCTCGAAAAAGTGAAATTTATTGAGGAGAAATCTCCCGACGAGACGAATCTCTCGAGGTGCACCTTTTTCCTTCTTAATCTACAGGTTGTAAAAAAAGGGTAAACTCATGCCAATAGATGTTTTTCTTAACCAATTAACAAGTGTGAAGAAACAAGGTCACTCAACAATCTTTTCACTTTTAAGGAGTCTGAAAAGAGCTTAACTATCGACTCTGTAAGAGATTTTCTTCATTACCAATTTAACGAGTGTGAATAAACAAGGTCACTTGGCCATCTTTTCACTTTTAGGGAGTCTGAAAAGAGCTTAAATATGGACACTGTAAGGGATGTTCTTCTAGACCAATTTAATGAGTGTGAAGAAACAAGTTCACTCGACCATCTTTTCACTTTTATGGATTCCTAAAAGAGCTTAACTATGGACTATGTAAGGGATGTTCTTCTGGACCAATTTAATGAGCGTGAAGAAACAAGGTCACTCGACCATATTTTCACTTTTAGGGAGTCTGAAAAGAGATTAACTATGGACTTCGTGGGGGTTCCTTTTTTGTAAATTTAGTCCCTCGGGCCCAAAAAAAGGTTAAACTTATACCTGAGAATACTCTTCTAGCGAACTGAAGTTCCTAGAGTATACCTTTGTTTGTACAGCTGGCCATCCATACTGAAAAAGGGGTAAACTACTGTCGGACATACATGCCTTCATGTTTTAGTTTGGCAAGCGTGAAGGACAATAAGATTGTTCGGCAATATTTTCATGTTTATAGAGTCTGAAAAGGGCTTAAAGAAGACTCATCATTGTTTGGGATTCCTAAGGGTGAGGTCAAGAGTGATTATGAATCATCCAAATGAGTCTCAAACTCGTAATCAGGACAAGACTAACAAGGACTCCTGAGCCTAAGGTCATTAACAATGGCATGGATGCCAAACGAAATGAGGATCTAATTAGGGCATCCATGTAGAGGCAGGCTCTACCACTAAATTATGACACTTCTAAAAAAGTAGTGATGGTTCTGTGTCGCAACTCGGTGGGATCGATCTTATGGCAAGGTGAAAAATATAACGAGATGCAGAAAGTGGAGGTGGAATCCTAAATTTTATGCAAAAGTTGGAAAAATGACTTTTCACCAAAGGACCTTTAAAAATGACCCAACCCTCAAAAAGTTTTCCCAAGACCAAAAGTGGGGTATATTGTAACATCCTGTAAGAAACTCAAGAGCCACGCTAAACAATTTTCAAGCTAGAAAAAATGACAAAAGGGTCCAAAATATGACAAAAAGGGGCCAAAAAGTCTATAAATATAAGTTGTCAACTCATTATCACCATTGTAAATTGAGAATTGACCAAGAAGTCAAAAACACCGCTTTGCTAAAAGAGTTGATTCTGTGAGCTTCAGAGGATGAAACAAACTTCTGCTCGGACCAAGTAAGTACAAACTAGTTCCTCTTTCATTTCTATACTTTCCTTTTTGTTGGCCCTTGGTTATGGAAGCAAGAAAAGATCAAGGAAGAAAAAAAGTAATGTGAACTGCATGGAAGACATAGTGATTGTTACTAGGTCGAAGTGAGAAAAAGAGTAAAAAATATGGAGCAAATTAAAAGGAAGAAAGTCGTTGGACGAAGAGATCAAGGATGACAGATCAGCAAGGAAGAAGGATCGTGGACAACTCAGTAAGAGGAAAAATCCATCGTTGGATGCTTTGGAGCATCGCGTGAGAAGGAAGGAAAGACAGGCTAGTGACGCCCTAAAAATGCGGGTCAAGTTGACCTAGGGTTTTAGACACCTAGGTTTTTTGTATCTAGGGTTTTGACACTTAGGTTTCGACCTAAGGATGTCTGTGAGATATTGTATTGTATAAATAAAGGTCAAGAGGACTTGGGTTGGGTTGTTGTTGGTATTATGATTGTGTGTTGTCATTGTTGTTCTAGTATTGTTTTGAGAGAGAGAAGTGCTAAGTGTGAGATACTTCTGGTATTGTAATATCTCCAGTTGGGTGCGGAGATCAATCTTCCAGCTGGATGCACAGGAAGGGGAGAGATAGAGAGGAGAAGAAAGAAGATCTGCTAGCTAAGAGTGCAAACAAGAATTGTATGCTTCATATTAATATATTATAAAGCACATTTATGTTGACGTATCTTTAGAGAGAGGGTGAACCATGTATATATTGTGTAGTGTGTGTGATTGGTGCACTGTTCTTTTCCATTTGATAAACTGTTATTGCATTATTGTGTTAGATCTGATTGGTAGTGTGCGAAGTCGATCTAAGTTGATAGATGATATATGAATGTTGTGTTTTTCTTGTATTAGATCCACTTGATATTCCCTTCCATTGTAGACATATTTGTCCTGCAACCCCCCCATATCTACGTCGGTGGATACTGCATCTGCTTTGCAAATGCTTCTGAAAGGGCCAGTAGTTAAGGCTTGTCAGTGCGCTCTTGGAGCTGAACCCTGGGTCTACCCTTGTGCCAAAAAATGGTTTCGTTGTCAGGACAAGAATATTCTTGAGGGAATGTCAAGGTGGTTTCCATCAAAGACATAAATTCAAAAGTGGATAGAGGATCAAGAAAAGGACTTTGTTGAAGCCCAAAACAAGAACCCTAATCTCAGTACAGAGGATTGGCTAGGAGGACATTTCTTTACCGATATACATGAAATTTTCTTTGGAGGAATCCATCAGGAGATATATGAGTGGTTAGCTAGGTTGGTAGATACCCAGTTTGAGATCAGATCTAGACCTCCTATAGTTTGGATGACGGTGTTGATCAAGAAGTTCAAGAGAGTTAATAACGTTGTGTCAAGAGTAGTATATCATTGGTTTGATAGAACCATTGGAGGGTACATCACCAAGTTTTTTGTTGACAAAGTAGATTCATATAGCCAAGCCGAGAGATATTTCTTCAAGGGACCCAGAGGAAAATTTTTACATTTCCTGAGGTTGAGAATCAAGATGTTATTGCATGAAAAGAACATCTTGAGGATACAATAGATTGGTCGACTTTGAAAAATCTAATGTTCAAGAATTCGAATAATGACAGTGACACATAGGCTTGCCATACACGCAATGGGAGAGTATTCAGAGAAGTTCATCTTGTGAACTTGTTCAAGCAGAACTACACAGAAGAGGGTTTCTATAGTGGAGAAGAGGCATATCTGATGAACGAAGGGCATTTAAAACCCACTAGGACAGAGGAAGGGAAAGCTAAAGAACTTCACTGGGACGAGCCAGAAAATTCAGAAACTGTGCAAACTGTTGAAGTAAGTACTATTAATCCCTCTATTTTTTCAGCAGCACTAAGTAACCAAAATAGTCAGAGTCACCAAAGTGTTCAGAGAACTGTCACTAGTAGTCCACCACATACTCAACTAGGAAACCTAAGAATATATATGGAAGATGAGATGAGGCTCCCTATCTTTAGGGGAGATGGGTATGAATACCCTGATCAGCACCGGTTCCTATGTGAAGCTGTATAGAATATTAAAAATATCATTGATGAATCTATTAAGAGAACTCAGTTCATCACTACCCTAAGGGATCACGCAATGAGCTGGGACATGAAGCTTGTTCAAGGACTTGCATAGCCTAAGCCACTGAATAATATTAAGAATGCACTGATTGTAGAGTTCAAGAAACCCAAAATGGAGTGACAATGTATCACAGAGCTAAAAGAGATCAAGAAGAAGGTAGTTGAACCTTTTTGGTAGTTCGATCAGAGGTTCAAGACCTTAATAGGCTGATTGACTTTTCAGATCCCAGACGAACAAAACAAGGAATGGTTCATTTTTGTTGTCTTACCACACATCAGAGTTCCTCTGATGCAACAGAAGATTTCTTCACAATTTGATGCATTAGCGATCTCCATGAAGCTTCAATCAGCCCCTATGGGAGAATCTAGCTCAGGTATGAGTCAAATCTTGAGTCAACTAACTAGTTTGTCTTTGCAGGTTGAGGATATGAAGAAAGACAAGGGAAAGGATAAAATATAAGACATTTGGTGTGTCATATGCAAATCAGAAGGCCATGACAAGGAGCATTGTCCCCTATTTCATGAATACTTGGCTTCTAGAGCACCGAGCCCTTTGAATCAAGTCACCCTACCTTGGTGCGAGGTATGCAGAAATAGACATTGCCCTGGTGAGTGCTATTACATGCAAAAATATGTTTAGATACCCACAAATTTGTATTGCACGTTTTGTAAGTCTGTGGGGCATGATGATAGGGATTGTAGGGCTTATGACCTCATTCATGAAAGTTCAAGGGATATATACAAAATTCAAGGCGAAGTACATCAAGAAGGAAACATTATGCAGTATAATTCTCCAGGAAGAGGAAAATTCAATCCTCATGGTGGATTCAGAGGACGAGGACGAGGAGGAGGTATGGGATGAGGAAGAGGATAGACCATCTACTACAACTGTACACAACCAGGACATTTGGCAAGGGAATTTGAAAACCCTTGTACTACTTGCAGCTACTACATCTCATTCGAACATGTTATAAAAGATTGTCATGTGCTACTAGCTAAGCTTCAGGAGAGACGAGGACCTCAATAGAACCCGCAAGTGCAACTGATATACATTGAACCTCACGGAGAATACCCTAGAGTTGTTGTTATCACTATAGGAGGCGTTGTTACAGGAGAAGACCGACTGACCCACAGAAAGACTACAGAAGAATCAAGAGTCAGGAAAGCTACAAAGAAGACCCAGACTTTTTATGCAAAGAAAGAAAAACAAATATTTGAGCAGCCAAGAAAAGAATTCAGGGGAGACCAAGGTTCTTCATCAAAAACGTGACCAGAATTAAGAGAATATGGAATGCCTCTCACATTTGATCAATATGTTGTGCCAAGAGAAGGAAAAGTGATAAGAAAGCTCATGGACTTTTTATATACTTGCATTAAGTTGATTCAGGATGAAAGTGTCATACAATAACTACAGAATTTAATAAGACAGTATAAGCTAGGAAATATCGACCCCTTGATGAATAGGGAAGTACATCAAGTCTCTAGAAGGAGAAGGAAAAATAAGGAATTACACTTGAATGCTCAAAAAGGAGAGTATGATATAGACTATGTGGTCCTCGACTTAGGTTCGAAGGTCAATGTCATGACGAAGCAGACCTCGGCATTGATGGGAAAACGTAAGTTGATCTATTCCCCTATCAGGCTTATTATGGCTAATCAACAAGTTGTAAGACCCTTTGGAAGATTGGAGCATGTCCATGTGGACATCGACAGAGTAAGAACATTTGCAGATTTTTAGGTAATTGAGATAGTTGATGAAATTTGTCCTTACCCTGCGCTGTTAGGAATTGATTGGGCCTTCAATAATTCCACTATGGTTGATTAAAAGAAAAGAGGTATGAATTTTGAAAGAGATGGCCTTAGCTTCATTTCACTTTAGATTCAGATGAAGTTCATCGATACACATAACCTATCAGAGAAGAATATCGCTCCTATGAATTGGAAAACATATACAAACTAACAGCCAGACAATAGGATTGCATTAATCCTACGGCCGATGGAAACCTAAGATGGCGAAGTGACAGCGCATGTTCATCATATTCATAAGAAGCATTGGAGAACTAGTAGAACAAACTATATGAAGTATCTACAAGGAGATGTGCTAGATTAACCAGGGAAGTTCATTGGATCGGCGCAACAGTAAGTAACTTACCCACCTTTGATGGTCTGAACCCTTTATAAACCTTCTTGTTGGATTTTGAAGCAAGTGTAACAACACAACAGAGATTGTTGGTAATGTATGAGGCCTTGAAAGAAACACCAGAAAGATGGTGGGATACACACAAAAGCAAAATTACAGACTAGATACAATGTCGTACTTTGATGACAACGCAGTTCTTAGCACAAGTAGAAGGTTGGGAAGTTCGGTAAATAGGTCAAAGTTGCCCAAAGGACCATGTGTGAAGTTGTGAGGAAGCCTGGAAACACATTCCTCAAGAGAAGTGGGTGCACAAGTTCATTAACACACTATACACAACACCTATCAACTGGTACCTTCAAGTAGAGTTGCACCTCATCACTGTAGATTGGGAAGGTATGACTCAGAATTTTGTAACTACCTTTTTATTTGAAAGTCAATTTCCTTCAGTAGATCAAGACTTACAGATTATAAGACATAAAGTAATGGAGGAGGCCTCCAGTGTCCCTTTAGAACAAGAAGAGGAAGAATGGATTGCGCCTCTTGATCTGGATTTTATGAGCAGAATGAAATGACTACAGATTATTACCAGATGCTTAACACAGAATAACAAAGATACATTAAAATTGGTTTTCTATTCAATAAGGAAATAAGCTGAAACTATAAAATGCAGTGGAAAACAAACTTGTTGGAATGGTGGCGGCTTATTTCTGAGAAGAGATGTGACGGCTACGCTCATTCGCAAGAAGATGATTACAATGAGGCTCTCAAGGCCTTTAATAAACAGGATTTTCAAAAACCCTAAACATCCAAAAACCTAACCCTAGGAGATGAAGCGCCAGAAGTCATGTGGGCCCCGTTTGGGTAAGTCAGTACATCAACTTCCCAAGGTCGTAACTTTTGCATACGATCTCTGTTTTAGGCGTATGATAGCCCATTGGAAAGATCTATTCGAGGAATACAAAATTTGCACAAAATTTCATGATGAAATTTTGTGCCCGCAACATACCCCAAAAAACGTCGTTTAGGGCCTCAAAACAACTCCAGAAGTTCAGGACCCGAAAAACTGCTAAAAATAGTAAATTATCAAAATTGCTAGAAAGTTGTTTTGAACCAGCTGGAAAAGGTGGGTGGCCACCGATATCCACCTGGATCAATCCTCCATCCTTAGGAAGCAATGGTCTCCATTGCATTGAGTTCCCCCATCATATGAGGAAATTTCTGTTGAATTTGGCCTTGAGTGAGCCATTTGCCTTGGTGTAGGAGCTGCTCTGTTTTGACGACTCGATAAAGTTGGATCCTTTGTTGTCAAGTGCCCTTGATCTGTGTGTCCACAATCTGATCACTGGATGCATGTTGTATGCAGTTGGGGTTGAGCTCTATTGGTGTCAATTGTTCTGCTACGTCTGAGGTGTCCAATAATGGTGGCAAATAAGACCGAAGGAGGTCCACATTGAACACTGGGTGCAGGCCAAGGAAAGGAGGAATGTTGAGCGCAAAAGCATTATCCCCCACAGCCTTGGTAATGGTGTACAGCCCATCTCGGAGTGGGCGAAGCTTCCGATGGGGTCCTGTAAGGCATTCTTTCTACAAGTGCAACCAAACTTTGTCACCCACCTGAAACTTATGTGGAACCCGATGTTGATCATGGCGCTGCTTGTACTTGTCATTAGACTTTTGTAGGATATCCTGAGCCTATTGGCAGATGTGTTGGATCCTCTCAATGAATTGAGTGGCTTTGTCAGCCTCAGTTGGAGCAGGAGAGGATTCGGTTGAGGTGACCGCAAGGGGAAGTGCAACATCTATGGGACCCAATGGTTGGAATCCCAACCCCACCTGAAAGGGGTTGTGGTCGGTTGAGCTATGCAGGGCTCGGTTGTAGCTATGTTGGACATAGGGAAGACTCTCATCCCATGTGCGGGGGTGCTTGGAATTATACATGCATAGGATATGCACGATCATTCGATTTACGACCTCGGTTTGGCCATCTGTCTAGGGGTGGAAGGCCATGGATTTGGTGAGCTTGGTGTCCAGCAGTGACCAGAGGCTCGACTAGAATGTGTTGAGAAATCGACTGTCCCAATCTGAGACAATGGTTTGTGGGATTCGAAAATGTACCCAGACTCGTTCAAAGAAGAGCTTGGCAGTGGATTTTGCTGTGATGCTCTTCTTACAAGCAACCAGAATCGCCATCTTAGAAAAGTGATCGACAACCACAAAAACACAGTCATTTCCCCGCTTGGTGGACGGGAGGCCCGACATGTAGTCCATTGAGATGTATTCCCATGGTATTTCAGGAGTAGGAAGAGGGGTGTACAGGCCATGTTTCTTAGTGGTTGGTTTGGCAATAGCGCAAGCAGTGCAAGACCTGATATAATTGTTGACCTCTTGTCGAAGTTTCGCCTAGTAGAAACGTTTTTGTAGCATCGCCACTGTCTTTTTGACACCGAAGTGTCCTGCCAATCGACTGTAGTGGGCTTCCCAGATCAGCTTCACTCGCTCACTTGAGGTAACACATATATGGCCCAAATGACACAACAACCCATCCTGAAGATGGAAATTATTGACAACTTCCTATGCACCTAACATTTGGTAGGTGGTGGCGAAGTCTGGGTCTGTCTCATAGAGTTGGGGCCATCCGGAGGTCTCATGGCCACAGGAGTCTAGCACTGTGGTGAGTGCAGCAACTGGTGGTCTATTGAGGCAATCAGCGACACGGTTGGTGCTTCCTATTTTATACTTGATGTTGAGGTGGAATTACTGCAAGTATGTGGACCACTTTTGATTGCGGTCATTCTGCAAATTTCCTTGTGTCTGCATGAACTACAGCAGCTTATGATCAGTGTGGATGACTGTCTCCCTCCCAAGAATGTAATGTCTCCACTGGCAACAAGTTTGCACAATGGAGTACATTTCTTTGTCGTAACTAGGGTAATTACGGACAGCATCTGATAGTGTTTCACTATGATAGGCCACGGGGTGGTCGTGTTGCATGAGAACGGCACCCACAGCATAGTCTAAAGCAACAGTTTCAATCTCAAAGGGATGTTACAGGTCTGGTAGTGAAAGTACTGGGGCTGAGCACAAGTGTTACTTCAAATCATCGAATGCTTGTTGTTGGGGCTGGCCCCATGCAAATTTTTCCTTACCACCACCCCTGGTTATTTGGCTGAGGGCCCATGCAATATGGGAGAATCCCAACACAAACCTGCGGTAGAAATTGGCAAGGCCCAAGAAGCTCAGAAGCTCAGTGAGTGTGGTTGGGGCTGGCCAGTCACGGATGACTTGGATCTTGGCTGGATCCACATGTACGCCATGTTGGTCAATGATGTAGCCTAGGTAATGGACCCTGCCCATGCCGAAGGAGCGTTTTTCCAAGTTGGCATATAGCTTGTGCTGCCGCAGGGTGTGCAGAACCTGCTGAATATGCTGCAAGTGTTCGACCCAAGTCTTGTTGTAAATGAGAATGTCATCAAGATACACCACTACAA
This sequence comes from Picea engelmannii, assembly GCA_009831015.1. Lineage (NCBI taxonomy): Eukaryota > Viridiplantae > Streptophyta > Pinopsida > Pinales > Pinaceae > Picea > Picea engelmannii. The sequence goes on along the minus strand of ML793307.1, from coordinate 426,040 downwards.
AAGTATTGTTGAATGGTCATAGGATATCGTTCATCATCCTCATGAAAGTGGCTGGAGCGTTTTTCAGACCAAAGGGCATGACCAACCATTCAAAAAGGCCTTTCTTTGACTTAAAGGCGGTCTTCCATACATCTGTCTGTTCTATCGAGACCTATTGGTAGCCAAACTTCAGATAAATCTTACTGAAGTATTTGGCCCCCATGAGTTGATCAAGGAGGTCGTTGATTCGGGGAATCAGGTACCAGTTTATGACTGTGATTTTATTTAGATCCCAATAATCAATGCAAAGTCGTCGGGTTCCATATTTCTTCTGTACCAGCACGATTGGGCTCCTGCAAGGTGATGAGCTAGGATGGATGTGCCCCTTATGGAGCAATTCTTGGATTTGTCGCTTGATCTCCTCATACTCTAACAGAGAGCGACGATAGACTGGCCCATTGGGTAGTGGTGCACTGGGGGTCAGATCGATGGGGTGCTTGACCTGGCAGTGCAGAGGTACCCCGGTAGGCGAGGAGAAGATATCAGAGTATTCTTCCATGACCTTATCTACTTGCTTTTTCTTTGTGGAGAGGTCGACCGCAAAGATCCTGGATGTGGCTGCGATTTTTCTCTCATTCTAAGAGCGGATCATGAAGAAGACAAACTTCCCCGTCTGAGAGATGACCTTCCTGCATTTCTTAGCAGAGATCAAGGAAATAGCACTAGGTGGGATAGCCTCGGGTATCCTGTACAATTTTCTGTTCAAAGTAATAATAACACTACGAGGCCTAGACTCATATACAGCATGACGTTTCCATAAATAAGGTTGGCCCAAAAGAACATCACAAACTTCAAGAGGAGCAACATCACACAATACCTCATCTTTGAAGGGCTTGATGTCGTATGACAGTCGACACTGTTGGCTGATGCAAAGATCGCTTCCTTGGCAGAGCCATCCAATGGTGTAGGGTTGTGGGTGCGGCGTTGTCGACAAGGCCAACTGCTTGACAACCTCTGCTAAGATGAGGTTCTTTTGGCTACCACTATCAACAATGAAGTGCAGTGGGGTGCCTTTTACCCACATCTAGGAATGGAAGAGGTTCTCTCCTTCTTCTGGCTCGTTTGGTTCACCATGATGGAGCTTGGTGGTAGCAACGGTGGCATTGGGTTCTGCATCAATGATCCTTCTTCCCCTTTCTGGTTCTGACTCAGAGTCAGAACCCGCATCTGATTCAGAGGCTTTCACTTCAGCCACCAACGTCTGCTTTGAGCAACAGTCAGCAGTGTTATGCCAAGGGCTCTTATGGAAGTCGCACCACTTCTCGGTATCTTTCTTTGTCTTTTCGGTGTCCTTCTTTGCTTGTGGATTGGACTGGTTGTCCTGATACTTTGCATCTTTGCTCTGTCCTTTGTTCTATGGATTGGGGCCACCCTTTCCTGGCTTTTGTTGTGAGGGGTTCCCTGACCCAAATTGTCATGTCTTTTGTTTGAGCTTCTACTCGATTTTGACAACATATCGGTAGGCCGCGCCCAAGGATGAGATGTCCAGAAATTCCATTTCAGTCTAGATGTATCTATGCAGAGCACCACGATACTTGAGCACCATATGTCTCTCCGAATCTTTGATACGCAACTTGTTGCGCAAGGTATGGAAGATATTTGTGAAATCTGGCACTGCTTGGTCTCTTTATTGCCGTTGTGTGGTCCATTTGGTATACAAGTCGTCATAACTTCTGACAGGGTAGTATTGTTCCTTAATAGCATCCCTTAAGGATTCCCAGGTGGCCGTGACTGTAAATAATGAAGGTTCCTCTGTTTCCTTTTTCTCACAGAAAGTTTCCCACCAATCTTTGACATGGGGAACGGCTTTGAGGAGCGCAAAAGTAATCTTTTCTCTATTTGAAAAGTTATGGACAGAGAAATACCCTTCTAGTAGATTCAACCACTTGTCTACAGCATCTGCGTCTATCTGACCTTCAAATATAGGAATATCAAAGTTTATTTGTACCTTGAAGGGGGCAGTGCCTCCGCTCGAAGAAGATGCATCGCCTGTTGGTAGTCGCCAAAGGATTTGCGCAAAATTATCCATCATCTCATTCCTCTGTTGCGTGAGGGCTTCCTCAATCAAAAGTTTGAAAGGATCTCCTATCCCGTCATCTTTCTTTTCTCCTTCCATGAGAGGTCGCTTGGGTGTGCGAGAGATTTTGTCCTCAAGAGAAACAAGCTCGAGACCCAAATCTTTGTACTCTGACCTCATTGGGGACATGCATCAAGACAACAAGGAGCAGACCGCTCTGATACCACTGATCCATATTTTATGAGCAGAACAAAATGACTACAGATTATTACCAGATGCTTAACACAGAATAACAAAGATACAGTAAAATTGGTTTTCTATTCAATAAGGAAATAAGTTGAAACTGTAAAATGCAGCGGAAAACAAACTTGTTGGAATGGTGGCGGCTTATCTCTAAGAAGAGATGTGATGGCTACGCTCATTCACAAGAAGATGATTACAATGAGGCTCTCAAAGCCTTTAATAAATAGGAGTTTCAAAAACCCTAAACATCCAAAAACCTAACCCTAGGAGATGAAACGCCAAAAGTCATGTGGGCCCCGTTTGGGTAAGTCAGTACATCAACTTCCCGGGGTCGTAACTTTTGCATACGATCTCTGTTTTAGGCATATGATAGCCCATTGGAAAGATCTATCCAAGGACTACAACATTTACACAAAATTTCATGATGATATTTTGTGCCCGCAACATACCCCAAAAAACGTCGTTTAGGGCCTCAAAACAGCTCCAGAAGTTCAGGACCCGAAAAACAGCTAAAAACAGTAAATTATCAAAATTACTAGAAAGTTGTTTTGAGCCAGCTGGAAAAGGTGGGTGGCCACCAATATCCACCTAGATCACCTCTCCAGAAACTGCAAAGTTGTTACAACATCAATGTTGATGAAGACGATGATCCTAGGAAGGTGAACATCACTGAAACAGAAGACCAAAGAGATGTGGAAGGACCAGGAGTTGAGATACCATTCATTGGACAGCCAATCAATATTAATAAGGTCAATATTGGAACAGAGTAGACACCGAAGTTTTCCAATGCTGGATATTATTGGGATGTTGCTACCATTGACAAGATTACAGAGTTACTGCATGAGTATCAGGACTTGTTTCCAACCAAGTTCATTGATATGAAGGGAATTAAAGGGCCTATGGGAGATATGAGGATCCCTTTGAAACCAGATGCAAGACCAGTCAAATAGAGACCATACATATTGAACCTTAAATATAAGGAGAAAGTGAAGATTGAGCTTGAAAGAATGTTCGAAGAAAGGATCATAGAACCTGTGGAAGAGTCAGAGTCGATTAGCCCTATGGTGGTGCAAGACAAGAATATAGGAGATATTAGGATCTACATAGATCTCAGGAAGCTTAATGATGCCTCCTTGCATGACCCTTTCCCTATACCATTCACTAACGAAGTGTTAAATAATGTGGGAGGCCAGGAAGTATATTCTTTTACAGATGGATTTTCAGGATACCATCAAATTCGGATTGCCAAGGAAGATCGCCATAAGACCACATTTGCAACAGAATGGGGATCCTACCAGTATACAGTGATGCCATTTGGATTGAAGAATTCCCCAGCCATATTTTCTAGGGTGGTGGTCGAAGCATTCAAAGAGTTTCTGCATAAATTTCTAGTGGCTTATTTTGATGATTGAACTATTTTTAGCTTATTGAAAAAACATATTGAATGTCTAAGGATAATGTTGGAAAAATGTAGGCAATGTCAAATTGATTTGAACCTGAAGAAATGCATCTTCTTCTCACCATTTGGAGTGATGTTATGTCATATTGTATGCAAGCAGGGATTGCTGGTAGATCCATCTAAAATTGGTATTATAGTTGATCTACTCCCTCCTACTTCATTCAAACAGTTGGGCATTGCACTGGGACATACTGGATATTACAGGAAGTTCATTAAAGGATACGCCCAGATTACAACACCGATGGAGAATATTTTGAAGAAAGACTATCAGTTTAGTTGGACAGAAGAATGCCAGCAGAGCTTCGACATGCTAAAACAGAAGATGGTTACTGCACCTATTCTGGTTTTCTCATATTGGATCAAGGAATTTCACATACATGTCGATGCATCTTCCATTGCATTGGGATTTGTGTTAGCACAACCTCGCGAAGGAGATATTGACCATCCGTTATCTTTTGCTAGTAGGAAATTATCCACTGCTGAGATTAATTACACCACCACTAAGAGAAAAGGATTAGCTATGGTGTATGCATTGCAGAAATGTCTCCACTACTTGTTGGGAGGGAATTTTAAAATGTTTATTGATCACTCTACCTTGAAATACCTATTCAACAAGCCAGTGTTGGGGGGGAGAATATGCATATGGCTTCTGCTATTTCAGGAATACGATTTCTAAATTGTGGTTGACCTAGGAAGAATGAACAAAGGTCTTGACCACCTGTCGAGGTTGGAACATGGAGAAGAGCCTACTATTTTGGAGGATACACTGCCATATGCACAGCTTCTAGCCATTAGAAAGGTCGATGATCACTTCACAGAAATAGTTCATTTCCTATCAATAGGAATGGCACCTAGTGAGTATAAAATTCCCCAGAAGAAACAACTAGTAGTGTGAGCTGCAGAATTTTCACTTATAGATGGATAGCTATACAATATGGGACCTTATGAGGTATTGAGGAGGTGTGGTATGGAGGAAGAATGACCGATGATCCTCGCAGAGGCCCATGAAGGCATCACGGGAGTACATTATGCAGGGAAAGAAACAGCGCAAAAGGTTCTTAGAGATGGCCTTTGGTGGCCTACCTTACACAGAGATGCCAAGGACTATTACAGAGCCTATGATGTATGCCAAAGAGTTGGGAAACCATCTAAAAGAGATGAAATTCCACTAGCACCACAACTGACCTTACAAGCATTTTAGAAATGGGCCATCGACTTCGTAGGACCTATAAACCCACCAGGAAAGCGCATAAGAGCTAGGTACATCATTACTACAACATAATACTTGACTAGATGGGCCAAAGAAAGAGTAGTTAAGGACTATAGTGCAACTACAATTGTGCACTTCATATTTGATGACATCATAACCAGGTTTGGATGCCCAAATATCCTTATGATTGATCAAGGCACACATTTCATAAATAAAACAGTTGAAGCCCTCACTGAGGAATTTGCAGTCCACCATCAGAAGAGCACACCTTACCATCCACAAGAAAATGGGATAGTGGAAGCATTCAATAAGATCTTGGAGACAGCACTGATGAAGATTTGCAGTGTGAACAGGGATGACTGGGATTTAAGAGTACCAGTAGTATTGTGGGCCTATAGAACCACTTGCAAGAAGCTAACAATGCAGAGCCCTTTTAAGTTGGTGTATGGTCTCAAATTTGTTGTCCCATTAGAATATTTGGTACCAACCCTAAGAATTGTTGCCTTTACAGGTATGGATGAAACTGGCATTGTTAGAGAAAGGCTTGCACAGTTGGTCAAACAAGAAGAAGACAGATTTATTACAGTATTCCATCGGCATGTGAAAAAGGGAAGAGAAAAGGCCTATCATGACAGGCACATCAAGAAGAAGGCATTCAAGCAAGGTGATCTAGTACTGTTATATGACAGTAAGTTCATCAAGCATCGCAGGAAGTTCAGAATTCATTGGCTCGGGCCATATGAGGTAGCCTATGTTACAGAAGGAGGAGTTTCACATTTGAAGACTTTGAAGGGAGATTGGAAGGAAGGATTAGTGAATGGGAGCCGACTGAAGTTTTACTATGACAACCAGCTGCCTCGTAGCTCTAAGTAAAAGCAGGAGGAAAAGGGTCTAGGTATCATATGCAGTTCAAACTGGGTACCAGACACAGAAAAGACAGTTTGCACAAGGAAGGAGAGGAGGCATAGAGAAGAAAGAAAAGGTTGCACTATGCAGTTTGAATTTGAAGTAAAACAGAAGAATCAGATCTGAAGTGCCTAGAGACAAGTCACGGGTAAGTGTTGGGGGGCTGTTGTCCCTTGGTTATGGAAGCAAGTGAAGATCAAGGAAGAAAAGGACAAATGAAAACTACGCGGAGTAAAAGGAAGAAAGTCGTTGGATGAAGATATCAAGGATGATAGATCGGCAAGGAAGAAGGATCATGGACAACTCAGCAAGAGGAAAAAGACACCATTGGATGCTTTGGAGAACTGCGTGAGAAGGAAGGAAAGACAGGCTAGTGAAGCCCTGAAAATGTGGGTCAAGTTGACCTAGGGTTTTAGACATCTAGGGTTTTTGTATCTAGGGTTTTGATATTTAGGTTTTGGCCTAAGGATGTCGGTGAGATATTGTATTGTATAAATAAAGGTAAAGAGGACCTGGGTTGGGTTGTTGTTGGTATTATGATTGTGTGTTGTCATTGTTGTTCTAGTATTGTTGTGAGAGAGAGAAGTGATAAGTGTGAGAGCCTTCTAGTATTGTAAGATCTCCAGTTGGGTGCGGAGATCAATATTGTAATTGGGTGCATAGGAATGGGAGAGACAGAGAAGAGAAGAAAGAAGATCTGCTAGCTAAGAGTGCAGCCAAGAAATGTATGCTTCATCTTAATATATTATAAAGCACAGTTATGTGGATTTATCCCTAGAGAGAGAGTGAACCACATATATCTTATGTAGTGTGTGTGATTGGTGCTATGTAATTTTCCATTTGATATACTATTATTGCATTACTATGTTAGATATGATTGGTAGTTGTGTGAAGTAGATCTAAGCTGATAGATGATATATGAATGTTGTGTTGTTCTTGTATTATATCTACTTGATATTCCCTTTGGTTGTAGACATATTTTTCATGAAACCTTCCCCATATCTACTTCGGGTGAGACTACATCTAGTTCGTAGGTGCTACCAAAAGGACCAGTAGTTAGGGCTTTTTGGTGTGCTCTTGGAGCTGAACCCTGGGTCTGTCCTTGTGCCAACACTTTTGCATTCAATTTATTTTTTGGGGGGCACGCACCTCTAAAAAAGGTTGGCCCTATGTGTACACAGGTTGTCTTAGGACAGATCGCGTATGCCCGCATGTAGAAAACAATCTTCCCACGTGCATATGTGACTGTGTCCAATACAACCTCTGCAAACCCTCCAATATGTGGAAAAAATTTAAAAAGAAAGATTTAAACCTCCATGAACTTGTCAATTTGTAGGATGTATGTTGATTAGAGAGAAATGGAACATGAAGACATTGATTTTTTGGTGTCACAAGACCTTGTTTCTGTCGTTGTATTAGCGCAATGTGGATTGCTGAAATTCTTCCAGTTTCCATTCATTAGGGCACAACCCAGGTTGTTGAACGCCTTGGTAGATTACTGGCACCTGGATGCTAAGGCATTTATGCTCGAGGGGCAGTCGTTGAATCCAATGGCTGAAGACATTTACTTCCTGATTGGTCTCTCAAGGAGAGGTGATCCAATCAACTTACATACTTTCCCCCCCCCCCGGGCCTCACAACATAGCCGAGTTAATCAGGAAACACTGTGAGGCAGGCACAGATAAAGTCGGTTCTCAGGTGACGATCCACAAGATTTCCAACCTATCACTAAAATTGATAGTTTTACTTATTGGGCAGATCGTTGGATCCATGGCCTTACATAAGGCTTCCCGGGTGCACATGCATTGTGCGGTACAGTGCTTGAATGCACGAGTGTTCAACTAGAGTAAAACCATGCTAGATTGCATGAAGAGACAACTGACAGAGTGTCACATGCGGGAGAATAAAAACTTTGGGTTTGAGACTATTCTGTGTTCCTTTTTCTTCGAGAGGGTACCCAGTCTTAGTCTGCCAGATATGATACAAGGGCATGTGGCCTCTCTCCCATCATTATGCATATGGGTGGCATTGATGTCACGACAGGGGGGAGGGAGGACCGTTGAGGCATTCAACGATGCTTTCTTTTACTGATGGTCTTGGAAGATTCTGGCTATAGAGGACTACCCCTATGCTGGGATAAACTTCTCCAGGGATCCTGACATGCCCGTACCTCTCGAAGTAGAACGAGGAGAGATAGGTATGTTTGTTTTTAATTGTTATTTAATTTTCATTTATTTTTATATATATCATTTTTTATGTGTACCAGGGTATATGACAACTATGTATCTATTATGTATAGATGTGGGACCAATGCATCCATCAGAATTCTCAAGGACTAGGTGGCGTCCTCGACCAGAGACAGGACTGGCCGCAGCCGTCGGACCAGCAAAAGTAGCAGGGGGACAGCCAGTCAGAGAGGTCGAGAGAGTATTGCGATGGGTGGAGCAGAAATTCACTGTGCTCACTCGTACAATCCCTATGGTAGAGATCGACAATCTCCCACCGTCGATGAAACCTCATGTAGTTGGGGTACCATGGACCTAGGTCCAACTCTTTTGGCATTTGTCAAACATCGTTGTTCACTATGGCAGGGCCAACAGGCCCCACCCTTAGCTAGGATGGACTACTTACGTGCCGAGGGCACCTTTTGTATATTTTTTAGGGAATAAGCCCCATGACTCTTACTAGACATATATTTTTGAGGTGCTTGCACCCACCTATGTACTCTGATACTTTTGATATATATATGTGTGTATTTACATCTTTTTATGTCTTATTGATTACATTTATTTACAAATGTTTTTACATGTGCGTGTGTGTGATTTTTCTTACATGAGTGCAATATTCCAATCTAATACATGATTAGCTAGAGTATTTGTAATTTGATTCAATCTAATAGGAACATGGATATATGTAATGTAATCAAAGATTCATTCTAAGAGACATACCCTAAGGAATCGTCAGTGTAGAGTAGGATCATAAACCCGGTAAACCCCATTTAACTGGGACACAACTAGCTGAGCGTAAGTAGACCCAGAGGTAAGAGATACCATGAGACAAAGCGTCATGAAGCAACTCTAAAAATGCATTGTATTTGGTGACATTATTTGTGGCATCACCTAAACAGATACCTCCTTAAGATAGCAACTGGACCTGAGGTGCGAAAATCACCCAAGTTGTGGAAGCAAGCCTCCGAGAGTGTCGGCTAGTGTCATATGCAAACCCAACGAACACCTCTAACTCACTTGACATCTACCATAGTGAAAATATGACATCAAAAATGACACGTCCATAAAACCAAAAAGACAAACACTAAATAGAAAAATTTATAAGAACTATACATATGTACAATAAGTCACCCAAGGTGACCCACCTATGAGTAATACTTCTTGAGGTAAAGCCCGTTTCTAGGCTTTACCAAAGCATTTCCCTAAAATTCCACCAGACGATAAGCGCCCTTCTTTAGAACCTCCTTCACGATGAAAGGTTCGAACCACATGGGTTTGAACTTTCCTACCCCCAGGGGATCCTTATCTTGGTCATAGACCAGGACAAGGTCACCTTCAGAGAAAATACGAGGACAAATGGACCGATCATACTGACACTTGACTCTTTGTTTGTGGGCCTCATTAGCCAAGGATGCATCTTGACGTTGCTCATTAAGTTTCTCAAGATATAATAAACGCTCTTCAAGCAGTGAAGTGTCTAGCAATAACTATACTGGAAGCTTTAGAGACTGGATCTAGAACTCTATAGGCAAGACTGCTTCCATCTCATAAATGAGTTGAAAAGGTGAGAAACCGGTTGTAGTCTTAACAGACGTTAAGTAGGCCCATAATGTCTAGTACAACATCAAATTCCAATTTGACTTGGTCAAATTGATCGTTTGTTGTAGAATAGTCTTAAGAGACTTATTCACAGCATCCACCTGACCATTCACTTGTGGGTAGTAGGGTGATGAATGTTCTTTCCTCAACCCAATTTTTGACGTTAATTCAGACATCATTTTATTCTGAAAGTGACTGTCATGGTCAGTGACAATCTCCCTTGGGACGTTGAACCTTGCTATTATCTAGTTAAACAAAAAGAGAGTTGTGATCCCGCCATCATCTTTGAAAGTTGGCATATCTTCGACCCACTTCATGAAGTAGTCTATTGCTACAATGATATAACGGTTCCCCCTTGCTGAAGGGGGGTTGCATGTAGTGTAATCAATCCCCCACTTGGTGAAGGGACCAACTGTGATGAATGGAAACATGCAAGCGGGGTATGCCCTCATATTTGAAGATAAGATCTAACATGAGTGGCACTTCTTGACCGATTCAACACAATATTTGATTAATGTCAGCCAAAAGTAACTGGCTCGTAGAATATTCTAGGTTGTTGCCAACCCAGAAAAATGGCCACCACATGCTCCTGTGTGGCAATCGTTAAGCATGATTTTTGCTTCTTCATGAGTGAGACATTGGTGAAGGATGCAATCTACAACTAGATGATACAAAGTGTCCTCGAGTATGAAATAATTCTTGGCCTAATGGCGTATACGGTGACACTCATCATGAGAAGTAGAGGTGGGGCACGTCAAAGTCTGGAGATAGACTAGTATATCTCCATACCAGGGGTCCAAAGACGCGATCAAAAACATGTCTCCTTTAATGGGTATAACATCACCTGACTCGACTAGAAGTTCCGAGATGAGTTCCGCAAAGACCAACGACTTTTTAGATTTCGTAGAAACAAAATCCAAGTCAAATTCTTGGAGGATAACTATCCATCTACTGATCTTTCTTGTGAAACAAAATATAATGATGAAACCATTGGACAACATGAACTGTTGCCGACACAATTTTCTCAACATGGAAATAATTCAGTTCTGGTCCAACTAGGCCTCGGCTCAGGTAATAAATCATGTTTTCTTCAAGTAAATCATCCTCCTGAACCAAGACCATACCAATGGTCAACTCCACAGTGACCAAGTACAATAAGAAATATTTATTATAATTGGGTGGTCGAAGTAGAGGGGTAGACGTGAGGGCATGTTTCAATGCTTTGAAAGAGTGTTGAGCGGCTCCGTCCCAATGGAAAGGAACACCTTTCTTTAGTAAACACATAAACCCTTTTGTGATCTTGGCATAGTTTGCGATGAAATGCCATAAAAAGTTTACTTTTCCCTGTAAACTCTGAAGTCGAGGGACTGTGCCTGGGGGAGGCAACTGAACTATCACCTCAACCTTTAGAGGATCGACCATGATCCCTGTTGTCAAAACTATGAAACCTAGCAGATGACCCGACATCACACAAAAACTACATTTGTTTGGATTCAAGTGAATCTAGTAGTAGCAACATCACTCAAAGATAATTCATAGGTGTGTGGGATGATCAGCTCTCTTACGACATTGTGATGCTAAATCATCGAGATAAGCCTCGACTATGTGTTTGAGATCATGGAAATAAAAAGACATGGCCCGCTGAAAAGTAGCTCTAGCATTTTTTAGACCAAAATGAATCTTTCGATAAGCGAATGTATTGAATCGAAAAATGAAATCGGTTTTGTGTTGGTCTTCAGGTTTGATCTGTATCTGATTGTATCCAAAAAAACCATCCATGAAAGAAAAGACCTCACAACCTACACATTCATCAACGATCTGGTCAATGAATGGAGTGGGGAAATTATCGTTTTGACAGGCCTTGTTCAAGTCACGGAAGTCCGTACAAACACAAATCGTACCTTATTTTTTGTTGACTGGAATGGGATTTGACACCCATTGAGTCGATTGGACGAGGTAGATGAAACCATCTTTGAGCAGTTTCTCTACTTTAGCCTTAATAGTTATTTATTTCTTAGGATTAACTGGATGAAGCTTCTATCAGACTAGCTTAGTGTTAGGATATGTCATGATTTCATGCTCGACGATTATTGGATCAGTGCCTATAATTTCCTCATAAGACTAGGCAAATACATCACAGAATTATTTAAATAAACCCGTGTAGATTCTAATCTCTTCAGGGGAGTAGTCTTCTCTGATGAAGACATTCTCCACAATGTCAAGGGTTCTAGAGATATCAATATGTATCGTTTTAGTGATGGTTTCCATATTACCTTCAATGTAAATTGCATGTGTAGCCAAAGGATTGATAGGACAAGACCTATCTCCAGTCATAGTCAAAGTGAATTCACCTACTTCAATTCTTCTTAACTCTGGGAGAAAATAGGATCTGTGATGGAGATCATCCCAGGGTATGTCCGGACCATTCATTGCCTCGATAATCACCTCATCTGAGGGCAAGACTAATTCTAAAGAATCAATATCAGCGAGTGAACCTTGAGCCCATTTAGGCTCATGAACCAAATCTAACTCCTATGCGGGAATCAGATCGGGGTCGGTGGAATCTTGTTGGACTATAGAGTACACAACTTTTGTCGTGGATAAGGGCATGTCCATGCCATGGTGCCTTACCCTATCCATCATGGTTGATGGGGAAGGAATATTCCACGGATCGTTAAAGTAAGTCGTGTGAAATGACGAGACTTGAAAATTTTCGGCCCTAGGCTGGTCGAGGGCAGTCGATATGTATTTGACATAGTCGGTTGGAGGCAGGTAATCGAAAGTACCCATCAAAGGTGGGCACAAATGAACCCCTATGTTGATGATGTCAGGCTGAGGGTTATAAATCATCAGGACCATGGATGGCCCCGATGAAGGGTCAAGATAGGAGAAGGATAATTGATCAATGGACACGATCTGGCCCTCGTGTGGGAACAACAAGACCCAGAAAACTGTCGCAACCATTGCATGCATAACATAGGTCCAACTTCTTCCTAACATATATTATAGTCAAGAGGCGCATCGACCACTTCAACCTTAATGCACACATTATTTCCTCCTAGTTGCATGGAGAAGGAAGGAATGATTCCATGTGGTCAGAATGAATGACCATCGAAAGTGGTGAGAAGAGTAGGTGAAGGAGAATAAATGGGTTGTCTAATGAACTTCCAACATGCCAATGAAATCGTGCATGTTGAGGCACCCTCATCAACCACCATGCGGAAAATGTTCCGAGTAAAAGTTTTCGTGGTGTAAGCCACTACTATCTGAAATGCCATGTGGCAGGGGAGACGAGGTTGTAAGTCGGTCGAATCAAGTATGATCGTTCCCACATTACAAGTCTCAACAGATCCTAAGGAAGCTAACAAATCCTTTCTCTAGGAAGGGCAGCTCTGTAGGACCTCCAAAGCAGACATTGCACAAGGGGTTTGTGACAAATCCTCCACCATAGTGTAGTTTTGGGCGGCCCTTGCATTTGGATTGTGGAAAGCTTTCTTGAATGCACCTTTTGGGATGTGTTTCATTGTTTTTCCCAATGTCTTCTTAATCTGGAGAGGAAGAGGTGGGTTTTTAGCTTCTTTACTCTTCTCAGAGGTGTTTTGCATTCAGTAGTCATGTGTCCTAGTTTCTATGTGGGCATCACCTTTCAACATATACACATTCACATATGAAGGATTACTCGAAGATGGAGGGGGTCCCTGACTACCCCCATCCACGCTCAAAGAGGCTTGAGTTAAATTTTTCCCATGTGGAAATGGGTTCGTTAACACAACAAGTTGTTGTTGTACCAAAAAATTTTGGGCCTCTGCAAGCTGAGGGCACAGGTGAGTTGGATGGTCCTCTGTGCAAAGGTTACACGGATACCTCAACTTTTTTCTCTCTATGCTTCCCCCGCCGGCATTATTGGTGGTTTCTTATCCCACTTACCCTTTTTTCATTGTTTTTTATTCCCTTCAAGATATTGGTTGGCCTTTGGGTTCATTGATTTCACACTGTGTACATCCAACGTCTGATTAGGGGGAGAAACTGAACTAGAGGTTTGGTTGGTCATTGTCTGTTGTATCGACAATTACTACAATCGATTTAACAGTGGATCAGCGGGCTTCATTTGTGTTTAACCGACAATGCCATCGGCATGTGGTCCAGACTTATATATGGTCTTGTCAAGTATAGACCTTGGTGCATCTGGAAAAATTTTGTAAAGTAAGCCAGAATTAGAGTAAATTAGCTTTAGTTGTTGAGCTCTCATTATCACTTATTATTATTAAAAGACCTCCGACATTGCTACATATTTGGATAATTGTGGGACCAAAGACTTAAGGAACCACTCTAGCAAAAATTTTGGTGGGACTAGTACCTTTATCAAACTCTTTCGGCATCTCCATTGTCATATGTGATTAGAGATATGGTCTGCCTTTGTCTACTCAAAGTTGGCCAGCAATTCTGTGTCGACGTCGTATCTCACAGGTAATTGAAAATGGTTTAAGAAAACCATTGCCAATTCGCCAAACATAGAGTATCTTGAGCGCTTGAGCTCAATGTACCATTTCACAGCACTCCCAATGAGAGTGCGTTGAAACAAACACAACTTTACAGAGTTGTCTCTCAATGAGTTGGAAGGGCACCATAAGTGGAAGGTAGTCACATCATCAATGGGATCCTCATTAGGCTTGCCTTCAAATTTTGGAAGGTCTGAGGGTAACTTGTTTGGCATAGGAGGCCAACATGGATCATGACAGATTGGGTCATTCAATAATATTGACAATTCTGGAAAATGAAAAGTTTCCAAAAATGGTAGCTTCGGTTGTTGAATATGTGCAGGAGGATAGGGGCCTGGGTTTTGGGTGGCAGCAGGTTGCCAAGAAAATTTAGGATGCTGACCTGGGTTCTAGTAAAAACCATGGTCATGGCCATTGTATGGATAATGCACTTGTTGAGATGTCATCGACTGAATCCTGTAGTAGGACGTTGAGGGTTGGGAAGGGATTGCTTCGGATGTTGCATTCCAAAGGTTCTGGAAGGGGGTGCCCCCAGCCAATCCGACGGGCATAGGTGTTGAACCTTGCCCTGGGTTCCACTGGCCATGGATGGGGTTTCCCCCAATCAACATCCCTAACATGGGATTTAACCCCTGCCACAGATTCCAAGGTCCTTGAGAAGTGTGTTCCCCCTGTGCAGGAATAGTACCTTGCGTAGGATTTTGTGATCCAAAACTAGGGTTTCCCCCGACCGAGACGGCAGCTGATGGGAATGCGTTGTTACCAAACGTGTTGAACAAAGAGAACGGCAAAGAACCCACCGGTGTGGTAGTGGAAGAAGGTCCTTGACTACCTGCTTCGAGCCAGTTGTAGTTCATGGACGGATAGACGGGATGTTGAGGAGAACCACCGAGCGAGGGAGACGACGGAGAATTAGGGGGTTGAGGTGCCCCCCATTAAGGGAAATCATTATAGGGGGTTGAGGTGCCCCCCATAGACCCTTGCAGAGGATAATTAGAGCTCCCTGCCCCCAAGCCCATGGTTTGAAGGGTGGAGTAGGACAGAACTGAGTTCGTACTAAAGTCGGGAATCCCGTATGAAAACAGAGGGCCTGTCACACTCTGTGTAAGCGATGCAGTGATTGTCACCATGGATGGAATCAAACCACTACCCGAGGTAGAGGCACTCGATACCATGGTGGCATAGACCTGTGAAGGTGAGTTAGGAGTTGGAATACCCCCTGTAGTGATAGTCGTAGAGGGAGTATGAGGACTCCCTGATGAAGTAGCAGCATTTGTTTCCATCACTGCTTGCAGGACTATTTGGCGCTCGTGATGTGTTACCCTTTGGGGCAAGCTATATCAAGAGTAGCACCAACAAGTCAGTGATCGGAGGGTTATATGGACCGATAGCTTTTGCTTCAAGGTTATAAATAGTCAGTTCCTCTGAATCCACAAGTTCTCCTCTCGGGGATGGCTCGGGTACAATTTCATGTTGCCCAGTCGCCTCAAATGAACCTTTCTAGTCAAGTCTTTGCCTTAGTGGTGGCAGTGGTGGCTCCACTTCGACCGGTGGTAGGCCCAAAATCCTTCGCGACTGGAGGAGATCTTGATCTTCCACTATGTGAAAATATCAATGACACACTAAGTTTTTTCTAACATTTAATATAAAACACACACTAGAAAAAGTTCCTATGAGATATAGCAAGCAAACCACTACAACTAGTTGGAAGAATAGTTACACCAACCAACACTAGAGAAACTTACCGATGCAAGTGAAAATTGAATATGGAAGAACCCTCCGGGTATACTCTGAAAAGCATGGCCCGATGTCTTCCCTAGGTACCACGGTATACCCCTGCAGTCACCTGTGTAAGTCACTAAGATAAAGGAAACTAGGTTCCACCGCGCGAACAACTACCAAGCGGGTACAATCGTCAGTCGGGTGGACAACAATAAGCAAGGTATCAAGCCCGAAACCTATCAAGGGTATCGAAAGAAAGTGTTTCGGAAGACGACTGAGGACCTCAAATGGATTTGAGACCCACAAAGATCTATGAAAAATGCAATCAACGAAATCCCAAGATAAGCCCTCTATATGCGTTCCTCCTCTATGATTGGTCTGGCTTTGGAGGGGTTATCTCCGCTACCTTTCTGCACATGACCTCATGTTTAGCCCCTGTGTTAGAGGGGGGTCCCAGATAGTTTCCACGGTTACTGGAATTTGAAGCACTCCCTAGCACAAACTCCTATGTTTGTTTTGTAGCCTTGAAGAGTTTCCTCTCCAATCCTAAATCAAGACTCTAGCCTAGACTAAATTGATGGACCCTACAAACACAAAGTCTAATAAATTTTAATTAATAATTAATTTTATTGTCTTGTCTTAAGTAAAAGGGAATGAAAATGAAACTGGTGGTGTTTGTAAAGAGACAAAAGAGAAGAACAAATGATGGAAATAAAATTACTTCTTTTTTTTTAACAAATAAAGATTTACAGATTGAAAATTCTTTAACCAACTTTTCTAACTAATTTTTCTTTCCAAGATCTTTTAAAAGAAGAACTTAAAATTGAATTTTCCTCGACTATGAGCTACTTAAATTCCTAAGCATTCGGTAAAAAACTTGAGAAAGAACTCTTCTTCCTTACAAATAGGTACAACTAACCTAACTACTTAACCAAACAAGAAAATGAATTTTTTATATATATTTTTTATGCTTCAAAACAAGAAACTTGAAAATGAATTCTTTTCTTTTCTTCTAAAGAAAAAAGGGGGAAAAAATGAAGACAAGACAGAACCAAGAAATGACTTATGGCCCCATTGCAGATCACAAGGAGTCACTGACAATACCAAAAAGGCAGATCAATACAGACTCACAAACTCATCTAAAACCCCTAAAAAAGAAAACACAAGAAATATTTGATAAAGAAAAGATAAACTAAGGTCGGACCTAAGCTACAAACTGCTATGACAGACACCATAACTAGGTCAAGAAAACCCCTGAGAAGTATGACTTCTGACAAGGAAGAGGTTGACTGCCTCTTCTTTAAAAAATATTTTCTCAACACAGGCACGCTACTGACACTTCAACAGCCTATGTATGTACGCGGTTTGTCCAAAGGTAGGGCATGTATGTACGCGTTCTGGCCTGCTACGGGACACGTACACCTCTGTAAATTTATAAAAACAAGAAAACAACAGTCAAGCTGACAAGGAAGGGAGTACTGGTAGGAATATCAAGATCCCTTAAAGACTCAAACACTTACAAAAACTCAAAAAAGGAAGTTAAACTAATTAAAATACCCAAAAATATCCCCTAAAAACCCTAGAGGCTCCCCAGTATGGTCGCCAAATCTGCTATAGTGGGAAAACCCCCTATGGACTACACTAGGGTTCTAAAGTGTAGGCAGAGCTAATTGTCTAAAGTATCCTACGTTTAACACTATCTCGACACTACCCCACAATCATGCATAAAATACATAGTATAGGGATCCAGTAGGCTTACCTTAAACCCTGCGTTCAATGTCAATCCCTTTACGCTTCATTGTTTCTCTACTGCAGATATCCTCCCAAGGCCAACCTGCATTCACCAAAAGAAAAACAAGAAACTACAAGCATGCATTCTATATATTTATTAGTGGGTTAGATATCATAACAAAATATAAATAAATCATAAACATTGAAGACATCATTTGGCGGGATGGAAAAAGTGCTTCTTTATATTAATCTCACTGAGTTACTTACAATATGAGACTGGAAACTACTCCTCGAACTTGGTCTTGGGCTCCTCTTCACCAAGCTCCAACCGCTTCCACGTGTCTTTCTCCTCTTCATTTCTCTCAAGGGAAATGGAAAAAGGTTTGCAATGGAGAAAAAAGGGTTGGAATAAGGAATTCTAGCTCAAACTCACAATGTGGTTGCAGATAATTGGGGCAAGGGGGAATACTGAAATGGCCAGAGTTTCTTTCCTCTCATGATTCTTGTAGGAAAGGGACCCCAACACCTTCTTTTATATGCCAAAAATATAGTTATTCGGTTTGGTGACCGACTATGTGATCCAGGTGGATATCGGGGGCCACCCACCTTTTCCAACTGGCTCAAAACAGTTTTCTGGCCATTTTGGCAATTTACTATTTTTAGCAGGTTTTAACTTCCGGGGCCATTTTAAGGGCCTAAATGAAGTTTTTTTGAGATCGAGATTCTCAATGATAGCCAAAGGCATGATTGAGCCCCCAAAATGAATATCCTCGACGATACCTTTCCAACGAGCTATCACACGCCTAAAACGGAGATCGTATGCAAAAGTTACGACCCCGGGAAGTTGATGCACCAACTTACCCAAACGGGGCCCACATGGCTTTTGGTGCTTCATCTCCTAGGGTTAGGTTTTTGGATGTCTAGGACTTTTGGCATTCCCAATTATTGTAAAAAGGCCTCTAGAGCCTCATTGTAACCATATTCTTGCGAATGCGAGTAGCCGTCACATCTCTTCTCAGAGATAAGCTGCCACCATTCTAGCGAGTCTTTCACTCTGTATTTTTACAGTCTCTGTACATTTCTTTCATTAATAGAAGTCGTGTATTACTGTATCTCTGTGTTTATGGTTGCATCTCTGATATATTTTTGTTATATTACTGGATATACGTGATATCTCTATGCATTTCTTTATTATATCTCTGCTCTCATTCTCTGCCAAAAATAATCCGGATCACTATGGGCGGTCAATTGGTTAGGAAACTACCCAAAAGCCCGTATACCCTTGCAACTTTTCATTTTTTGCAATTTTTGTGGGTATAAGCGGGTTGTAATGGTGTAGCTAGCATACGTACACAAGTTTTAGTGGTGCAGCAAGCGTACACACATGGGCATTAGTGGTGCAAGGCGTGTACATCTTCAAAAATAAGGTTTTTTAGAAGAGTTATTCAATGATGTCTTGGCAAAAATGGCAACTATGATGGTCTGATGCCAGGTATGCATGTATGGTGCAATTTTGGGTTTTAACAAAACCGAAAGTGGCCCAATTTCACATTTTTGGTTCACGTGCATGGGCCCGGATTCCCTCTGAAAATAGGAAGGCACTTGATCCATAGAGCACTGAGTCCATTTTTGTTGGATACCCTGACGGTGTGAAGGGATATCGGTTTATTGATCTTTCCTTGGACCATCTCATCACTAAGCGTAGTGTCCAATTCAAGGAAAGTGTATCGCATGTACCTCAGCAACCACATGAAAACACCTTCACTCTTCCACCTGTCTTAGATGATGAGCATGCACATGCTGACTCTTCTTCATATGAGAGTTCTGATTCAAAGGACTCAGATGATTCATATTTAGATTCAGAGTTAGTACAGTCAGATGCAGAGTCTGAGCATCCAGATGCAGTTGCAGAGCTAGAGCAGATGTCGAAGTGGGCACAGACTACTCTTCAGTATGCAAGGGATCTCATAGGTGATCCAGCCGATACTAGGAGGACTCGATCTGATTTCAATGAGCCTCTTGTTGCACTCATTGTCACTGAACCATTGCCTTCCAGGCATCTTTTCTTGGTTCAGTATTCATATCCACAATCTTATGGCGAAGCTGCTGGAAATCCCTTTTGGGAATCCACCATGCAGGAGTACAAATCCCTCCTAGAGAAATAGACTTGGGATTTGGTTCCCCTTCGTTTTGGGAGGAAACTTGTCAGATGCAAATTGGTCTACAGGACCAAGAGTGCAGCGGATGGACAAATCAACAGATATAAAGCTAGGCTTGTTGCCAAAGGATTTCAGCAAGGTCATGGTATTGACTATGATGAGACCTTCGCTCCAGTAGAGAATATGGATTCCATACGATTGGCACTTTCCATTGCAATAGCCAAGGGATGGGAATTCCATCAGATGGACGTGAAGAATTCATTTCTTCATGATGATCTCTCTGAGGAGATCTACATGGAGCAACCCCAAGGATTTATGTAAGACTCATCTTTGGTCTATCGACTAAAGAAGTTACTTTATGGCCTCAATCTGGCTCTGAGGGCATGGTATGCCAAGATGGATTCCTACCTGTTGTCATGAAACTTTGTACGATGTAAATCAGACCCGAATGTCTACATGCTCAGGATGGCTAATTCACTTATAATTTTAGTTTTGTATGTTGATGATTTGTTGATCACCGGTAGCTCGACTTCAGCGATTCTTGCATTCTAGAGGCTTCTACATGATAGGTTTTTTATGATGGACATGGGTATGATACACTTCTTCCTTGGACACGAGATCAGTCAGGATGCATCATGCATCAAACTGTCTCAGGCCAAGTATGCACGAGATCTCCCTGAGATATTTCGCATGACAGACAGCAAGTCTGCTCCAACTCCTTTCCTATCAGGAGTCAAACTTGAGGATGGCGGGGAGACTCCATTGGTTGACATCACACTGTACAGACAGCTAGTGGGAAGATTTTTGTATCTCACACACTCCAGACCATACCTCTCATATGTAGTTGGTGCAGTTTTCATGTTCATGCAAGAGCCACATGAGCTACATTGGAAAGATGAAAAGCATATCCTTCGATACATATAGGGAACCATCGCCTTTGGGATTCATTATGCAGTAGACTCTACATTATATCTCATCGGGTTTACTAATTCTGACTGGGTTGGCGATAGCATTGATTGCAAGTCCACATCCGGTAACTCACTTAGTCTTGGTTCCAGGCCTATCTGTTGGTTGAGAAAGAAGCAAGATGCCATTGTGTAACATCCCCCGGCCACCAACAGGCCAGGAAAAATGCCACTACTCAGACACTTAACTTATCTCTGAAAACACATTGTAACATCCCCAGTATTTAACTGAGCTATGTCACATAAATTTTCTCTTTTTATGCATACATATACACACAGGCATATATACATTTTGAATTGCATGCAATTAAACATGTACATACAACACTCTTGCGGAAATGTAAACAAAACATTACATTATGTAATTATATGATTTCATACTAAATTAACAGTAAACACAGACATGTAGCATATACAGGGGAATACCCTTAAACATATGGACAGTTATAATCACACACACAATAACTCATAAAATAATCGCATAATAACAATGCAACATGTAAATTCATCAGCGTGCAAACCATCCATGAACCTCCCATTCTTATACCACGTTGTTCATCACTCTCAACAGTGAGTCACCCCCGAGCTGGGACTAAACTCCACCCGGGTAAGGGGTTTCTAACCAAGCTAAGGGTTCACGGACAACAGGAAAGACTCCATCCCAGGTGCTCATTCAACCGACAGCCTACAGCCTCTCATTCCCCACATGCCTATCCCACCCAAGGAAGTGTGCCCCTTCTCTGCTCAACAGTCCTTTGACTGTCCCACTTCCCTTCTAGGGCTTCAGCAACATGTCGGATCAAAAGTCTCAGAGCATTGTAGCTGTAGTTTAGCACCTTTAGGAAATCGATCCCCGACAATTCTCTCACTCAGATAATTTCTCGTGGGCCTGACAACCCACCTCTTCAATATCCCATGGGCCTAACAACCTGCCTCTTCAATCCCACTCCCAAGCTAAGAGGTACACCAACAGGAAAAATGGCTATGGAAACAAGTCCAGGTACAGTGATAGGAAGGTATGAGGATAGTTTGATGACTGTGTGAAGGAAATGGTCATGGAATCATGGAAGAGATGATGGTTCGACTGACGAGTGAGAGTGATCCAAGAACCACAAAAGAATAATCGAAAATCCCCCAAAAGAACTAAGTCCCGAAAATATGTATGCATGTCCCCAACTTGACACTTGTCATGTTGGAAGCTACTTTGGTAAACTTGTCCCCAACTTTAGAACTTAGTATAAAGTAATTATCCATACTTTATGTTCTAAGAAATATTGATATAATATTCCTTTTTGGCTTAAGCTCTCTCGCTTATCCCTTTCCTTAACTTTTGGCCCTCCATTTCCCTAACTGGTGGAGTCTAGTCCCCCATCTCTTTAATCGTGGTTGCTCTACACACAGCGATGTATTTTATATTAATCATGAGATATATACAAAATAGGCACACTGGCCTTTAACATCTAGGCATTCTGGCCTAATTCAAAAACATAAGCATTATGGCTTATAATACTGGCTCACCAGCCTATAACACGTATCATATACACAAAGGTCCGTTGACCTTAATATTGCGCGCACTTTAGTTACTGCGTGCGGCATTTGTCGTCCTCAAGGTTGCACGTACTTTAGTTACTGCACGCGGTATCCAAAAATGTGCATACTACATAATTTTACTGCGCAATACCCACGCGCACCATGCCATGAGAGGTGTATTACAAAATGATGTCTAAACAGCTCGCCAGCTTAAATAAACTTGGATTATATTTGCAATTGGGTTCGGCCAAGGGATATTACAATCCCCTCCCCTTATTTATGCACTGTCCTCAGTGCATCATGTCCCCATATACAACAAAATTTTCAAAAACTTTCAAAAAGATGCGGGTATTTTGCTCGCATTGCATCCTCATGCTCCCAAGTAGCATCCTCAAGTCCGTACCAAGTGTTGTTCATGATTTTATGCTTTAAGTCTCTAAATTATATTGTTAAGGCATCTGAAAAGAAAGAGGAAAAGAGGACAAAAAAGACAACTATTCAAAAGATAAGGACTAAAGTTGGTTTCTCAACTGTCTCTGTCTAAATTCCTAGTTTTCTTGAATGTTGATATCTCTCTCAATTGTAGCCCATGAACATTCTAACTCAACCTGATTACTTGTTGTTTGTAAAATGGTGTTAAATAAATTTAGAGCGATGTTGGTTTGATCCGAAAGACCGGGTTCGACGTTAGGCTACCTTAAAAATGGTACTGTCATGAAGGATAAAATATAAGTGATATATAATTCTGTGTTTTCTTTTTAGGCTTAGTTATCTCTAATTCACAAAATAAAGAGAACGATTTTAAAACATGAATTAATGAGATGGCTTAATCAAAGTTCGTTTCTTGTATCTAAGTTAAAATTAAAAGAAAGGGAAACATATATGATATGAAGAAAACATAAAACTACTAACAAGGTGAGGCATCAATTTAAGAGGAATCTCACGTTGTAATAGGAGACTATGAAGCAGGAAAGATATTAATGAAGCATATGATGTTGTAATCTAAACATTTTCAAGTCTTGTATCGATTGATAACTGATGCAGAGGAAAAATTGTAAATGATCTAGATAAAAAGAATAATTATTGAAGCAGTAGAGGTTGTACTAAATTGTAGTCAAGCATTCATTAATAAAATACATGAAAGAACGATGAAAAGACAGGGGAACACATAACTCAGACTTGACAAAATCTGGTATCTTCAATCTGCTTTTATATTAATTCAGAGTTTTCTTTTAGATGTCTTCGTCACAATGCCCTTTTTAGAGAAAGAAAAAATCCTTGTTGTGGTCTTCTCTCCCTTTATTTATACAAGATCATCGCTACTTGATGGTTAGCGATCTCCTATTTTTAAGGAAAAAGAAAGAAAAATGGTTACAAAACTGCCGCGTTAACCATTGCATGATTAACATTTTGTTGGTCTATCATTTCAAAAGTATAATATTTCGAACGATACTTCATTGTTTAGTTGAAGTCTCTCCCTCTTTTGAAGCTATACATTCAACACACTTCTCTAAAAGATGAACAAAAATACTGGGTGGTGTTGGGAGATCTTTAGTTTCAAATAGATAAAAATTTCTTTGTACCTTTGGAAACTGATCTTGAAAACCTCTATCGGCAGACCTGATCATTTGCAACTTTAAATTAGGTTGTACCAACCATCTGTCTATTAGGTTGGTATCGATTTGATTCAACTATGAAACCTCCGCCTAAACCTCCTCTAAGCTCTCTTTGTAGTACAACTGTTGTTTCACAATTTTTATCTGCCCTAGTAGTCTAGAGAAGTCATTTATTTCAATTCCTAACACTTTCTTATCCAAAGAATCAAATATTCCCTCACAGTCATCTTTGATTTCTTTGACTATATTTTTGTTTTCGACTATGTTCGTTTCCCATGCCTTGAGCATGATGTCTCCTCTTATCTATTATGTGACAGAAAGTTTTAGATCTTTCGTCATCTCCCTGTTCCCTGAACATGTGGCTGCTTTATGAAAGGTATTCCTTGTTTCTTTAGCCTCTTTTTCTAGTAAAATAATGTTATCAAGGTATTTGCTTACCTCTTGAAAATAATGTTCGATGATCTCTATTTTGGAGATCAATTGTTGTTGTTCATATTCTATATTTGTATGGGCTTCTAACAAGAGGGTTTGAAAAGCCTTTAAGTCCACGACCTGTCCTTCTGTCAAACTCAATTTAGCCTATAACTGTTTGACAAGATCCCTTTGTTGAGTAACATGTACCTGACTTGCTTGTATCCTCTGGTTCATTTCATCCAGGCTAGTTTTGAGTGACTGGATTTCTTGCCTTTCAACAGCTCTGGCCTTCTCCAGACTTTTATTCTCCTCTTCTCTAATGTTTTTCTCATCATTCTTCAATTGATCCTGCAATTGACCTATCATGTGGTTACTCTTCTTTATCCTTGTTCTCATGTTCTCCACAATAAAAAAAATTGGTGTTTCCATGGATCCCATGG
This sequence comes from Picea engelmannii, assembly GCA_009831015.1. NCBI lineage: Eukaryota > Viridiplantae > Streptophyta > Pinopsida > Pinales > Pinaceae > Picea > Picea engelmannii. The sequence goes on along the minus strand of ML793307.1, from coordinate 401,263 downwards.
AGCCTGCTACCTCTATAGAAAAATCCTCCTCTTCCAGTTTATGGCCATCTATCAAGACCCTATGCTTCTTCACCATACCCCCTTCCCTCATATGCATTTCTTGTTTTAGAATATCCTTCCTCTTCTTGCTGAAAAAATAATCAGAAGGAGGGATCTCATCTCTGGAAATCGGGGTGATGTCACCAACATATATAGCTCCCATTTGTGGGAGTCCAAAGGTGGACTGTAAAGGAGTTAAGGAAGTTATGGACTCCCTAGATATGTAGACCATGTTTCTCCCATAGCCTCATGTATATTGACATTGATAGCAGGTGATGAAGGAGGAGTGGACTTACTAGACTCAGGAGGTGTCCCAGGCCTCCTCTCTGCTTCCACCTCTGGATTTTCTGTCTATAAGGCTCCTTCATTTTGTGAACAGCCTTCAATCTCCTGAGGAAATTCCTTAGGATTGGATTTATCTTGTGTTTCTTGTCTGAAACCTGGAAGAGTATCTTCTTGTTCCTGAGGAAGGGTAATTGCTTCACCTTGCAGCACTTTGGGCAGACCGCTTCGTCTGTGTTTCTAGAAGGTCTGAAAACTAGCTTGCAAGTCGAACGACAGTGTCTATACTCTTTCTAACACTTCCTCATAGGTCTTAGTCCCTTTGAACAGGTCATCACAAGGGGACTTCTCATGTTCATAAGCCTTCATATTACAGTGGGCCATGTGTTTTCCCACTAATTGGTAAGGATCGTGCTTCCTGTGCTCGAGGTTTACCAATTTAACCTCCTCTAGCACTGTCACTTCAACTTTGGAATGAACTTAGTTGAGAATTGAAAATTTCCCAATCAAAATGGGAAAAACTGGCCAAAATTTCTTTTGAGCCATTTTTAATTCTATCCCAATTCCACCTATTACTATTTGATGAGCTACCTCCCTGCACACTAGTCTGTCAGGGAGGAATTTCAGGAGGGCATGTGAGGGGATTGAACACCCGAAAACTCTGATGTATGAAAAATTCTCCTCTATGAACCAGTCAGAAACTGCCCTAAAGTTTCCCATGACCGAATCTGAAATGCAGGGAGGCGCAAAGTCGTACAGCATATGATGTAGTGGTTGTTAATATTATGGTAGTTGTGGGAGGTATTTACCCCCACGTGTGAAACTGACGAGAATAGAAGACTTCGAGAAGCAAGAGAAACCCTAATGAATTGGATAATAACCCTAGAAGCCTTGTCGACTCAAGAAGATAATTTATATTAGGCTATTAGCCTCCAAGAGAAGAAGTCAGCCAGAATTAATAATAATATACTGAACAGACACATACCCAGAAGGAGAAGTCGGCCCTAGAAAACTTGTAGGATTACTATAAATACAAGGTGCCAGTTCTCATTTGTAAAATCTCAGAACTGCAGTTTTCCCAGTTGTTGCGCACTTCAGTTGCAGTCTGGTGCGCAGGTTTGGAGGAGGGTTGCAGTTGTAGCTGCAGCAGCAGCTAGTTTCAGTATTGGCTTGGATATCTCTTGGCTAGGGTTTGGAACATCTGATTAGTCTTTTGTGATGCACTATCCTTGGGGATTGATGCGCTACTCTTTGTTTGGCTATCTAGCCTAGGATTTTCTTTCGAAGGAATTCTCAGGTCAAGGTTAAGGTGCTCGGAGGGAGGCGCCGGCCTGTGGTTGGGTGACGAGGGTATCATCAATGGTAAAATGAGCACACCATCTTATATATTCTAACACCCCTTCAGTCATCCTAAAATGATGGAAGGAAACATAGCCGCTAGATATTGAGCTCGTTGAGGAACTGCTGCTAGGGTTACTAGCAGGAGCAGCTTCCAAAAGCACTGCAGCTAGGGTTACCAGCAGAAGTAGTTGCAGAAACCCTAAACCTCTTATCGAGGCTCCTTAAGTGACGATATTGACCTAATCTCCGGATATATCAATGCGCCCTAGCCCAGCGCATCTCCTGGTACTCTCGGAAGGCCAAGACGTAAAGTTTGGATTTCTGGTCAAATCTAGGGTTTGACCAAGTCAAGCAAGCCATGATGAACTCTATGAAGTCTGAGAACAAGCTAGATGCATCCTCTAACTTCAGAGGATGGAAGACAAGGATTGACCTCATCCTTGCTAAGAATAAAGTGTTGGATATTGTGAAAGGAAAGATCATGAAGCCAGAGTTTGAAGAAGGAGAAGAGAAGAAACCGCAGAACCTTGTAGCTATGGAGAAGTTCAAAGACGTTGACATCAATGCCATGAGTATCATAGTGGATTCCATAAAAGACCACTTGATACCCTACATCTCCCATCTTGACTCATCCAAGAAGATGTACGATGCCCTAACGAATCTCTTCTCAGTCAGAAACATTGGACAAGTTATGAGTATGAAGAATGAGCTTCGTGACATGAAGATGAATGATGATGACAACATAACATCATACTTTGTAAGGATCTCCCAGTTAAGAGATCAACTACAAGCTATTAAAGAGATCACTTCAAAAAAAGAATTGGTGAACATAGTACTCAATGGTCTTCCCAAGACATGGGATGCATTTGCCGCAAGCATGAACACAAGGAAGGAGTACCCGACATTTGAAGAACTTTGGACTTGCTATGCTCAAGAAGAATCAAGGATCAATGCAAAAGAGAAACCTCAAAAGAAGTACGATGATCAAGCCTTCATAGAAAGATTCAAGAACTTCATAAACAAAAGGAAGTTTGGCTCAAGGAGGAAGCCAAATCAAGAGAAAGACATTTCATAAATACAATGCTTCAACTGTCAAAAGTATGGTCACTACAGGAACCAGTGTCCAGAGCTAAATAAAAGGAAAGGGAAACATGAAGCATCAGTTGCCGAAGAAAAGGAACCTACCAAGAAGACTAATCAAGATGGAAGAGACTTCTTCTACTGAAAGGTAACAACATTCTTCTTATTTCTTGTACATATCTTGCTTGCATCGTCTTTTATACATATCTTGTATCTCTTGGAAAATAATGTGTTCCAAGAATAAGTATACCTATGGAAGAACAACAAGACAAAAATGAATGTCATTAGATAATACATATGAAAGGATGAAATACAAATCATGTGGAAGCTACTGCAAGATAAGACGAATCAATCATGAAGAGACTTAGAAGTCAGACATCAAGAGGAATTGGAGAAAGACTTATGACGAAAACTAAGACGGAAGTGTGGACTCTGTTATAAAAGAGAGCCAATTATATATTACAGAAGACAATAAGGTTGCAGATGGAAGCGTGGACTTTATTATATATTGTAGAAGACAATAAGGATGGAGACGGAAGCATGGACTCAATCAGACGAAGGGAGCAGATTATATGCACTTATACATGAAGCAAGGATTAGGAGGGAGCTAATCCTATGATCCATTGAAATGATGAAATGTATATATCCATGGTAGCAGCCATGAAAGATAGTACGTGTTTAGCTCAACCGCAGAAGAAGACCTTTTCAAAGAGTAGCCTTAAAGTATTCTAGGTTGTCCATCCAGATCTGTGAACCGATGATGAAGGTAAGAAGTGGAATCTCTAAGGCATGGAATCTATAAGAAACTCCATGGACCCAAAAGTAAAAGAAAAACATGAAGAAGAAGATGAAGATTCCAAGAAAGAAGAATCAGAACAACCAGTCATTGTATCAAGAATCACAAGATTACTAGCCTAATATGAACTCACTAAAAGAAATCAAGCAGAAGAACTGAAAGTCATGATGAAGAACAGTGTACGGAAGACTTATGAATGAAAGCATTGCGAGATCCAGAACCAGAGGTTCTCTTAGATGGAGGGAGAAGACTATGATGATTGATTGTTCCAGTACACCAGACTTATCTCTATATAAGTCATTATATTATCCACAACATCCATAAGTTAGAATTCTACATCAGATGAATACAAAGAATGTTCTCCAGAAGAAATTGAGTAAAGAGAACATGCAGAGCAATCTCAAGACTTTGAGGCATACCAGAAAGATACTCCTGTATGCAGATAAGAAGAAGACAACTTGTGGAGAACCTCCAGTGCACAGCAGAAGCGTGGTGAAGATTTCCTATAACATCAAGATGACTATTCAAAAGATCAGATCTCATGATGACAGAAGAAGTACCACATGGATATGTTCCAGTTCTCTGACTATGATATACTCTATTATTTAGATCTACATGAATCCTTCACAAGTATTCCAGACTAAAGTACAAGCATTACATTATCCATGATGAAGTCTAGAAAGAAGAAAGTGATTCTCCAATACACATCTCCGCAGATGAGCAGATAAGCATACATTTTGGTAAAGCCTCTATCCAAGATGAAAGGACTTGCATACTCAAGCTAGAGCTCGTGGAAATAACTCTATTAACCGAAAGGGAAGACTCTCCAAAATAGAAGAAGGTACAAAAACATTTATTTTTGTAATTGAAATAACTCTCCAGTTAGGAGGGAGCATTTATATTTGTAATTGAGAAATGGTCCAGACTGGACAGATGCTTTCCTGTTCGAAAAGTGGATTGAGATTTCTGACGGACAGTGACCTCCCATTGTAGTTAACATGGGAAACAGACTGATTGCTAATGTATCATAGACAGCGACTTCCCATTATAGGGAGTGGTCTAGGACAGTCATTCTTCTTGGCAGTCACTCTGAGTAGTGGTCAATTAGAATGGTCCGCCTCGTCGGGCAGTCATTCTTTCGAAGTTCACATTTGTGAGTATTTTCGAAGAATCGCCCGTTTTGGAGGTTGATGCAGGACAGACATTCCTCGAGGGTTATACATTCTCTCCAGGTTACACTTTAGTGTCGGAGGAATGGCCCAGGGTGGGGAATGGTCCGGACAGTTATTCCTCAAGGGCAGACTCATTCTCTCCAGGT